>OY282584.1:47987544-48567077 GCA_958298965.1 Chrysolina haemoptera | reverse complement strand
GTTGGATATCATTCACCAAGCGAGGGAACCGGATGTGGACAGCATATTCCAGGTTGGAGCGCATGTATGTTTTATAAAGTTTTCCGAAGAGTGTTTTATCAGGATGGACGTAACATTTGTTAAGTACGACTGTTAGATTTTTTAACAACGGCTGTCACTTGGTTAGCAGCTGTAAGTTTTTTGTTGAAGATAACTCCCAGGTCGCTATGTCTGTCTACTTTGGGAATCGATTTAATTCCTAAAAGATAATCGAAAGTAGGGTTGTTATAACAGATGTGTAACACACAACACTTTCGACATTCAGAGGTATGTTCCAAGTTTCACACCACCTTCCCACGGAAATGAGATCAGACTGAAGATCAGCATGACTAGTTTGGGGATTTCCAAAGAACTTGCTGTTGTCTGCGAAAAAAGCATCGTCTGAGTGGAGTACAGTTGGGAGATCTGAGACATATGCTAAGAAAAGAGTAGATCCCAAAACAGAACCATGTGGAACTAATGAGATAACTTCATGTAGATCAGAATGACTGGAACCATCCCTCACTTTGAAAACCCTGTCAGAAAGAAATGCTTCGATCCAGTTGAGGAGCTGACCCCTTATTCCGAAGTGTTCAAGTTTGTGAAGTAGCTTAATTCGTGGAACCTTGTCGAACGCTTTGGAAAAAATCGAGATATATAATGTCAACGGGGGACGAGGAATCTAGGAATCTGGTCCATTTATCCAAGCAATATAGTGAGTTCGTTGTTGTTGATCTTCCAGGAATAAAACCATGTTGTGTAGGGGGGATCACATCATTTCCAAGCAAAAAGGGTAAGAGGTTACCTACAATTATTCTCTCCATAATTTGGCACATACGGACACCAGGCTAATTGGTCCGTAGTTTCCAGGATCGAGTTTGTCTCCTTTTTTATAAATAGGGGAGTGTATGCCTTTTCAAAATGAATGCTGGTATATTATCTGGCCAAGGTGAGACACCTGTTTTGACATTCCTTAGTTTTTCCTCCACTATTTCAGGTGGATTTTCAACTGGCGAAACAGATTTATCGAAACTTTTAGCACGCATTTCAGCAGCTGCAGCATTGGATTCATATATTTCTTCATTATTATCGCGAATCATTGGTATAGAGATCTTCGACGAGAGTTTAGTTTTACATTGGATCCTTTTTCCGCCAGATTTGATATATAGTTCTGTTTGGCCGTTTTCAGGTCTAGATTTCACCCAAATGAGTGAGGATTGAATATGATTCAGTGATACTTTTCCTGCACATGACAAAACTTTTGATTGTCTAATGGAAGAACATATTTTCGTCTATTTTCATTCACGTAAAAACTACAAATCGAAATATCGAAATTTATTTCACAAATTTTTGATTGAGAAAGTGAAGTGGAATGACCACAGTTCTACCAACATAGCTGAACATGTGAAATTCTCATTTATTCCAGATTAGGGTCCGTTGTGCGATGAATGCGCATTATGGTCGTGCATGTTTTCACGGTTTCATCTATGTCAGTACAACTGTACTTGAAATATCCATCGGCTTCAGTTTTTTTAATTTACGATATATCCTTGCCTATCGGATGAAAATCTTGTACAAAATTTTGAAATAACACAAGTGCATAAAAAACAATTTATTACTTATACATCATATCGAACGATTATGATTTCCTCATAGCCATCAATCAACTATGAATAATCCCAAGATTTTGTGTTGGTTATTTTTCTGTTGGATTATCAATCGGAATTGAACCAATTCATTATATATACTATCAGAATTATCGTGGTATCAGGAATGACAGAATAACCCTCGCTTTTTTTTTTCAAATTCCAAGTATTTTGCTTACGTTCCCGAATTCTTACATCAAATGATTATTGGCGATGAGAAATATTTTCTAATCGTGAAAATTAGTGACATGGTAACCCTTTCATAGAGCTTCAAATTTATCAACCTCACGTTAGTGGCCTTTTCAAATTCATGGTTATGAATGGTTCAATTCAAACTTTTTCTAATAAAAAATCGCTGGGTGCTAGGTCTGGTGGCTACTTTTTTGAACCACGCGTCCAGGAACCATATTCTGTCGAAATTAATGGGGAGGAATTGAACTGCTGAGATAATATGATTCAATTATAATTGTAAATACTTCCCAGGCAGCAAGCGTACGTCATAATGACGTATCTTATAGGTCATGGTAGACGTCATATTGACCCCAGAGTTGACGTCTAAATGACGGTCAAATGTCAGCGTCATTATGACGTCAGTATATGGCGTCATTTTGACGTTACATATAGCTTGTATATGACCTGTTAGGTCATACACAAGACGTACATATGACGTCACTCAAACGTTATAAACATCGTCATTGAGACATACTTTTTTAGTTAATTTGGGGATATGAAGCAAAAAATGCAATGTTCTTTCACAATACTTGTAGCAACTGTTGGGATATTCGTATTTTTCTTGAAGAGAATCACAATCACACAGAAAAATTAGAAGGCAGTGTACTGGATGATCAATGACTGTACAAACTAGGTAGATTAGGAAACGTCAATGTCGTGATTAATTTTTTTGATGCAAAGATTAAGAAACTCGTGATCATGGAAAGATTTTTTATTTATAACAACATAAAACAATTTCGTTTCAGTAAGTAATACAGTAAAAAACTATTATAAAACTTAATTATGCACATCATTCTGAAATATGTACTTAATTCGGAAGAGTTACTATAAGTTTTTCTTGCTAAAAGTCAGTAAAAATGTCATTGAATTTTTCACACTGGATTATGCTGTTTATATAGCACTTAATATGACTATAGTTTTTATTCAATTATTACTAACCATCTGGTACAATATTCAAAAATGAATTAAATCAAAATACACATTACATACCTCTAGTGTAAACACATTTTTTTAATGGAATATAATGTCTATTTATCGGAATTATATCCTTCTCGTTTTACCGCTTTTTAATATAAGCTTCATTGTCTTTCTTTGTAGGGCGGCCAAAATATTCAGCTTTTTTAGTGAAGTAAACCACTCAGAGTTTACGACTATAAGGGCACCTTCATGTTGTTTATTTGAACTCTACAGCTGAAAACACTTTGAACACTGTAACCACTGTTACCGAACTCTGCAATACTATCACTTCTATATTTATGCATAATGAAATCTTCCGACAACCAGAGAATAATGGTGACACCAAAACACATAGACATAAAGAACGAATACCATCGACATTCCACTGCACATGTTCATAGAAGGAAGCATCGACGACGGCCATGTTGCTTAATCCGAACCAATCCGATGCGATTGTGTCGGTGTCGGACAACTGGTGACTTTCGCGGGAAATACAAAATGACGAAAATAATAAGCAATTTGATTCACTTTTGAGTTATACGTTTTTAGGTAAATAATGATTTAGTGTGTACTCTATTGATTGTATATGCAAATTATAAAATTAAACTTGTACCTTTATGCCACGGGATGAAGGCAATGGTTATTTTACGCTATTTTAAAAGTGACTCGATATAGGTAAAGGTAATTTAAATATATCATCACTAGCCACTTCAATGAAATAATTTTCAGAAATATCTGCTATAAAGCATTTTATGGGACATATATAATTAGTTGGATTTTTTATTTAAAAAGTTCTTCTATTTTTTGTGTAACATTAGTGACCAAAGAATTACGTCATAATGACGTCATGTGAAAGACGACATAGTAACGTCCACTGAATGACGTCTGGCAGATGTCATTTTTGCGTCGATGACGTCTACCGTCATGAAATCACTAATTAAGTACGTCATTATGACGTACGCTTGCTACCTGGGTAGCCCATCAATATTCCGTCAACGGAAAATGAAGCCTGAAATTCTCACCCAAATCTTTGAGGGTACTGTGTTCGTACATTAATACTCTGATGTTTTTTAAATTTGAGTGAATGAAGTTGCAAGAAAATCATCTTGCCAATTTATAATAATTTCACAGCATTTCCTCAACTTAAAGTTATCCACGAGAATACTCCGGACAGTTCTTTCATTGATGTCAAGTTCTTCAGCAATTTGTCTACTTGAACAAGGTTCGCTGGTTTCAGCAACAGATCAAACATCTCTTCATCTTTATGGTCACACGTGGCTCATCAGTTTTATTAACTGCACTTTCAGACACATCCATCGTTTTCAAATGTTTCAACAACTGGACGAAATTGCTCCCGCATAGCGGATGAAGTTGAAGTGTTTCGTTTTTGACAGCCTGTGCTTTTCTGATGACGTTTATTGTGTTTTGTGCTACTTTGTATCATTTTCGTTGGTTTTGGGACGTTTAAAAATAGTAATTTATTATACAAGGGAAAGAAGTACAAGGGAAAAAAGTACAAGACAAGAAACCGAGAGCTTAATCTAATCTTTTTTCCCTGTATAAAACACTATTTTTTTCTGTGGCGGGAAAAACGACGATTCAATTAAACATCTACCTTAACCTATGTGTATATATATCCGGAAAAAAAGTAATTTTATAAAAAGTTATATTTTATTACCTGTCAACGGGGATAAAATGTCAAACTTTTTTTCCGTCACAGAAAAAAAATATTTTTTTAGATGTGTAATGTAGCTTATTCTAAGAGTTACAGATTCAAAAGCTTGCTGCCCTCGAAAACGTTGCGCGGTAATCTTTTGAATCTGTAACTCGTAGAATAATATGCATTTCACATTTAGCGCATATTTGAATAAAAGCTTGTCTTCAAAAAGTATTTTGATTGATACTTCATTAAGTTCACTAATGAAGATTGATCAAAATGAATGTTAACGATAAAAATATAATAACTGTAGATAGGTAATAAAGAAAATACAAGCCGAAGAGAGGTCGACCTTTACCGTTCTGTTTAACGGATTCTTGTGAAGTTTCATAAATAGATAAATACGCCTAAAATGGGTTGTCTATCAAAATGTGGTCGAGACTATACACAGTAAGTTTAAAAAATTTGTACCATATGAAAAAATTTTTAATATCGATGTCAGAAAATTGTATTTCATAAAAATAAGAACATTGCAGAATCCTTGCATAAGAGTTGTCAAAATTTCAAATTTTCAAATTGTATACAGGGGGTACAAAAAATAGATGAATTGTAAAATACCACGTATTATTGAAATTATCAAAAAGTTCATCCGAGGAGG
The DNA here is from genome assembly GCA_958298965.1 of Chrysolina haemoptera. Lineage (NCBI taxonomy): Eukaryota > Metazoa > Arthropoda > Insecta > Coleoptera > Chrysomelidae > Chrysolina > Chrysolina haemoptera. Next base: position 48,561,910 of record OY282584.1, on the reverse strand, counting down.
TTGTTTAGAATTGAAAACAATATTCAAGTTTGGAATCACAGCAAGCCTAGTTTACTCTTGATCAAAACTCTATTCTTTGTACCCCCTTATACACCGTTTGAAAACTTGAAATTTTTATAACTCATGTGCAAGTATTCTGCAATTTACAATTTTTTATGACGAATATAATTTTCTGACAAATCGATAATAAAAAAGTTTTCCATATGGTGCCAATTTTTGAAACTCACTGTATATAGTCTAGACCACATCTTGATAGGCAACTATTTTCATAAGAAGTAAGTTTCATCCGTTAAGCAGAACAATGAAGGTCGACCTCTCTTCGGCTCCTGTAATATTACACTTATTTCCAGGCCAGGTATGCAAATACAGTGTGACCCACTCAAGACTGAAGCACCCTTATAAAATATTTTCCAACCGATTTAAGGGATTTTGATATCATAAAAGTTGGACCTCTCACGCCCACTCCATCCATTTCGGATACATCACTGTATCATACTGGTGCATCCCTTCCCAGTTGAGGTCCGTTGTCTGTGCCCATTTGGTGGTTGTTTATAACCACTTTGAACTGCCATGGTATCTGTAGGTTTATACATGGGTTTAGGAAAATGTTGTCCCAAGTCTTCAGATGTCCTGTTTTGTTCATGAGTAGTCAAAACTGTTAGCTCACTACTGACGAACAATCATAAATTACTCTAATATTTTTGTTTTCCACCCAAGTTCATTCATATTCATCAAGAATACCAATTTCATCAATTTCAACCCTCATATACACTCTGAATATTAATTTATCATATTTCTCTGATTTCTTGTAAAGGGTTGGATCCTGCTGCACCGATGTACTCAGTCACTTCGACAGACAACCGTCTGAACAAAGGTGACGCTGGATTCGTTCAAATAATCCACACTTGTGCTGGTCTTTTTGGATTTCCAACAGCTATTGGTGATGCTGACTACTGGCCAAATGGAGGTACTTTCCAACCAGGTTGTGAGTCAGATAGCTCAGGTGCTTGCAATCATGGAAAATCATTCCAATTCTATTCCGAGTCACTGATAAGCGGAAATTTCTACTCCTATAAGTGTAGCAGTTACGACGACTTCAAAACTGGGAATTGTTCTGGAGGTTCTTCATACATGGGAGAAGTGAATATAGATAGAAAGTAAGTATACCAAATTTTCCTATCTAGTTGTGATATACTTGGTAACTGGTAAAACTCGGGTAAATAACGCAATCCGTTCTGCAAAAACAGCCTGTACGACCATGCAAAAAAGGGCCAATCAAATGGTCCCTAATTCAAGAAATAGTAGCTACCCAAAACACCAAAACTACGTCACTTTCACTCACTCTATCTGAAAGCAGACAAAGGCAATAAAGTGGTGATTCTTGATCAATCAGATTATCAAGAAAGGGTAGACAACCTCACTGAAACCGGTCCATATAAACAGTTGACTAGAAACCCGTTACCCAAGATGATTTCCGACGTGAAAACAACCCTAAACGAATGCAAGACGTTGGTCAAACCGGAGTTGAAAAAGACATTACAACTCTCGAACCCGAATGTACCAAAAATATACTGTCTAGCCAAGATTGACAAACCTGGAAAGTCGGTTCAACCAAAAGTCTAGTCGATGGGGCCCCCCACATACAAAATAGCGAAATGGCTCACGAAATAGTTCTATAATCTTCCAGTGGCAGAACCAAGCCTGAGCTTGAATAATTCACTAGAAGTTTTCATATTTGAGTTGAAGTGACGTAGTTTTGGTGTTTTGGGTGGCTTCTATTTCTTGAATTGTATTCACACCAAAGGATTCAAATATCCATTTTCGAAATGGTCGGTCCCTAATCATTATACCTCATACATTGGAACTGTTTTCGAAAATTAGTTTCTACGATTTCATGTTGATTTTTTTGATCCCATATGTCGATGATATGAAAACTTCTGAAAGAATTCCTCAAAAAAATGGGTTTTGTCGGTAAAAAGGATTTTACAATCAAAATTGCGATCTTGTGCTAACCTATTGAGGTACCACTGGCAGAAGGAGATAAAAAAATCTTGATGAAAAAGCGCCTGCGCCTTCCGAATGTTTCTCGTTCCATTTAGAACAGCTTCTTCGATCTGTGTGTGGTGTTCTAACAATGCATGGCCCACTTGTTTGTTATTCTCATTAGAAGTTTTTTTTTCTACGAGACATATGATGAGGTATAATTCTAGTGGGATACCGCTACATGTACATACATTCGCAAGTCATACATAGATGGAATGCATCTTAGCCATACCATTCGTAAAATTTGGCATTGTTCCGAGATTACAACAGGTTTTTTCTGGTTATAAAAAATACCGGTTCTAGGACGTCAGGATCATTCGCAGTTGACAAGTGTTCACTCAAGGTTCATATTAGTTCGCTTTTGTTGAACTGCACATGATGCCTGAACTTGTTATTTTGGAAACGAGAACAAACCTAATGACTGTTTGAAACACATCTAATACCTAACAGTTTACAACTCGAACCGTCAATTCATAAACCTATGCAGGCATAAGAACTATACTGAAACATTTACTGTTGTGTACTGCATGAGAAGTTGGTTAAACATCGATAGCTAAATTGTTATTGTTGTTAAAATTGTGTTTTCCGTCAACCAGCTGTCGTCCCCTTATGGAAGGCAGCCCTCAAAAGTCGAAACTTGTGCGAGACAAGGATTACCGATGTCTTACCTTTTAACGAGGAATTTCTAGCACTTTCTCGGGTGATAGAAAAAATCTGTAGTGGCTAGGACTTGAACATACACGACCAGCAGCATAAATGACTTGAACACGACCGTCTTAATCACTGAGCTACCTGACCCCTAGTCAATCGATAGTATCGATAGGGTTTCTCCTACCGAAGCTATCGATAGTTTGAAGAAACAATCGATAGTTTCATTTCACTTTGGTTTGGTTGGTACTCATGACAGTCCCCGCTCTTAATGTTCTCAAAACAATCATATCAGTACAAATATATGTATAAGTATAAGAAATAATAAGAAAGTATTCATTGACTCAAAATATTTAAATTAAGCAGTTACTGATTTTCGAAAGTTTTCAATATGAATAAAAAATCTACCGTTTGGACTTTTTTCAATAGAGCTAGTGAAGAAAATTCCTGTTTTGAAGCAAAATATTCCGATATCAAAACAATAAAAAGGTTTATCTGATGAATGTGTTGAATTTCTAATGTTGATTAAAACATGTTTATATGAAGAATAGTTTTTTTTTCTGTTCACTGATTTAATGAACGTATAACAGTGTTGTGAAATAATTTAGTACTCATTCAGTAGGTATGCATATTTAGCCTTCAGCCCAAAATATTACCCAAAAGTAATCAGTAGAAATAATCATCATAAAATAAATAACAATCTCAATTCCACTAAAAATGGAGTATGACCAAAGCCACAGAACAGCTTACTGGATTTTCCGTGGAATACAATAAATTGACATATTAGGTCAAACTATTGATATTCTATCGATACTATCGATGGCATTGGCGAAAAAACTACCGATACTCTCGGAAAGACAAACTATCGATGTTTACAGTTTAACGAACAGTACTGCATGAGCTATTTACATGAGTGCTTACTCATTAATTGGATAGAATGTTGTTCATGTAGGTGGAATTCCCCACAAAATTAACGAAAACAAGAAATTATGCGAATAAAGCCAGAGCGCATAACAGAATATCAATTTTAATTTGTATTCTCGATATCGGTCACAGATACGAGAATACTACAGGACAACAACATTATTTTAAACAAAACGGAAAAATGTTTTTTTTTTCATTTAGAGGCTACTAGTGACGCAACACAAAAAAGTTCAGATGAAAAAAGTGCCTCCGTGAGAAAATTTGAAAGTATTCTAGGATCGCCATAGCTAATATTATGTAAAGAGTTTATGACAGATTCGTAATTGACTGAAAAAAGAGATCCTTTGGGCCTAACAACAGAAAGTATGGGATATTCGAATAATAAATTCATGGTTTGACACTGATACATATTGCATATGGTACAAATTTCATTGAAATCAATCAATACATTCCTTCGAATGCCAGTCTCAGTGAGTTTTTGTAAGTTAAATGAATCTGAGCAAGTATGCGGATGACGTAAATAGGTATTTGGAAAGTGAGATACTTTTCAGGAGAGCAATTTGAAAAAGACCATATCTGGACAATGACAGTTTATTGAGGTCTTCACTGTGCAATTTGAAAGCGAATTTTTCAAGTAAAGCACTTTTGTTCCTAACTGAAAGCTGAGGATTCAATTGGTTGAATATCTCTAGACAATCAATGTTTGATAACAATCAACACTTGTAATAGTGTGGGTCACTATTGGGGAACGTTGTAATAGATGTTACTTATGGTTCATAGTCCGTAAGGGAAATTAGTTGTTTTCTGTCAGATATATTCCTCGAATTTTCCGCTTTGTAAAAATGTGTGGAGAGAACGGTATTTTATTTTTGTCGACATCGTTGTCAATTATCCACACATAGTTTTATTTGCTTTTGAAACATGATTTTGTGACTGGTATCAATACACAAGTTGAGACGTTTTCCTCAACTACCATACATCGATAATCGGATAGCATATGAGAGATGACGTATTTTATGGAATGATGTAGTGTTAATCCTGTGAACTATAGTACAGAGTGACACTGAATTATGTTTAACTTTTTTTTAATTTCCAGTGCTTCCGGGAGCTATTATTTGGACACCAACAGTGAAGAGCCATATGCCAAAGGAAAGTGACATTTTGAGTAATTATTGTAATTAATTATTGAATAAAATAATATAAAATCTCCAGTTGCTTTGAATAATGCGTTCAATGGAACCATTTCATCATTTCACATTAATATGCCGGCATTATGATATTTCGGCAAGCAAATGAATTTCGGGAAATAAAAGGAATAAAAAATGAGAATTTTGCTACCAATCTTCCGAGAGAGCTACATTGCTTGTGTACTGGGTTTCCAGTTCGATAACAAGAAATATTAGTTGATTTTAATTCATCGCCCTCCTGAAACGTTCACAGATAGGTTATTCCTTTAAACAACTATGGAAAAAAAAATTCAAAAATATAATAATCTGTAGAGATATAAACATAAACTTTTTATGTAAATAATAACGAATCACTTCTCACCGATCTTCTAGAGAATTGCAAATCAATAGTTATTTATGCAACAGGTGCAAAAAGTAAGTGCAATAAATAATTTTTGCACGAGTTGCATACAAAATTTTTTCTACGTTCATGCAAAAAGCAAAAAAATGATTAATTAAGGTGCGGCACTAGGTGTAGAAAAATGAATAGCGTAACTCAAATAATTAATTATCACTATCGATTTGCACTGAAACAGATCACTATCATCTATTTTTCCATTAATAATTCCCATTTTAAAACTTTCAATTAATTCTGTAACAGTTGCATTATAAAAATCAAAATCATAGTAGCCGTGAGCGCTTATGTTATCACGAGGTGTGGTCATATTACAGACAGTTTGCTCTATGCAGGTAGACGGTTTAGAACAAAGCGGATCAGTTTTGATTATGGAGATTTTCTCGGGAGGCATTGTTTGTTTAGCTCTGGCTGCAAACATTAATACAAAATAATATAAAATATGTAACTGTTCAAAACGTATTGCCAATCTCACAGAATATCTACCAAATATGGGTTTGAACGTTTATGTTTGTCATGGTGACAGCACGTTGAAGTAGAATGACAGATGAGTGCAATAAAAACTTTATTTCACTAGTGCAACAAAGAACTTCTTTTTCCACTAAATATAGTTCAATAAAGTTTTGCTTTTTGCATGAATGTACAAAAATTATATAAAGGATCCGTATGGAAAATGGCTTTTGGTTGAATTTCCTTAGTTTTTGGTATGCTGTAGATTTTTATACCACCTCGGCAAAAGTGTGTACGGGCACAAAAAAATTTGCCAACTAGTTTTCGAGATACAGGGTGTAAAAGATAAAAAGTGAAGCTTTCTGCTAAAAACTTTTAACAAGTCCAAGAATTGACCATACGCTCATTCATTCTGCGAATGCCATGCCTCAATGAATGGTACAATGTCACCTTGATCTTGTTTTCATTATACTTTTTCGTTTTGTGCTCTACAACAGGGTGAACAAAGAAAAATCGAATTTGATTAATTTTAAACCAGCCAATGTCATAGAATGAGATGTGAAGAAAACATTTTCGGTCACTCTCCGAGAGCCCTGAAAATGTCCATATAATTCATTATGATATCTTTCTAGATACACTAAAATATTTCATCGACTTATCATGCCCTACAGTTCTTAATGAATGAAATGAGGAAATGGGGTGAGTTGGGATATAGTTTCAATGAGCAGAGCAATGAAAGATTCATTTTGATTGATGAGGAACTCGAATAATAGTTTTGCTGTTCTTATATATAGGAAATAAAAAAGTAAACAATCAAAAATACTAGAACCTCGTTCTCTCAGAAAAACAAATGCAATCAGAGACGAAAATACATATGGAGAAACAAAAACTGAAACATCAATCTATCAGAAAAAACTCGAAGGTAAAAATTACAATCAAGAACAAAAATACATACCTATAGAATATACGAACAGAGAAAAACAGGAGAAAAATAAATGGTACAATAATTTTTTTTTTTAATGAGATAAATTTGAAAATAAGAATGTCATTGCAAAAGCTTGCCGTGAGGTTTGTTCAAGTAATGCAAAGAAGACCACCGATCAACCCTTTACATAAAATATTTTCAGTAATTATACAATAACGATGTAACAACACAATTCGATCTATTCTTCACTAGTTCTGAGTTAGTTGTGACGTGAGAGATGCAATCAGTTCATTGAAGAAACACTGATTCAGTTAGCAAAGACTGTATCTTTACCGTCCTGAACTAGTTCTGAGCAGTATCACATTCAAGGCTAAGTAGTGTATCAAGCCAAAACTTGCTACTATTAAGACGTGTCTGGACAGTTCTAATAACAAGTAAAACAATCCAACCATATATCCCAGATGCCCTTCCATGATCAGTCATTAACTTGTACGTGAACCGTGTTAGTTTAAAAGAGTAAGAAAGTAAAATTTCACTCCGTGAAAACTGTTCCATCATCTTGTCATAAGTTTCTTCATTCAAAGTAAAATTTGCCACGCCTATAAATACTCAACGTATGTTAATGATTTCACGGAAAACAATTAGTTACCGTAAACAACTTATCGTTTAATGGAATTTCTGAAAAAAAAAACGGATTATCTATTGCATACGTAATATGATGAGGTAAAAATTTACCTACTAGTATTTTATATTAATTTTGTGCCAATTATCCGAAGGCAGTTTGGAAAAACCACATATTCACTTCAAACGATCGTATTAATGAAATAATACAATTCATTGGCTTGAGATCTGTTAGCAATGGAAGTGGTTTTTCTTGTATTTGTTTTATCCGTGGCAATAGCTTGTCCAAGTAAGTTGGTCATTCATTCATTTATTATCTCGTTATTAGAATCTTCAAAAATGTTGATGCAATTGATGCTCAAAGTAAGAAACTGTACAATTGAATTAGTTGCAAACTTGATTCGTGATATGAAATAGAGAAGAAATTTCAACTTTGACATGAAAAATCGAAAATTTAACAATAATTCCTAAACTTTCTAAACTTCGGTCAAGTGAATGTACATCGAGAAAGCAATAAATCTTAGTTTGCAACCTCTTCCGAAGTAGGTACGCAAAATTGTGAGAATGGCAAATAACTTGAATTTTGCTGTATAATCGTCGAGAAAATTCAAAATGTTCTGCAAACTTGGAGAAGTATTGAATATATTATTTCATATCACGAATCAAGTTTGCAACTAATTCAATTGTACGGATTTTTTTATCGACCTATGTTTTTCTTTGATATACCATAATAGAAAATATCAAAAGTTCTGCAAACTTGACAGACACATCGGAAAAATATTTTGTGTAGATTTGCAACCTTTTACGTTGACCGGAACTAGCTTATTGTACAATGAACATGAAATGGCATACATTTCCCACAAGTTTTGGAATTAACTGCTATTGAAACTTCCTGCCAACAATTCGGAAATATAGAATTTGATTGTCATCTATCACTATATTGAAATTAGCAGTGTCAATGTCAAATCATCCTCACTATTACCACTAATTTTCGATTAATTATTTTTTCCGTCGACCGTTCATTTATGATGTATTTTAACGCACTCAAAATCGTTGATTAATGACCCCTGTTAATGAATGATTTTCTATTAATCAACGATTTGATTATATGCAACCCAACATACATTGCTCTTATACATTTTATATTGGTTAGTACTATCTGTAATTATTTATTTGTCAATTTTCAAATAAAATTTTAGAAAATGTTTATTACACCAGTTGTCACTCAAAACCATATATGGTCCCGTGGCGTAATGGTAAAGTGCACCTGGATTGTATCACTGAGGTCGTGAGTTCAAAACCCACCGAGGGTAAATTTTTTTTTCTTTATTTCAATTTGAAAATAAATAATAAAAAATAAAATAAAACTACCACTGAGAAAAATTAAACTATCTTTGAGTAGAGTTAATATAAATAGGAAATAGTGATTGTTTTTTATCGTAACGTTAAATAAATAAACATTGAAAATAAGATATCTCTATTTTTGAAAACTTCTGTCGACGGAAAAGTTTTGTAACAAACTCGTGAATTAAAATGGCGATTAACAATCTCAAACATTAACGCGCTCGCTCCGCTCACGCGTTAAAATATCTCGATTGTCAATCGCCCTTATTAATACACCTGTTCGTTAAATAACTATATTCAAACCAATTTTGTAAATACTGATGTGAAATGTCAAATTATTAGAACGTTAACAAACTTGTCTTATATTATTTAAGATAATAGTAGTAGTTCATGAAAGTCGTGGAAAATGAAATATCCTGAACTGAAATGATCATTACAGTTTGCAATGTAGAAATAAAAAAGTGGTTTACAATCGGCCTACTTCCTTGATCGGTTAAGGGCATAAAATGGGCATATTTCCATGTGGTCGTAGAAAAATATATTTTCTTAATTCGTGGTAATTTTTTTGTTCAAGGTGGTCTCGAAATGATTGCAAAAGTTTTGCAACTTTGTTGCAAATTTTGAAAACATCTATTCCGATGCATTCACAATGTAACTTTGTACATGATCCGGAGCTTCATACAATTTTGAAAAATCAAATTTTTATTGATTGATGAGATCGTGTGCAAGATTGCAAATTTTTGACAGCAAGATTAAAGCTAATTGCCATTTTGACCATGTTGCGTCTAATCTCAATTTTGAATATTTGTGAGATACGCAACTATGTGTTTCGAGAGACGAATAGTTTTTTCCTCAACCTCAATACATCCCAATCCCAATTATCGTTAGACACAAATATTGATTAGATCACCAACTCATCAGATTTTGAATAACAAAATAAAGTTTACATGATGTTGATCCAGATAATTAAAATATACAACGAGTTATATTTTTTGACAGAGTTATGAGCTTGTCCTCTGAATTCAACACCATATGAAACGATGAATTATTTAAGATAATAGTTTTATCAGCCAGGACGATACAGTTCTTTGTTAGATACTCGCCAATACTCTACGAAATCTCAGCACTTTTTAATCCTTATATTTAATATCGCTTTTGTCTCTTTCATCGAATGTAATCATCACCCAGCTTGTTTTCATTATTTGCAGCTGTTCAAGATGAGTATGATAGCATCTTGTACCGTCCAGTTAACGTATCTGCAGGAATCTTCGTGAAGACAACTCCATGTCAACTGATGCGGCGTATTGAAGTGAATCCGTCAGATATCCAAATCTATTTCTACAGTACCAGCAACACTGAGGTTCCTGTCAATGTGGACCTGACCAATACAACTGCTCTAGCTACAACGTCATTTTCGTCGTCGAAACCAACCTTTTTCGTAACTCATGGCTGGTTGCTGTCATATACATCGGCCGTTTGCCAGGATATTAAAAATGCACTTTTGAAAAAGCATGATGTCAACGTATTTGTTGTTGATTGGAGCGAAATTTCGAAAAAGGACTATCTAACAGTATTCTCGTCAATTTCAAGTATTGGCGAAATACTAGGATCACTTATTATGAGTTTGGTGGAGAATAGTGAACTCAGTTTGGATACTACTTCATTTATAGGACATTCTTATGGAGCACACATAGCCGGAATATCTGGAAGAGCACTAGATGGAAAGCTTGATTTCATCATTGGTGAGCGAAACCAACTATCATAGAATGATTACCGAGTGCATTGAGAAAGTGTGATAGGGACAGATAAATCTTTTACCCAAGAGCTTAGAACAAAAAATGAATACAGTGTCAGAGTTTGGGGATTTTTAATTATTTATGGAAAAGTACCGTTTCTTTTAGTATAGGATAAAAAAGTTAGTTTTGTTGAAAACTTTCATTCAACTCTCAATTTTAGTGTGTGGGTATGTGTGTGTGTGTGTTGGAACCACTTCCTGTTGTCCTAAGGAGTTGAAATTTTGTATATTGATTCAGTTTCGATGACAATACGTTACTTTCAGAACAAAATTCCTCCTGTACCATCCGAAGGCTAGATAAAAACGCGGAGGGTTTCGAATAAAATTTTGAAGGATTTGAACATTGGAAAATTAGAGCGAACAAAATTTGTTGGCTGAGGAGGCTAGCGAAGAAAATCACAAAACTTGCAAAATTAAAATAGGAAAGTCCTTGAAAATAGTGAGGAATATCTGTCCGTCTAATAATATAAATTAAAAAAAAAATCCCTTCTTCTCTCCCCTTCGAAAGCTAGATAGAGAATGCAAAGGAAACCAGACACTTATACAACGATCTGGGAGAATTATAACAAGAAAAAAAGTCAATCGGAAGGTTTCTTCTCCCCCCACCTTCTCGAAGGAAGTTGCGAAATCAAAATCGGTAAATTCTGTGAAGATAGTGAAAAATATCTGAGAGTCGAATGTAGTTTTAAGAAATTTAACTACTCCGACCATACTCGGTTCAGTTGAGCAGTTTACTGGACTTCGCCGAGGATAATTAAAGTAAAGACATTTTATTATAATAATTATTATTAGTGTTATTATTATTATTAACCTGTATAACAGTAAAAGGTGGAACATCAATAAAAATGCAAATAACATTAATAAGAATTTTTCGAAAACTTAAAATTCATCAAAAATAATTATCTCTAGCGTTGTTAAAAAAGTATAGAATTATTTTTCTTTTGTTTAAAAACAGTGTGAGATAATGGGTTATTGATTCCACTTCCTGTTGAAAAAAGTTAGAGCAAATTATATAAAATAAGTTATGACTCGTACCGCTCTCCAAGGTCTGGGTAAAAATGAAAAACTCAAAAAAACGCTCAGAAACACCCTGTACAACATTGATTTCTAATATTTCTTTACACTTATCATTATTTTGATACATGTATTATTATAAATTGAATGAGCATATTCCAATGAGAATGGTTTTTCTCATTTTCCCTCATATTGGAAAAAATATGCCGATGCCGCATCCCTTTAACAAAGGAGACCGCTGTAATAAAGTTTGTTTTGACCATTGAAGTGCAAGCCGCATGCCGATCGTGAACTTATATGCGGCCTGCGGCCGCCCCTTGCGCTTCACACCTGCTAGTATCGGCCCTGGAAATAATGGCGAAGAAATAAACCCTCGCAAATTAATATAATGGGAGATGAAAGGGTAATATTCCTTGGAATATACTTCGTAAATACAGTTTTTTATTGATCTGAGGTATATACCCTTGACGTATGACTCGTATTTTGATCAATTTCCTACCAATTTTAAAAGGTGAAAATTTGTACATACATTACTATGATACAATAGAAAATAATAGCGGAGAAATAAACACTAGCAAAATTGATATAACGGGAAATATGAGGGTAAATACGGTTTTTTATTGATCTGAGGTAAATAACCTTGGAGTGAAAAGTTTCTATTGTGGGTGTCTTTGGTACAATTTTTTTTCAACAATATCTGTCTGAAGGTTGATTTAAATATCAACAAAAGAAGAAATCCTTAACAGAACCAAAACATCCATTACTATATCCATACGTTGATAACAATAAATTAGCATACTTATCACCTACGAAACCGACTATATATTGGGTTGTATGCATAAAACTGAAGCAAATGCTTTTACTCGGATTTCTTGAAAGAGACCTATTCGTTTTGTTAAGTAATGAGAGAGACAAACCTGAAGTATAAGCATTTGCTACTGTTTATGAATACCACCCAATGTAAATTATCCAAAAAAAAAAAAAAAATCTTAATGTTCTAATCAGGTGGTGATAGCATATCGCCAGTTTTCACTTTACCTACGACGATTTCCATATTAAATATACAAATTTTCCTCATATCAATGAACATTATTCCGTTTTGCAAATAGCAAGAAAAAGGCGTATTACTCATTCTTCATCTATTAGACCGAGAGCCGAGCCACAAAAAACTAAAAGCTGAAATCTAAAATTTTTGAGAAATTTGCCAGTGAATTCCACCCTCATATCAATTTGCGAAAGTTTATTTTTTCGCTATAATTTTTTATGGTATAGTAATATATAGAGGGACTCATTTGAAAGCGGGCCACCTCTCTACAACTGTTATTTTTTTTTCAATACATAGAACATCAAAAGTTTTAGTTAAGTGCCATCAAGTCTCCTTGAAATACGAACTCAAAGCTGAATTTTCCACCAAAGGTAGAAAAAATGTCACCCATGATGACCATGTCATACGGTTTTGGTGTACCGGAGTACACGCCATACTGATTTTGAGATGCGCGGCACAATGCCGACACCTAAGGGCCGCCATATTTGCCCTGTCCAGTTATTTATAACACTAGCTAACTTCTCAAAAAGTTTCAGCTTATTATATGTGTCTTTTGCTGCTGACTCTTGGTCTATATCATGTCTACAAAAATGAACAATTATTTTTTTCAAAATAAAAGAAAATTGTTTTTATGTAGTTTGACGTCATTCGAAATGAAGTAGTCTTTCGAGGAAGTATATACAGGGTGGCCCAGCGAAAAAGAAACAAGGGCCGATATTTCATATTTCTCGTACGCAGAAAATCAAACGCTCGGTCCTGTCGATTTTGAAAGCGTCTAGCCATACCATTCTACTTTTGATCCCACAATTCCGCATGCGCACTTGTTTACGCTAAAAGCGGGTTGAACCGTGAAATATAGCTGCTCCACGCCGGTTCTCTCTGAATTTTGGATAAATACGACTATTTATCTATTATATTTCGAAACAATTTTATATTGTTATTAGGTCTAGGTAGTTGGCTAATAATTTACGCAACAATTGCGGCCAAAAAACAAATTCACGCAGTTTCAATTCAGTTTGCCTTCTTGTTTTGTCATCTAAACACCCCGCCACGCTGCCATTAAATGAACCGCAGTCAATTACATTATTTCAATACATCAGAAACACGCGTCAAATTTTTTCATTTGCATTTTCAAACGGCAGGTAGTATACTATTTTATGCTTGCAAATCATAAAATCATGAAATTATTTTTAGTATATTTTTTTATAAATTTATTGATGATAATTTTTTTCCATGTAAGTACTTACTAGGACCGTTATGAAAGTCATATCCTGTCAGACCAGAAATGCTGCACAAGACATGACATGTGGTGTGGCCAGGTTTTTTGAACTAAGAATGAGAATGCCAAGCAAAACATGTGAAAACAAATTAGGTTTTTTCTGGAAATGAAACATTTGGCACCGACTTTTGGTACACCCTGTACAGCTGTAGGTCTGGCAGGATATGATTTTTTCATTACATTGAAAAAATTTCTCATCTGGTAACTCGATAGGCCAGCTTTTTGCAGCGTGCTCCTGGACTATTAGTAGTTATTGCTGCTATGGAATTCGGTGCTTCTGTAATAAATAGGAAAAACTCAGTTTTTCCTCAAACCATCGCCACGAACACAATTCTAACAATTCCAGTTAAAAGTTGATACCTACGAATTCATTACAATGTTGACATGTTAGTTTATTAACAATGATTAACTATTGCATTAAATTCCAAAAACTGAAAAGCGTTGGAAAGAGAATTCAATTACCTTCAAAATGCGGTATCACATGAACCCTACTCCTATTAAAGATTTAAAGGTTGGAGCTAACCCATCCGAGATGTCCCTCTTGCAATAAAAATCGACGGATCCAAGCGTTTTTTTTTTCCTGCGAACAATGAATATGTAATATCGGCTTTGTTTCGTTTTCGCTGGGCCACCCTGTATACTCCTTGGTAGGTATGGGAGAATCTAACTTATATTCTTGTTCTAGGGATGGATCCAGCAGGACCTCTATTTCTTCCAGCAGTAACATCTAACCGCATTACTGCTTCTAGTGCCAAGTTTGTACAGATCATTCACACTGCTGGAGAAAGACTAAGTTATAAATATCCCTGTGGGCATGCCGACTACTATCCAAATGGTGGACTGGTGCAACCAGGTTGCGAAGAGGATTCTATTGGACTATGTTCCCATTTCAGATCTAATGAATATCTTGCAGAGTCCATAGTTTCGGGAGGGTTCAATGCTCGCAAATGTACCAATTATTCAGACTTTAAGAAAGGACTTTGTGATGAAAATGAAGCTTCTTTCATGGGACAATACCCGATTGACAAAAAGTAGGTCATTAAACGTCGTAAATCATCAACTAAACTTATGGGTACTTCACATTACCATTTAGAAACAGCGGTTCTTGTTCTAAATCCTCATCTCGAATATTTTTCTTGAACTCCAGAATTTCTACTACATCCAATCGTAAGATTTTTTTTAAGTGAATCGTGAACAGTTGAAGTGCTCATGTTATAACTGACATTTTATTTCAAGTGTCAAGTGTGTTGTGGAGTTATAATTGTATTTTTAGCCTGAGTTCCTAGAGGTGGTTATCCAAGAACACTTGAAAAGGGGAAAATTCTCCATGAAAATTAAAAAATGAAATATTTTATTTATTTGTAATATCTAACAGAGAACAGCTACTTCCCTGACACAAGCCACGCTGGACATTAAACTACATCTGATAGATATTATGAAAGAAGTCTAACTGAAAAAAAAAATTAAATCTGGAAATGAAAATTCTCATTTTCATTCAGATAGTTAATTTTTTAAATTTTCTCTAGTTTTCATTGAAAAAATTATTAAATAAATTAGATAGGGAGAATGTTATTAAAAAATGTCACTCACAGAAATAGTTCATTTCATTGAAGCAAGGTTCGCTTGTCTCATAGATGAAAAGACGATTCCACAACAGATTTTATGAATATCTTATTCATATTTTCGAACAAAAATCAAAATGCAATCCCCATGACAGATCTATGTCAAAATTAACTATATTTATAGGTTATTAGTTGCCAAAGAAAATGAGAACTGGCTTTATGACAAGATTTCGTTATTATTCGGATACGTCACTGTCGGTTGCCTAGCAACAGCCGTTAAAAAAGTGCACTTTTTTTACGCTTTTCCGTTTAATAATGAAATCATATGTTGATAGTGAAATATTGTATTTCTTTAAGCACACAAACCACACAAAAAAAGTGGACTTTTTTGACAGTTGTAGAAAAATGGTATTTTCTTCATCCAGTATTTCATTATAAAGATTTTTTTCTTGACATGATTTTCTGTTTCAACCTTCCACAGACTGCGTTTATATGACTATTTTCTTGAATGAAATCATTATATTTTGTCAGTTACGTATCTTGATCTGGATTTTCCTATCGGAAAAATAATAAAAATAAAAAGGGGAACATTCTCCATGAAAATTGAAAAATGAAAAATGTGATTTATTTGTAATATCTGACAGAATACATGAATACCTCCCATGAGGTTATCTTGAACGATAGAAAATAGCGACTAAAGTTTGTCTTTTAGTCGATGATTCCACAATAGATTTTATGAATTTCCTATTCATATTTTCGAACTAAAATAAAAATAAAATTCAAATACACAAAAGGCTTTCCCGTTTTTTGTTGACGTTTCGGAGACTATATCTGCCTTTGTATCTTAATCTGGATTTTCCTATCGGAAAAATAATAAAAATAAAGTTCAAATACACAATAAAAGGCTTTCCCATTTTTAGTTGATGTTTCGGAGACTATATCTGCCTTTGTATCGAAACTCGTTGAAAAACTATCAGATTTGGAGATATTAATGTTTATTTTGAAATATTTTTTCTATTATTGCAGGGCCGCTGGAACTTACTTCCTGGATACAAACTCGTCTCCACCATATGCCAAAGGATAATAATGATAATATATAACATTTGGATATGTACTGTCAAATTACACACTGAAAACGAATATTAGAAGTTTGATTATCATAACATGATATATAGCATAAATTATTACTTTTCAGAAATGAATAACTCCTTGACAAGAGTAGATTTTAGTTATGTCGAAAACAAAAAAAAAATTGTCAATATTTTATTTGAGAAGAAATAGTTTGTACGGCAATATTGAAATCAAGATGGATAATGATATGCACAATAACTCATTTATTTATCAGCAACAATTTGGTAACCGCAACCAGGTTGTTAATCGACGCAATCCAGAAATTTCTTATGCCGTAGCAACACTGAAGGGCATATTATAAAAGATTGTAAAAATCAGTCTCAAAAAGTAGTAGACCAAGCTGTAGAAGTTTTTTCACCCATAAAATAAAAAACGCAAATGGCCTAAGGTAATTTTCATAAGATATTTTGTTAATGAAAACACCGGTTTCCACCCCAGCAAAATCGCTTTCTCGGAATTTCTTAACCAGAAATAGAGGAAAAAATTTCAACTTTTTTGTTTTTTTACAAATATTCTTAAAAATATTGAAGGCATCGTTTTACAGTGAAAAGAACTTTTGTAGAGAATTATTGAACCTACAAAATGGGTTTTCGTACGACCTGATCGATGCATTTTCATTTTAAGAAAATCCGGGAAAACTTCAAAAAAGAGAACTTTTTAAAAAAAAATCACAATTTTTATGAATTTCAAACTGGACAAACAATATTTCGGAAATTGATAGATAATAACGTGTGGTTCATCTCTGCGCAAGATGTTTTCTGTCCAATGTGTAGTTTTTGCATAGTCGCGTTATTTTGCTTATTTTGCAAAATATGCAGATTTAAGGGAAATCATAATATTCAAATTATGTGACAGGCATCTGGAAGTAAAGATCAAACACTACAATTTGTATATTTTAAATTTTTATCTGAGAGGAGGGAAATGTGTTGGAAATACCACTGAAAGTTGCTCTAAACGCTTAAAAGTGTGTCCGTGACATAGTCGAGTAGCAGTAGTGGGGGAACTATCGAGGAGAGGAGAGTATAACCGCCCGGCGGCGATTTGAACAATGCAATTCCCCCACTACAGCTCCTCGATTCTTCCACAAACACACAAGCGTGCGGAGCAACTTTCAGTGACATTTTCAATACATTTCCCACCTTTTATGTGAAAATCCAAAATATACAAATTATAGATATTAATGTTTTCTTCCACATGCCTTCAACACAATTTGAATATGACGATTTCCCTTAAATCGGCACATATTGCAAGATGTGCCCTTAAATTTCTTGTAACGCGATTGTACAAAAACTACACATCGGACAAAAACATCTTCAGATTTGTACAAATTATGAAATTTTGAAAAATGGTCTCTTTTTCGAGGTTTTTCCGGATTTTCTCAGTGGAAAATCACCGATCCTGTCGCTTAAAAAAGTGTTTCGTAGGTTTTATAATTCTCTACAAAAGTTCTATTGACTGTAAAACGATTCCTTCAGTGTTCGTTTCAATAATATACCTACTTTTCAGGAAACCAAAGATAAAAATATGAAAACACACTTCTTTAGTGCTAGTGAAATGTTGACTTGGTATTATTCGAAGTGAATTATCTAATGTTTGGTAAATCAGTATTGAAACGTTTTACTTGGCCGTTTTTTTCCTTGTATATTTTATAGACGAACACTAGCACTATCTCTGTTGGTCTCGATATGTTAACCATAAGACAAGTGTTAAATGCCCTGAAGGCAATGTCGTAACCGTGCTGTACATTGCGTTTTTCAATATGAATAATGACTTCAAATCTATTTTTTTCTATTTTCTACGCAGGAAGATTTATCAACATCATTACGTGCAAATTGCGTCTCAAAAACATGAATTGCTATTTCTGAATGGAACGTGTAGTTTTTGTCATTGATTATCATAATCTCCAGTGGTAATCAATTCTGAAGTGGCATATAGTTCATATCCAAACGGTAATACATCGATGAATTCATCAATCATACGATAATTTAAAAACACTGTTATCTCCAAATCAGGTTATAGTCGACGAACACGTAGATGTACTTGCTACAAGGGGCCCCAAAAAAACACTAGTTTTTACTTCCTACTAAGTGCTTCTTCATATTCAGCAATTTTTTTATGAAATGTGAGACATCTAAATACGTATGTGGCGATGAGTGTCTCAACACATGGAAGACATTATCGGATGTAATTGCACAAGTGCATCAAAATTACCGATAATTTTCCATGAAAGCATGTTATCTAAAAACTGCAGGGCTCTTTAAACAAAATATGAAAATAACCGAATGCAGTTTTTCACTGACAACATGCTTGAATGGAAAATTATTTTGATGCACGAGTGTAATTCGGTAGAATATTTCCGGAGTTGAAAGATAAATGTATGTGCTGCTGTTTCACTTTCAACTACATTTTCCTCACTAAAACGCGACAGTTTTTCACTTTTTCAAGTATATCTGACATTTATCAGTATTGTCAGTCCGTGTTGTTGTCATTGGTGTCATGCCGACGTGCTGTTTTCGCAGTGCAATTATCGCCCCGCAGTGCAATTACCGCTGTAATTTTTCGATAATTGCATTCCTCTTATGACAAATTTTATATAGGAGGGAAATATTCGATTAAATCCTTCATGAACTTTACCTTTACCACTGTGAAGAGATTTTCCAGGAATAATTTAAGCTTGCGTGGTATTCGGTAAGAAAATTTCACACCATAATTTGGAAGAAAATTATTAATCCAATCTGACATTTTAAATTAATTTCACTGCTTGTCAAGTTCACCATGTTTCGTTAACTAAAAAATATTACCAACTTTAGTTACACCAAATGCTAAAACTCAGATGGGTATTAGATCAGTCTATCGCTCTTTCATAATTTTAGGTCACTAAATGTGGTAGAAATGTATTTTTTGTTAGTAATCCATAACACTTCTAATGTAAAAAATATAATATTAACATGGTTTGTTGCAATAGGTGGCCGTGATATAGGCGGCCATGCTTTTGCAGATGGTAAATTACATTGAGTTACTACGGAAGCGTAGAAGGGCCATTATTTTTGTATTTTAATTTTTTCCTTAATTCCGAGTTGCAACTCGGAATTTAGGAATTTTCCGAGTTGCAACTCGGAATTTAGTAATTTTCTGAGTTGCAACTCGGAATTAGGGAGAAAAAATAAACAAAAAAAAGTTACTGTACAGTAAACCAGCAAACAAAAATATTCTTATATAAAACATTTCTTGTAAGCATTTGTGTTAAACAATTTGAGAAAAATGAAATGCTTTGAAAAGTACAATTTATGTAAATACTGCAAAGAGTTGAGTCAAGTGCAAATATGTCATCCAAAATTAATATATTTAAGGAAGCGTTAGAGTCGAATGGTTTGTTTAAGAAAATCCAAGAAATTCTGCTGCAGATGTCAAGTAAATATGGCCTTTTGCGTAAAAGAGATTTGAACAAAATTGTTTCAAAATATTACATATATTCTTAAAACACAAACATCTAATTAATTCGTCACCTTCCTATTCACCATTAAGAAGATAGGATGGGTTAGAATTCAAGCAATATTTAAATCTTACTATGTTTGTAAATCCTAGGTTTTTTGAAATATAAATTGTTAATGCATAATAATTACACAAATTTGTGTTTTCTGTTTAATGAAACTTTATAGCGAATAATAAATAATAATGTTAATTCTTATAGAAATTTTGCATTATTCTAGTATAGTAGTATATCTACAATGTTTCATGGTTGTAGATCATATGTTTACCTTTTCAACTGTCAAAAAATTTCCACTTAAATATCGTGGCGCCACGAAAAAATTTCCAGAAATTTTTTTAGTTGCCATGGTAACTAGTCAAAATTAAGGCATCTTATTAAAAAGAAGAGGTGTGAAATTTTCAACAAAATTGTTGACTGCCTGCCATGAGTAATTTGTAACTTTGGATTCCGTGGTTCGTTTCAAATTAAGTTACAACTAGTGAATGTAGAAGGCATAAGTTATTTTTCATTATCATTGTCTTTGCCGTGAGGTATTAATTCAGAGTGATTTCGTTTTGATTTCGGGAGATCCATAAAGCTGCCCTGACGAGTTGTAATCAACGAAACGACGTCGTCGGCAGATGGTGGCACTCTCGGAATTAAATCGAAAACACTCTCTCCACTATATATTTATATGTATACTTTTTCGAAACACTTTTTGATGTGAAAAAATTATCGATGCGACTTGGCAGTGAAAACGACCAAGTGTGTATGTGAGTGCGCGTATACTATACTATACTTCGTGTCTTCGATGTTTGAGTTGTGTAAAGTGGCCAAAATAATCAAAGTGCAAGCGGCGGTAAAATATAAATTACGTGTGCACAACCTTTGCTTTACGGAGCACGATGTACAGATTTAAACCAACCCATGTAGTACCTCATATTGGCTGAATCTTGTTTTCATATTGGGCCAATATAGATATATTGTAAATGTAAAAATAACATTGAACCAATATGGATGCATATTGAAAAAACAATATTTCATTAATAATATTGGTGGAATATTGGCTCAACCTGTTCTGAATGTACATTGTTTCATAAAATATTGGGTCAATATTGGTTCAATAATTTTCACCAATATCCATAGAACGATATTGGCTACATATTGTCTCCAGCATCTAGCTCCAATATTGCGATTTCAGTATTACTCTCAAATCGATTTAAGAGATAAAAAACAATATTTTATATTCAAGTTTGATAGCAAATTGGTAAAATATTATTCAATCCATATTCTAAAAATTATATGGACCCTATATTGATTGAGATTACAAAAACCTCACGCCAATATTCGAAAGACAATATGATTCAATATTACAAAATAAATTTATCACTATCATTGAAATTTGAATATTGGTCGAATATTCAATAAACAATATTGAAATGAATTATGATTGAACTTGGGTAAGAAGCCGGTAGGTGGCCCCACATAATGAACGACAGCTGAATCATAGTAACATATATTAAATAAGGCAACTCACAATGCGTTTACAAGTCAATCTACTCAGTGGTTAATTGAAGTAGAAATGAAATTGTAGAATATTCAAATTATTCGACATTTTCTGAAAAATTTTAATCAATGTTTCCATTCCAATCCAACATATTTAATTTTAATATTATACCAATATAAACAAATGATATTGTACCAATATCGCTAAAGGGGCCAATATTGCTTCCACAATATTTCACTGATATTATTTGTATAATATCCAATAATATTGTACCAATATCCGGAAATAATTAGAATTTTATCTCACCAATATTACGTTTGAATATTTTGCCAATATTTTAATAATATTATTCCATTGTAAGTGTACTACAGCGATATTGAACCAATATCGCTTCATATTTTGAGGACAATATTGGTTTGAGAATAATCAACCAATATTATTTTTGAAATATTGGACTAACATCGCCGAATGCTCACATTTTTTTTCTCGCCAATATTGTTAATTGAATATTTTGCCAATACTTTCACAATATTGTACCAATATTAGTGTGCTACTTGGGAAAGGTTGGTAAATCGTCTTTTAATATATTTTTTCATCACTACCGATTCTATTTTTTTTTTGTTCATTTGACGTTCGATTATCTCAAATAGACATTCCCAATTCCTAGGTTAACCTCATGTTTCAGAAATAATTTTCTCGAAACAGTATAATACTCCTTAAATGAAGCAAAAAACGGTTTCCCGTCTTTTCATACCCTAAAGAAAATATATTCCAATCAAACCTTATTCTTGGTAGACAGTGTATGCATTTTACCTAATTCAAATTTCGAATGACTAATCTATTTAGTATTTCATCAGTATCGCAAATACATATAATTTGATTTCACAGTGAGATTGATGATCAACACTGTGAAATCTATATAAAGTTATCAATACACTTAAATAACGTTTTGATAAGGGGAAAACTTGAAATGAGGGCCACCATAGTGTTTTCTTTTCTTTTATCCACTGTTTTCGCCATTCCAAGTGAGTACAAAATTTTCATTCATTCAATTGAGGATTACAAACCAAAAAGGAAGTCGACTAGTTGATGTAGATGAAAATTATGAATTGTCAGGTGGTGGGCATATAAAAATTAATGAGCGAATGAAATAAATATTTGTTTCGTGTTCAAGAGTTAGAAACTTTTTGATGAATACAAACAAGATTTCAGCCGCAGATGATTCCACTACAGATTTTATGATTGTCCTATTCATAATTTCGAGCAAAAATCAAGATTGGTGTGTTCAAACAAAAACTGTATTTCTTAATTAACAGTTTCCTGCCATAAAATAACAAAACTATATTTTATATATATACAGTGTGACCCATTTAAGATGGAAGCACCCTTTTAAAATAACATTTTTCAATCGATTGGAATAATTTTTTTTCGTTAGGTAGACATTTAGAAAGTCCACCAGGACACCAAATTTCATGAATAAATCTTCATATCCAGGGCCAACTTATCTTATATTTCAATGTAAAAAATAAAAAAGAATTACTAGGGATTTTTTTATAAAAAATCTGACTACACCACTGGATTCACGACATTTTCAAATGGTTCATATGTAAATTACGTTGAACTGCGTCAATCAATGAAAAAGTTATAGGGGAATGAAATTTTAAAAATATGCCGTTTAATCAACCCACCAATACAATTTCAGAACTTTTATCGAAATTCGGGATTCACCACTGTATTCAGGAGGTCTCAATATATCACTGGTCAAATTTTCATCAAAATCTGTTCATAAATAAAAATAATCATAAGATAACAAAATTTGAGAAATATGTAAATCACATTTTTCATTTTTCAATTTTCATGAATGTTGCCCTTTTCAACATGAATATCTCCCAAGAGGTTATCTTGAACGATGGAAAATAGCGACTAAAGTTTGTCTTTCAGTCGCAGATGATTCCACAACAGATTTTATGAATGTCCTATTCATATTTTCGAACTAAAATGTAAATGGAATTTCACGAAAATGTCATTTAATCTCATAATTTTTATTTTTCAACAAATTTCAATGAAATTATAGTCAGTGATATTTCAAGACTCCCTTAATCCGGTTCTGTAGTCAAATTTTTGATAAAAGTTCTGAAATTGAAAAGGTGGGTTGATTAAACGGCATAGTTTTCAAATTTCATTCCCTTATAACTTTTTTATTGATTCATGCATTTCAACGTAATTTACATATGAACCGTTTGACAATGTCGCAAATCCAGTGGTGTAGTCAGATTTTTTATAAAAAAATCGCCAGTAATTTTTTTAGATTTTTTTAATGCAATCGTCTTCAGGCGAATACTGACAAATTTATAGGTTTTCCGGTAATTACGGTAATTACGTTGTAATTATACGCGATATTGAGGCGTGCATGCTTTCGCGCTAATTCTCCCTCCAAAACGGTCCATTGGCGGTCTCCATACGTTCTCAATTTCCACGCTCAGTTGACTGAAGGCACCATTGACTTCGCTATAGATGGTTTCAATAAATTTGCGCTTGAAGAACATTAGCCTCGTCCAGAGGAATTCGATGGTGCTCTGTCCATGCGTGGTCGGCAATTCCCGATTTAGATGTTTCCCCCCGTTGAGTCCACTTTTTGTGTTCAGCTATTCTTACAGATGATGGCCGCTTGGTCTCTACGATATAGGAATCTCCACATTCACATGGAACCTCTTGAATGTGGTTTTAGCTGGATTCTGTTCTATGATCTCACGTTTCGTCTTGGTGAGGAAGCTTCGTTAAGTACTGTCGGATTGAAAGCAACTCTTGATGTTGTATTTGTTTCCCATCCTTTTGATCTTCTCAGAGATACCCCTGATGTAGCGAAGGAAAAGAACGGGATTTTGTGGTCGTTCTTCGACCGTCTTGGTTCTTTTGAATTATTTCTGAACTTCCCCTATGAGTTTTTCAGAGTATCTGTTTCAACGTAGGTTTTTTTGATGTGGTTTATTTCCTAGTTGTTGCAAATACACATTGCTCTCTCCATCAACGTTCTTACAATGCCCCTCTTCGTGGAATTCGGGTGCCGTAGTTGAGGTACTGTCCAGTGTGTATCATCTTCTTGTAAACAGAGGTGAGGATAGCAGTGTCTTTTCTCTCTTCTTTCTTTCAGAAAAAACAAGGTACCGTTAGTTTCCTTTTCCATCGTGAACTTGATTGAATTCCTGATGTTATTCATTCTTGAGAAGAAATTCTCAAGGTGTTCATCTCTGTGGTTTCATATGATGAATGTGTCGTCCACATATCTTGGCCATAGTTTTGGTTTTTATTCTGCCTCTCTGATAGCCAATTTTTTGAACCACTCCATATATATAGAAAGAGAAGATCCCATCGCAGTCCATCAACTTGGGAGAAGAAACGGCTCTTTTCTTGGAAGTACGAGTTATAAAGGCAGCTCTGCAGTAGTTCTAATATCGCTTGTACGGGAAGGTCAATCCTTTTTTGAAGCTGGATGTCATCTTCTAGTTTTCTTTTGATGATGGGGAGGGATTTATCTATGGGGACATTGGTTAAAGGCTCGCCTTGTCAAAGCTTCAGCTTCAGGTTCTAGTTCAACATCTTTAATAATGTCTACAAAGTGTTTGGAATTCTTGACGACAGAACTGCTATTGCCCTGTAAGGCTTGTAGTATCGGTAGGAGGTATTTCGCCAGATTATAGTTCGGTGAGTTGCGGGAACTGGTGATTGGTCTCAATGGCATGACGGGTATGTGAATTTTTTTGGAAGTCCGTAGAGATGAGGTAGTTTACTGTAGTGTGGCGTCAAATGTGACCGTCCCTTGTCTGGAATAAAGGTTTTGTACTTCGTCAGAGGGCTGTATATTTTCCTTTCTATCCTTACAAACCAAACTATGGCTAATATACGTGGACGACACATTCATCATATGGAACCACGGAGATGAACACCTTGAGAATTTCTTCTCAAGAATAAATATCAACAGAAATTCAATCAAGTTCACGGTGGAAAAAGAAACTAAGAGTACCTTGTCTTTTCTCGATGTGGAAGCTGAATGAAAAGACACCTCTGTTTACAGGAAGAAGACACACACTGGACAGTAGCTCAACTACGGTTCCACTCACCCGTATTCCACGAAGAGGGGCATTGTAAGAACGTTGATGGAGAAAGCAATGTGTATTTGCAACAACCAGGAGTCTCTGAATGCGGAAAAAAACCACATCAAAAAAGACCTACACCAAAACGGAAACTCCGAGAAACTCATAGGGAAAGTTCAGAAAAAACTCAAAAGGACCAAGATGGTCGAAGAACGACCACAAAACCCTGGTCTTGTCCTTCGCTACATCAGGGGTTTCTCCGAGAAGATCAAAAGGATCGGAAACGAATACATCAAAAGTTGCTTCCAATCCAGCAGTACTTTACGAAGCTTCCTCACCAAGACGAAACCAGAGTACAAAACAGAATCCAGCAAAAACTGTATTTACGAGGTCCCATGTGAATGTGGAGATTCCTATATCGGAGAGACCAAGTGGCCATTATGTGTAAGAATAGTTGAACACAAAAAGTGGACTCAACGGGGGGAAACATCTAAATCGGGAATTGCCCACCACGCGTAGACAGAGCACCATCGAATTCTTTGGGACGAGGCCAATGTTCTTCATAGAGAAGAACACTGGTTCGAGCGAAAAGTTATTTAAACCGCCTATATCGAAGTCAACCAATGGGGAAATTAAAAACGTGTGGAGACCGCTAATGGATCGTTTCGGAGGGAGAATTAGGGCCACAAAACCGCGCGTAATTACCGTAATTACCGGCAGACCTATAAAACATCGTGTAGATTCTAAATTCGTCAGTATTCACCTGAAGACGATTGCACATTCAAGCAATTGAAACGTAGTGAAAAAATATAAAAATAGAAGTAGAAATCTTTCAACCATTAAGACGATGGAAGTCCGAAGTACAAGTAATCAATTTGAAGGAAGTAGTCCATACTCAAAGTGGAGTTTCAGTAGGTAATGTAAACCTCCCCTCAACATTGGGCTGAAATATATATTGTGGAGACGACTTCGAGTTTTACTTTACTTCTTTGACAAGTAATCAAGTTACTACATCGTCTACAACCTTCAGAAAATGCCTACATACAGTTGAGAAAAATTTACAAAATAGCAGTAGGAGTGCGCGCGCTTGTTTTACTCACGTATTTTGTGCTATAAAATAGTAGAAATGTGCGCGCTCTGCCGACATTTTGCATTTCTGCGCGCGCGGAATTGCGAAATGTCAGGAGACCAAGAGCTAAACCAAGTTGGAAGATTTATATAAAGTTGTAGTAATAGAAACGCATGCGCTAGGTCAAACCGCACAGGTCGAATTGGTGATTTCACTCCTGCGTTAGCATCAATTGCACATATGTATGTGCGTTTATGTATGTGAATGTTTGCGCACATGTCTGGGCCTGGCACATATTTATGCACATGCAAAAATCATTTTCCGTGTTCTGTCACATTTTGCCAATTCCGCCAGTCTGGACTCATTTGTTAGTAATAAGGTAACTAAATGTTTCAGCCAAGACACTCAAGGATGGAGATGCTTTTACCATCCAGCAACTCATTATTGAAACTGCCCCAGGAGTATATGACATTGAAGATTTGACAGGTCCCATACCTCATTACGGAGCCACAGAGAAGGACGTTAAATTATACTTCCACAGCAGAGATGAGGTGGCTCCTATTCAAGTCAACGCAAGAGATCCGAACTCGATCAAGAGAACTTCCTTTTCACCCAACAAGGACACTTGGTTCCTAGTACATGGATGGAAGGATGATTTTTCCTCAATCATGGGGGAAAAAGTAGGCAGCTCACTTCTTGAAAAAGCGGATGCTAATGTTTTCTGGGTTGACTGGAGCAGTATTGCCCAAAAAACATATCTTGAAGCATTTGCAGCTGTCCCCGACATCGGAAAAATAACGGGAGAACTCATTAAAGTCTTGGTGACCAATCATGGATTGCAATTGAACAAAGTTTTTTTTGTTGGTCACTCACTAGGAGCACATGTCGCCGGAAGAATAGGAAATGATCTTGAGGGAAAAATTTCTTTGATTGTTGGTGAGTTGACTACAAAAATATGTATTCGTCTTGTGGACTATTCACATAATATGAACCACTCACGAAGTAGAAACTACCCAAAACACTGAAACTATACTACGCTACAGAACTAGCGTTTCACCAACAAAATAAGCATCTTCAGGAACTGAGAGATTCATTAGTGATGCAGTTTTGGTGTTTTTATTCCTTGAATGAGTTCACCAAATATTTATTTATTCGAATACAAATCATGTCGAATGGAAAATTGTAAACTCATATGAGAACATATTTTGCAACTTTTATCGATTTCAAAAGAGCATTTGACTCTATTGATCACATTTCACTTTGGAGTAAACTATATCAAGTTCCAATTTCATTAATATCGTTCGGAATCTTTATGAAATTTGCTCTCTTGGAATAAAAACAGTTCACAAAAAAATACGATGTCTCATCAGGAGTATTACAGGGTGAATCTTTGAGTCCCACCCTCTTTTCATTGTACCTTGCTGACATTGAGGCATATTTTCGTCTACAAGGAGCTGTCAATATAGACAATACCACAGATATTATTCTGCTTCTTTAAGCTAACGATTTGGTTATTTTTGGAGAATCACCATTACTTACTTAAGACAGCAAAATCAATTTAATCGCACATTTGTTGATTTTTTTTTTATTTGAATGGACGTGAATTTGAAATATTCATGTATATTTCAAACGTTCAAATATATTTCCAATGTAAATATACATACATCGTCAGTTGCACTATTTGATGTGTTCGATTTTCAATAAAAATCTGAATTTCTTCTTATTACCTACCACCCATATTCTCAATTCACTCGACGCGTTGGCAAAGAGAAAGAAACCTTGAGCAAACAATATTTTTGATGAGAAAGGGTGTAATTTTGAGCATTCAGTTTTATTTCTTCGCGAATTTGTTTTGGAAATAATGAATCAATTTGTTTGTGGGAATTTGGGAATTTGATTAATTTTTGGTTTTGATGATGTTGAAGAAAAAAATGATGGTTTGAGAAATACAAAAGATATGTAAGTTCCCGAATTATTTCAGGAATATATATATAAATCCAGAAGAAGAAAAATATTCTTTTTAAAATCAGTAGTTTGTACGCAAAATCGATCCCTAGATTAGGAGCGCTATCTACCTTAATGACACTCCCAACTAAGTAGTTTTGTTACGAACAGGTGCTTCGTTATCTCCACTATCGCTCCTGAAAAATATATGCACATATCGAAGATATGCGCGCAATGATAATATCCGACTTTCATGATGACGCGCTAATGATGCCTCTTGAAGGAAGATTAAAATTCTTATAATTTTTCAGGCCTGGATCCCGCTGGACCCCTGTTCTTCCAGCAGATAACTAACAATCGTCTGAATCCCACAGACGCACAATATGTTCATGTTATCCATACCTGTGCATTTTTCCTTGGATTCAAGCATCCATTAGGACATGCCGACTATTATGTCAACGGAGGCGAAGTCCAACCCATATGTTCATTTGATATCACTGGTACATGTTCTCATGCATTATCCTTCATTTTTTATGCAGAATCTATAATCAGTGGAAATTTTATATCGAAGAAATGCAGTAGCAATGAAGACTTCAAACATGAAAAGTGCAATAATAATACGGCTTCTGAGATGGGAGGTTATTCACCTGACAGAAGGTAGGTTGTGTTATGTTTGTTGCCAATCAGGGAACTACCTGTGTTTCTCAAAAAAAAAAAATACTTTCTAATTATGAAATTCGCAGTACAGTCCTTTATTATTTTCTTTCCTTTTCTCACTTCGTGATGAGTAACTTCAGATAAACTCTTCTAATATCAAATCATTTGCCCAGCCACTAAATATGGTTGGGTGTATACGAAAAAATTTGAAAGGACTAAATATTTTGCATTGAAAGGAGCCAATGGAGATTATGACAAACTAATGAAATTGCCAAAGGAACTTCATCACGAATTTTTGTGGTGGCTTGATAATATTGACAGTTTAGAAATTAATATCTCGCTACCCTTTCATGAGCTGGAAATTTTCACTGATGCGTCAACGTCTGGACGGGGTTCTTATTGTAACAATAAAGGGGCCAGAGGTTTTTGGACATCGTCGGAAAAGAAATTGCATATTAACCAACTCGAATTAAAAGGTGCATTTTATGGTTTACAGTGCTTCGCAAAAAATAAATCCAATTGTCATGTTCTCTTGCGGATAGATAACACCACGGCTGTCTCAATGGAAAAAACCAAGAAATGTTCAGTTCAGTTTTTGGCGATTTCAACCCTAGAGGACCAGTTTAACGATTACAACTACTCCACACAAAGTGAAGCTATAAAACTGAGCCCATTACCATCTCTGTAGACTCAATATTTTCCAAAATAGAGGTTTTGAAATTGTATAAATTTTTTTGAAATCGGATATTTTTTATGTACTTGGTTCCGTGGGAATTTAAGTCCCGAAAATGTTCCTTCTCCTAAATTCCGATGGGCACTGCAGGTGAAGGGACCTAAAGATACATTAACCACCTACATATTTCTTATATTCCTCATTACTAACCTTTTTTTTGTGTTACATTATCAAACTCTTGTTTAAACGTTCCTTGACCACTAATCTCTTCCATTATATGCCTAAAATTTTTTTTGAAAAGACGATGATTATTTGTATCCATAAAGTAACCCCCCCTGTTAAGTTTTGAACGGAGTGGAATTTTATTTTGAATTTTTTTTGGTGAAATGATAGTTCATGAGCTACTTTTTGACAGTAATAAAAAATATCTACCCTTCAAAATGGCGGCCAGGCGCTATTCTGAGAGATTTTTTTACGTGGCATGGGGGGTCGAGTGATTCATTCGAATTGTCTGTAGATTTTCTATTCGACTGCAAAAATATTCATCCAAAACAAAATGGCGGCACATTATACTCTTTTATACTCGATTTCTTTGAATAAATGGCTTTAACCGAGCTCAATTGAAATGAAAAAATATTTTTTGATATTTACAAACGTTCTCTGTCCCTCAGAATTACATATGGGACAAGATTTCTGAGTTTGCTGATTTTCAATAAAACGGGGTATTACACGACTAATCTCCTTATCTGAATTTTTTTCTAATATGGCACCCATTTGCCTTTTCAGTGACAAGAAGCTCTTGCAGAAACAAAAAATTTTTAATTATCATTGCACTAAAGCTCTTTAGTAGTCATTAATTCGAAAGGATCCTCTTGTGGGGGTGCTAAAATAATGTACAGCCATTTTGTTTTGGGCCAATATTTTTGTTTGGAATTTTGTTATTTTATAGAGAATCGAAAGACGATTCGAATGAGGTATCACTCGATCCCCCATGAGAAATAAAATTTAGAGAATACCTTGGAACTAACTGAATTTTGAGAAAAAGGTGAAATCTCATTAAGTAAAATGATAAAACTGAATCAGGAAATTCTATAGTGAATGAAACGATTAACCTACTCAAATGTCCTTCAATTTCATCAATTCATGCCGAACATCTCTTCCCAAGGACTCATTCTTCCAACGGACGGTAAAGCTTTGGAACTCGCTGCCTTCGTAGGTGTTCCCTGAGGCATACAGCCTTCAAAATATCAAGAAGAACGCCAGTAACTACCCACTTTCCCTTAGCTATCACGATGTTCTCTGAAAAAATGTAATGAATTACCTAAATCTGAAGGGAGAAACAAGATGTCCTGCAATACCAGGACCACGCTTATTGCCATAATCCTATACAATAGGAACAGTTGGGTCGAAAATCCATCAGAAAACAACTACTTTCCTGGCTAATACCACGACGAACGTTGAATTACATCTAATGAATTTCCGTGCAGAGTCCTACAAGGATGTCTCCGCAATTGCTAGTTGCATGGAAATGTTCATTGAAACATTTGGACCACCTATAGATCGATTTCTGGGTTCTTGCCCTCATTAGAATAGGGTAGGTCTCTGCAGACAATAACTAATGTCTGCAACACACGATTCAACAAAATCTCCTTGTAAAGGCAGAAGCTGAGACACCGCCCGCAGCCTAGCGTTTACTAAACCACGGGCGCCATCTGAACTCCAGCCCCTCAACCAAAGCAATACCCAGAACTTGCGTGATTAATCTAACCACTAATACAAATTAAAGAAATCCGAATTGCATTGTTCACAATAAGCTTGTCAAGAGAGAAACAAGATGTCCTGCAATACCAGGACCACGTTTATTGCCATAAACCTATACAGTAGGAATAATTGGGTCGAAAATCCATCAGAAAACAACTACTTTCCTGGCTAGTACCACGATGAACGTTGAATTACATCTAATGAATTTTTGTGCAGAGTCCTACAAGGATGTCTCCGCAATTGCTAGTTGCATGGAAATGTTCATTGAAACATTTGGACCACCTATAGAGCAATTTCTGGGTTCTTGCCCTCATTAGTATAGGGTAGGTCTCTGCAGACAATTACTAATGTCTGCAACAAACGATTCAACAAAATTTCCATGTAAAGGCAGAAGCTTTTATTGTATAGGATTATGGCAATAAGCGTGGTCCTGGTCCTGGTCCTGGTATTGCAGGACATCTTGTTTCTCTCTTGACAAGCTTATTGTGAACAATGCAATGCAGATTTCTTTAATTTAAATCTGAAGGTACCATACTCAATAGAAGTACCAAAGAACTCAATAATGAACTCAATAATGATATATTATGTTTCACCATCTTATTACTATTTTACAGCGCATTCGGCACATACTACTTGGAAACGAATAACGAACCCCCCTTCGCAAAGGGATGAGTGGAGAAGATGTTAGATGAAGAACAAGATGATATCAATATTCATTGGTAAATGCAATAAAAGAATTTGTTTTCTGGAAGTTGACAAATACCTGAATTGACAAGTTTTTTATTACAAACCTGAATAAAAGTTGAAAATATTGTGAATATTTGTTACTAACGATTCGATAAGTTTTCAACTGAAGTTTTTGTACCCATGATTGACATTCTGGTGGCATTAAATATCGCATATCTTTGTCCCAATTTTAAGATGTATGCCTACTTGTTCGAAAGAGCTCTGCCTCTATGGCAATAGTATACAGTATCGGAAACTTTTCATCTGGGGTATAGACAGAAATCTACGCGAGCAACAAGAAACGCAATGATTGGTAAGTATTGATGGTATTGATGGTGACGGATGTGCTGCGACCTGATTAGATCTATTGTGCCCCATCTTCGTCTGCTATCGCAAGGTGTTCCTGCAGGAATTTTAGGATTTTGAGGGGGTCTACTCGTGGTATGGAATGCAATGATTTGATAATACCAAATAAATAAGAGAGACGCACTACTTCTCGCATCTCCTGTTACCCCACCCGATGCATTAACGGATCACGTAGCAATACTACCAACCATACACAGCTCACGTCGATATTCCTTCCTCGAACGAGAAGAGGAAAAATTATAATGCTCTCCCAACATATAGCAAGCTATTCTTTACGCTTTCATGTTTCATGAGATGAAAACTTTTCGATACTGTATGCGATATATTTGTCAGCTAAATCGCTAAATGCTGAGAGCTGGCATCCACTTTGACTAGCGACATACAATTTTGTGTGTACTCAATTGGAAGGTAAGAAAACTATAGCCTGGCTGGATTTTCGTGGCATTATCTACCAAATTTATTTTAAATGTAAAATTATTATACAAAATAATCTTCTTCCACGAGCTGGCAATCAAATTTATTTTGATTTAAACACTTTTATGTATGACGAAAACATTTTCAGGTGATTCAGGAATAGTGTATATGTGAAGTGGCTTGTCATTACATGTGAAATGTCATTGAAGGAATTTTGTAAATAAAACCCTATTTATTTATTTATTTACTTTCTCGTTCGAAACCAGTGACTGCTGGTCGGCTAGGTTCGAATCCTTAGCGACTACAGATTTTTATCTTATGACCCGAGAAAGTGCTAGGAATCGCACGTTAAAAGGTAAGACCTCGTTAATCCTTGGCTCGCACAAGTTTCGACTTTTGAGGGCTGCCGTTCGTAAGGGGACGACAACTGGTTAACGGAAAAAACAATTTTACAATTTTACAAAAATTGTCCTTTCCTAGATGCACATCTATAATTCTTCCAGTGGGCCAAAACTGAGGTGAAGTGTTCTCTTTCTTCAACAGAACCAGAGCACCAATTAGATCGGGGGTGACATATTGAATTCCCACTTTGTCCTCTGCTGCAAGCTATTCAAGTAATTCTTCGACCACTGCTGCCAGTAATGCTGTGTCGTTTGCTGGATATGTTTGAAAATGTGAGAGGCAAGATGATTTATTGCCACAGACATTTTCTTGAGGTAATGAGCTCATAGGTGCGCCAATCAGGAAATGTCCAGGTCAAGATCATTTGGGTCTGAGGAAAGGGGATACAGGGAATGGGAATTCATAATTGCCTCAATTTGAGTAAGCAAGATATAGAATTCTTCAAAAGTTAGATTTGATTTTGATGCTACTCGTTTAATGTAGTATTTACAAATTTTAACAACTGCCTCCCACAAGCCACCAAAATGTGGTGATCGTGCAGGTATGAATGTCCATATAATTTCATTTTTATTTTTATTTCATTGTTGCACCAACAAAATTTGTAGCATTGTCCGACATAATTTGGCTACAAAGACCACGTCTCGATATAAATCTCTTCAAGCAATTCAAAAAGCTATTTGTGAACTTACCTCACTGACTAATTCCAAGTGAACCGCGTTAGATGCAAAACAAATAAATATACATGTGTAACATTTAATCAATTTTCTATTTCGGAGTTTACCGTCTCTCAAAAGAAAAGGCCCGCATAATCAACCCCACAATTTGAGAAAGGACGGCTAGGCGTAACTCGAGTTTCAGGTAAATCACCCATTTTGGACAAAATAAAAGATGGTCTAGACTCAAAACAAATGAAACATTTTCGCAAAATATTCCTTAGAGTCTATTTACCTTTCAGTGGCCAATATCTGGATACTTGCTAGTGTTGTTTGTATGCCAGCATGTAATAATCTTTCATGTTCGTATATAATTAGTAATTTTGTCGATTCATGATTTGAAGAAAGAACCATAGAAAACTTATGTGAATATTCCAAATTTGAGTTTGCCTACTCTAATGACTTCTCCGTCCAAAAACAGATTCAATGAATTCAATTTGCTATTTTTTGGAATTTCTCTTTGATTTTTTGAATGAATATATTCAACAGAAAAATCTCTAAGTTAGTCCGTACCACCATTTTGCAGAATCAACTGTTGACTGGGATTAATCCCTCGTGATATAATATCTGCAATATTTTCTTCTGAAATTATATGGTGGAAATGTCTGATATCTGCTAATTGTTGGATTTCAGATACTCTATTGCTGACGAAGGTTTTCAAGTTATTTGGTAATGTGTAATTGTTGAAATGAGTTCCACATCCTGTGGATTGACAAAAGTATGAATTTTGTATCATACATTGTAGGTCCATTGAATATTTATAACCATTAGTTATTGACTTCATGTGGACCTACACATGTAAATCAATTTTTTTTGTGTTATGTATGAGCATGAAAGTCATATAAAATGAACGTTCCGATACAACAAGCCCAAAAGAATTAATAATTGGTTTTACGACGTTGTATGCTGTGTGAAGCACTTGAAATGTATACTTTTATTTATAGTCATAAAACATGAGATTTTCAATTTCCCTGAATCGATTCAACAAATGTACCAGTATGATGTATCAAACTAGATCCTTATTACAGCCGTTCATTGATATATTTCAGTACTGGTCCTTATAGCGAGCGATAGCTATAAAACCCTTTGCCAGTTTGCCGATCTTTACCATACAAACTTGAACTATCCATTAAAAATTGGGTGCACAGGAAGTTAATATCCTCACTTCTAAAACTGTCTTTTGGATGATGGAAGTTAAAACTCTCGAATAAATACATATAGAGTAAGATCTGACCCACCAAACGTAACTTATGTTTTAAAGGACAAAATGTGCGGAATGAGATATGTATACGATGGCCATTCTACAGATACGAGGTGAGAAAGGTATGTAAAAAATGAGGCTTACTTCACTTGAATTCTATTACGGTCTTTTTATATATGTTTTGTAGAATATTATTAAAAAATAATATTAGGCACTGTCATGCATGTAGACACTTTCCGCAGCCATAACTTCCGCTAGACGCTCTAAAGCTCCATAAAAATATTTTAACTTCACTCATATTCTTATTTTTATATACTTAATGTTATTCGGGGACTCATTTTAAAACTATATTTGATCAGCTAGAAAAATCGTAGGGGCCAAACATCCCACAGACATAAAAACAAAATCCTACCGTCAGTATGAGCGCGAGGGGAAATTTTAAAATATATGAAAATCAGCCATTAGAATTTAAGTGAAGTGATCCCCATTTTTACTTACTTTTCTTACTTTGAAGGTATCTGTGGATTGGCCGTATACCAAATCAGCTCAGGTATGCACACGTTGGAACCTTATTCCTCACATTTTGTCCTTCAGAAAATAAGTTAGGTCTGAGGGACCTGGGATCTTGCACTGATAGGTCTTCATGCTATATGTCGGCTGAATTCAATTAAAAGTTAGACGCGTTTCTGAAAACATAGTAATTTATGTATCAAGTGAGTAAAGTGATACTTTTTTTTACGAGTAGGAAATGTTGACGCACGTCGCCGTAGGCGGAGTGCGGCATTCCTACGAGTAAAAAACCACTTCACTCACGAGTTTCATACAGTATTTTTTCTACAACTGTCAAAAAAAATAACCAATTCATATTTTTTTGCAAATATGAAATGGATTTGGCTTATTTTTATTGATTCATTATTCGAACAAAGTTCGAAGAGTATGCCAGAGAGTTGAGTTTCAAACAAATGAAACGAACAATTTCGACAGAGTCGAAATCCCTTTCTCTTCACACTATCCCGCAAAATGAAAAATTTGAAGCGAATATTAAAATAACATATTCATCGAGGTCAATATTATTATTGTTAATGTTGACTTGACTTGAATAACTAGTCCATCGAAGTAACTTTTCATTTTTTTAGATTTGTATTCAAAATAAATAAACAATCCTCGTGAAGCAACGAATACCTTTTTCTTTCTTTGAACTATGTCAAGGAAATCTCATATTTGCACTATCCACGATTTTCTCCGTTCAATCTTCATCACTTTTCATTTCTACTTAAATTAAATATATGTAGTTATCAAGAAATCGTTATCTGGATAGATGCCCAATTTCACAAATTTCATTAATTATTATTGTTGTCAACTAGTTTCTGATGGCCAAACAGCCATAGCTACCTTGGATTACCTAGTGTAGATTAGGTCCAATAGTTCCTTAGAAGTATATGCTATTATTTTGAAAATTTCACACCTCACTTTTTCAGCCAATCAAAAAATTGGTTTTTATTTAGTTGCCATGGCAACCCAAAAAATTTCCGGAAATTTTTATCCTCCTGGGTACCCTGGGCGAAATTAATAAGTGGAAATTTTTCTGTCAACTATTTAGTTAACATTTTGCTTTTATGTACAAATGGAATGTTATTTTTCATATGAAAGGAGATAATATTTCATAATTATATATTCACTAAATATTTCGAATGTGTCTGAAAATATTTTGAGAACTTGCATTTCAACGATGAATAAAAAATGTATATCAATCAAATCTATCTGTGCTTGACTTGATGAACTTAATATTTGAAACAATTTTATTCAACACTTATCTTTTCGTGAATACTCGGCTGAAATTTGTAAGGATTCCTTTCCACAGCACTTCCCAATAGATAATCCGCATGGACCAGTCAAAACTATTTTAGTTCTGCGTGATGTGCAATGTAATTTTAGGTTGAAAATGTCTCAAAATGAATTTTCCTTTCTCACATACAAACTCCGCCACTAATACTAACGCGTAACTGTCATTATA
Source organism: Chrysolina haemoptera (assembly GCA_958298965.1). Classification (NCBI taxonomy): domain Eukaryota; kingdom Metazoa; phylum Arthropoda; class Insecta; order Coleoptera; family Chrysomelidae; genus Chrysolina; species Chrysolina haemoptera. The sequence goes on along the minus strand of OY282584.1, from coordinate 48,524,541 downwards.
TCAACGAAAACCATTCATGGCCCACAACTTGTTTTCTCTCAGAATAATCTACAAGTCAGTTGAATTAACCATTAATTTAATATATTTTGGTGTGAAATTTTCTTACCGAATCCCCCGCGTGCTTGAATTAATTGCTGGAAATAATTCAAGCACTAGGGAGATTATAAGTGAATATATTCGCTGCGATAGTTTCGAATTTTGATAATACTTATTTAATAATAAGAATGCTAAGAATATTATTGGTGAAACATTTGTATATCAGATATTTATAGGTTATTAGTTGAGAACTGGCTTTATGACACGATTTCGTTATTATTCGGATCTGTCACTGTTATTGAATGAAACTGTCAGTTGCCTAGCAACAGCCGTTAAAAAAAGTGCACGTTTTTTACGCTTTTCCGTTTAATAATGAAATCGTATGTTGATAGTGAAATATTGTAATACTTTACGCACACAAACCACACAAAAAAGTGGACTTTTTTTGACAGTTGTAGAAAAATTATTATTTTGTTATTTTTCATTTCAGTCTTTCATAACAAGCTCAGGCAACGTAATAATAGTGAAATTTAGTGCAGATATCTCAATTTTGTGTTCAAATGAACACATGCTGTCAGTTTCACATGACTGAGACGTAAAATATCCAGTCGGGGTTATCATTATCTCAAGTGTTAATCAACTCAAAAGTGAAATTGAATACGTCGATAGAACTATCAAACAATCAATCGATAAGATCTAGAATACAAAATGACATTCCATTATTATGTTTATTAATTTAAATACAATAAGGGGATTTTATCTAATCTCTTGAACTCCTATGAATGACGGGTGTATAATGTTTCTTCATAACGAATATACGCAGTGAAAAATTGGGAAGATATGTTTTTTGGAAAAATTGGGTTTGCTTTCTGAATTCACAGGCAACTTGGGAACCTCCGCTGAACCTCAGCTGACAGTATATGAACCATAAGAAAATATTGGCTATTGCTAAAAATCAGTTTTGGTCCTACCATTTGGGGGTAACTATATAATCCATATGTACATAAAAGTTTATGTTGAACCGCCTTAAGTAAGTCATAAAAAAATCTTTAATATTTCAGAAAGAATTTCACATTGATTCGTTGAACTTTGCACCTCTGCCACTAACTTAATTTTCAAAATTTTCAACTGATAGCAGATTAGAATAATGCCCCCTCAGATTGATACGTTTTTCTGGGTATTACCCAACCTGTGAGTGTAGAAGGACTTCCCGGCTAACTCAACCCAAAAGGAACGTTATTATTATCTGTATCGCTAAATTAGTTTTGACCAATGTGATATGGTAACGTTAAATAAATAAACATTTGTTGTACAAAATAAGTATTATAAATCGATATTAAACCACCCAACCCACTATATAAAACGACTAGTACGAGTAGTTCGAACCGAAAATGGCCTGCAAGGTCGCCAGATCTTAACCCACTGGACTTCTTCCACTAGTCCTATCTTGGAGAACATGTTCAGTTTAGATACCTTGCAAATATTGAATACCTCAAGAAAATGTTACTCTTTGAGTGTCAGAGGTTGAATAGAATCACTCTCCGAAGAAAATGCACGCATGTTGTTATGTCAGTTTGGTTTTGAAAACCATGAACGTCGCTCCTAACATGTGATATATGAGGTGAATGTGGGTAACTGGGATTTTTATACATGTCTGTATATATTTGAATGTACCGAATCTTTGAACGAAAATGTCGAAAACTTTTTAGCTTCAAAAAACCATTTGAAAACTGATTCAGAGCTGACCAACTCGAGATCGAGTGAAGATAGACCAATTCTGCCAAAGCCAATCGTTTCAGAATGGCCAAGTTAGTATATACTGAGAATTTAAAAACCATTCGAAAACTGATTCATAGCTGACCAACTCGAAAACGGTTAGAGATAGACCAATTCTGCGAACACCAATCGATTTAGAAATTAGTGATTCTATGGTATGGCTTCCACAGTAGATGTATATAATTACATCAAGAAAAAGTTTACTTCATTGCACGCGAATCGGTTAAATAGTGTTCGTTTTTTAATTTTTTTATTTTATATGTTGTAGTGGCTCAGTTACCCGGAATTTTGGGGTAACTAGCCTCCCCAGTACATTTTCTAACCTGAATGCACTGTAAATCCTCCTAGCTAACTGAGTCATCCGCTTCACTTCAATTTATAGGTCAATACAAACTAGAGGTTGTTATCTTAATAAATGGCAAAGTGGTCCAAAATTTTAGGGTAACTGGTCACTGCGTTCTGAGCGAGATGTTCTCTTGTGTAATTGACAACATATGCACCCTTTTTTGTCTTCTACCTTTTTTCTGGAACCAAAGCAAAGCGGTTAACACATGAAGATATATGGCCCAGATACTCAAGATCGCAAGATCTAAATCACTTTGTCTCAAACTCAAACTACAAATAAAACAAATTACGTGATGTATGTAACTTTTCAAAACATTAGTATGAGTTAGTATCATCATTGCAATGTATATACTAACTTTACTCGAATTATCAAAGTCCTACTGCACTGTTGATGTTTTATGGCATACTACAAAAATTTGCGAGGAAACCAACACATACATTATTCGATTTCTAACAATTGCCGATGGTATTTAGTTCGGGTGACTAGTAACTAGTAACTTTTATGCGCCCGAATGTCACTAGAAGTATAAAGGTATAAGCTATATGTGCCTAACATCTTTGTACACTAACAACTTGTTGAATATGCATAAAAAATATTCAGTTTCATTTCAGATTTTTTTCCTCAACCTAATCACGATGAAACTGCATAATGCTTTATATGAATGGACTTAGAGAGACAGCTCCTATCATCATTCAACTCATTAAAAAAAAATGTTGACCAAGACATAACTTTGTCGTAATTATTCATTTCATGTATGTCATAGGTCTTTAACAGGGGACAAAATATGAATAACTGTTATATGTGATTAAACTATTTTCAATAAATCATTCAAAAAGTTTGAGGTGAGTTATCATATTCAGCCTCTACTTCAAATAAAAAAGTTATGGTCCAGCGAAAACCTTGCTGAATCACCCATTGTACTGTTAATCCCAAGATAATTTTTCTATAATCCATGCAATATTTCAATATCGCATAATAAAGTATGATTGGGAAACGATAAGAATATTGAAGATTAATATGAAATCGAAACCTATATAAAAACATTGCGACTATTGAATAATGTTTCAAAACGATGAAACAACTCAAAATGAGAACCCTCTTAGTATTTTCTGCTTTTTTCTTGGCTGTTTTCGCAAATCCAAGTGAGTACAATCCTTCATATTATACTTCAATCGAAAATTCCACATCCAACAGGTAGTTGATAGAATTGTATGTACTCCAAAACAATTATTGGTGCTGGAGAGGACATGAATGGGAAACGTTTTGAAAGTGAAAATACAATTTTCTTTTACCTAGGTGGTGATTATGGTCTACACCAGCTATGCTTTGGAATACGAGATTAACGCTGAATATTTTTAGAAACTATAATAAGAATAACAGAATATTATCAAAACAAATGTTTTAAGGTATTTGGAACGGTACGGTATGCGCCAAAAGTTTTCCATTTACGGCCTATTAGACAAAAGTCGATCATAAAAGAAAATTTCTTCCTAATTATTTTCCATGTCCGAAATTGTTGATGAATTTACTGATTGCCTTCGCGTTCTCTATTTAGCTTTTGATGGGTCAGGGAGGGTGATTTTTTTTTAACCAAATCATTCGACGATCAGATGCTTTTCACTATTCTTACGGATTTTATAATTTTCATTTCGCGAGTTCTTCAACTTTTTTCGAGCCCCCCTACCAATTTTTTTTTTTCATCGTGATCAAATTCGTCAAAAAACTTCCGAAGCCCTACCCATTCTGTAGCTAGCTTTCGGGGAGCAGGGGAGGATAATTTTTTTGACATTATGTCATCGGAACTGAAACAACATGTGAAATTTCAACTCCAAAGGATACTTCAAATATACTTCGAAAACCAAATGAGTTGAGTATCACAAATTGTCTTTGACCATTTTGTTCAGAAAATTATTCCGCTACTTCGTCTTATTTCACGTCTAATCTTTTCCAAAATTCCCCAATAGTTATATTTGAAAGACAATATAGGCAAGAAGGCTGCCCAATTCTCTATTCTGAATCTTCTATATTTCCTGGTCTATTTATTTTCGGATATATTTCTCAATTTCCTTACCAACTGCAGCACGTTGTTGCCATTACTCTGGACGTGGTCATTTTTCTGCTCTGATCGATTAAAACATTCCGATTTTCGAGGTTTGTATTTCAATAATTAGACGGACGAATTTTTTAAATTTGCTTATTAGCATTGTTATAAAGTTTATTATCGACTTGTGTTAGTTTTTCATCAAATTTGTAGGACGCGTTTCTTCTGTACAGCGTGTTATTTGAAACAATGATGCATTTGGCCTATGGTGCTATGATATAAAAGTCTATTGGGAAGCAAGTTTGAGTCCAAATATCTCCGATTCTAAACGGACGAAAATTCCCAAAAAAATTCAGGTGATGTAGTCACTGTCGAGAAATATCATATCAAATTTTCATTGGATTTGTAAGAAAACGATTCTAGCGTTCCAAATACCTTAATTGTTATCGACAGTGTATTTTGGTCCCCTTTTGATAGCAGAGATAATTTGTATATTCAGTTTTTACTCTTTGGTACCTGGTCAGGTGCAAAAGTTATATTTACATCTGTAGAGGAGAGGAGAGTCTGAAACCAAAACTTATAATATTTCAGCAACAACACTCAAGGATGAAGAATCCCCTGTAATCCATCAGCTCGTCATCGAAACTGCCCCAGGAGTGTATGGCATCGAAGATTTGACAGGTCCCATACCGCATTATGAAGATGGAGAAGATGATGTGAAATTCTACTTCGCTAGCAGAGAAAATAAAGATCGTGTTCAAGTCGACCCGAGAGATCCGAATGCAATCAGCAAAACTGCCTTCTCATCTAAAAGAGACACTTGGTTCATAGTACACGGGTGGAAGAACGACTTTAAGTCAGATGTGGAGGAATCAGTAGGCAACGCACTCCTAGAAAAGGCTGATGTTAATATTTTTTGTGTTGACTGGAACTATATGGCAAAAAAATCATATCTTGAAGCATTTGGAGCCGTTGCTGAAGTCGGAAGAATAACGGGGGAACTCGTCAAAGCTTTGGTAACGAATCATGGGTTACAATTAGACAGATCTTTTTTCGTTGGTCACTCGCTTGGAGCACATGTCGCAGGACGAGTAGGAGCCGCTCATGGCGGAAACATTACTTTGATTGTTGGTGAGTTTCTTACAATAATGTTTATTACATGTTGTTTTGTGACCTCACTGGTTAATGTATCTTGGATTCGGTTGGGAAAAGGTCAGAAATGACTGAAATGACTATGGTTCTTTTACCGATGTTTCGACTTTTATAAAGTCTTTCTCAGGGCACTACAATAGGGATTATGATCGTTATTCTAAGTGAATAGCATGAAAAAAACTTTAAAACAACTTTACCAATGGAATAAATTAATGAGGTCACCGAATGAGTCGAATTACATACAGATTCAGAAAATGCTTGTGAGAATATAAACTTTAAATTTACATGAAAACAAAAATAATTACTTGAAAGTACAAATCATAATAAAATGATGGTATTCAAGGGACATTTATATAGATTGTTCCTCTTAATTTGATATTATTCAATCGAGAAAAGGAAACTCTTGTACCAAGGAAGATAAATATTATTGTAATATTTCAGGACTGGATCCCGCTGGACCTATGTTCACCTACGATGTAACTGACAATCGTCTGGATCACACAGACGCACAATATGTTCATGTAATCCACACCTGCACGGGTATACTTGGATTCCGAAAGCCTTTAGGACATGCTGATTATTACGCAAACGGAGGAGACTTTCAACCAGCGTGTCCATTTGATGTCACTGGTTCATGTTCTCATTCACTAGCTTACATTTATTTCGCAGAATCCATTATCAGTGGAAATTTCAAAGCAAGAAGTTGCACCAGCAAAGAAAACTTTGATTATGGAAACTGTAATGATAATGTTGCTTCTGAGATGGGAGGTTATTCACCTGACAGGGGGTAAGTTGAGATTGTAATATGCAGATTCATTCATCTTCTCCTTCCTACGAAAAGTAGAATCAGGTAGTGTTCAGAGCATCATAGCATCACTTGAGCATCTCTTGTTACTTTATAACCAGAGAAATAAAATCTAAATCAACCAATAAAAACAATACCTATGAATAAATAAGAATAAATGATGTTGGAAGTTACAGATAACACAGAAACTTTTACTAGCCTTCAGCCAAAAATATCCCAAGCATGCTTTCTCCCAATGTTTTTCTGCACTGAGTGGGACTGAGAACAGCCTCATGGCTATTCCTGCCAGTTGTAAAATGAGATTAGAAGAATAATCATAGGTGGTAAATGGTATCCACCATCATTTGGTGAAATCGCACCATATCGACTATTATTTCAAGTCTTACTCAATCTGTTATGATGATGAAGTCTATTCGAGTAAAATATGCAGGAATCAAAATACCTTTCCTAGTTACGAACTCTTGGTACCAATTCAAAGGTGGTGTTTCCTTTCACCCTAAAACTGACCTGTCGTGTTAACGAAGAAATAGTTTGAAGGTCAGAGACTTAGATGTGATATGGTTCAACCTAGCTAACTCCGAACAAACCAAATTCCTCTACTGCCTTCACTCATCTCCTAATGGACCATCCACCAGCGACCTCTTTTTTCATTTCAATCTATCCAGCAAATTATCCTATAGCTGAAGTCTTCATAATGGGAGATTTCAATGAACAGAACTCTACCTTGCTCAAATTTTCTAACAGAACAATATGAAGCAAGTGGGTTCCATCCCATACACTTGATCTTTTCATTACCAATAAGCCTGATTCATGCAATAATAAAAGAGTTCCATCGGGAACTCCGACAACAAGCTCATTTCCACTCTTCGCTCTTTTTCTACACCCTCGAGTAGCACAACATTGCCCTATCACATACAATAATAAGAGTAATAATGAAAAATTTAGCCCTCTTCTTTTCTGCATCTCACTACTGCCATTTCCCGTTGTATTCAGAAACACTCGTTGTTACAACTGCGGCACCCCCAGCAACCGGAGGCACAAGTTCACCCATTTATTTTACAGGGGTGACCTAAAAATATATGCCTCCGGAGAAAACGATCTACATCAGTCCTTGAGGTTGGTGCAAGAGTACACGCATGCTATCAGAATGGAGTTTGGGATCGACAAATATGCCACGGTTCATCTCAAAAGAGGACGATGCGGGGAGTACGGAGAGGATGTCCACCTCGTAAACGAAAGCATCCTTCATAATCTCGATGCCGGAGAGACGTACACCTACCTAGGGGTGGAACAGCGTCGCTTCCAAGAGGTAGAAACTCTCTCAGCAAGGATCAGCACAAACTCAGATCTAGTCGTCAGAGCTTACGGGAACGAACAAAGTTGCTGCAACTAATATGCTTGCCGTTCTGATCTTACTCTACTTCTTTGAAGTGGTGGAATGGACTCAAGAGGAGCTGCGACAACTCGACGTAACTCGTAAAAAGATGCATCTCAATAGGAGCTTGCATCCTAAATCATCCGTTCCACGGTTGTTCTTCGCCAGACAGCAGGGAGGCCGTGTACTTTTGAGTTTAGAGTGTCTACATAACAGAATGGTACTGGATGGAGCCTGCAAAGTTATCAGTAGTTCAGATCCCCTTCTCTGCTTGGTCCGTGACCATGAAAAAGCAGGGATCGGAGCATTTCTTTTCAAGGCAGCAGCCCGTGCAGCCGATGAACTTAGTCTCGTTTTCGACTTTGAACGGGTTAATACAAACTTTGTCACCGAGTTGGAGCCCGTTCAGCAAAAGGCTCACATTAAAGCTGCGGAGATAAGAGCGCTCCTGTAGCTGCATAAGGACAAGCCAATGCATGGGGTCTTCTTCAAGAACATCGAAGACCTTTGCTTTTCTCAGGTCAAGTGAGCTGAAGTCGGAGACCGAGGGATTTATAATGGCCTCCACGATGGTGTCTACCGTAGTCACGTGATGGATATAGAGGTACCGGGCACCACATGCAGAGCATGTCGTGGAGCTCCTGAGATCATAATGCATTTGCTGTTGCCGGGTCAATCTTATGTAGTCTCAGCATCTATGACACTCGTACGGTACAGACGCGACACCTGTGTTGCACTATGCTCCGGGGGATTTTGAGTCTGTTGTGGAGATTGAGAGATGCCGAATCTATTGGAACTACTCGTTCCCCACCCTCAAGCAAATACGAGCAAATAAGCCTGATGGAATCCTCCTAGACTATCAAAGTAGGATATTCGTCATAGAGTTTTCGGCTCCAGGCTAAACGAATATCATCCGAAAAGAGAAGAAACGGACCAAATATGGAGAGTTACTCTTTAAACTCCGCAGGCTGTACCCAAACCATTCCGTTAAATTGCTGGTTCTGATTGTAGGGGTCCTTGGTGGAATGATGGGCACGCTGCTCTCCAATCTAAAAATCATACCGGCTTGCCGTGATGTGGCAGAAATCTTAGCCGAATTAATGCAGAAAACTGTCATCCTTGGTTCACTCCGTCTGCTCAAGGCAAATGATTCTCGGACCCAGTAGTTGCTCACCCCACGGACGTGGGGAGCGGCTATTTGATTTTCTTGATTACGTATAGAATGCTCATCATTTCTGAAATTGTATGGTGTATGCGCGTATGCAGCAACTCAGAAGGGGTACCGAGCAGTTTTCCTAAAATTAATATCCACACGCTTGGCTGATCGAAGGATCCATCGGCTACAATGTAGGCGGCCTCCTTGAATTTTCGTTTGAGCTTATTTTTTCCTCAATGCAGAATACCTGCATCAATCATCGGTCAGTCTCGCAGAAAATGGTTTCTAGGTGTCTCTGATGTAGTAATGTCGATATTCGCATGGGACCTCGTGGCTTCAGTTTTTGTTGCTCGCCACGAGCACCATTATTTTAAATAAAAGTTCAAGAATGTCTTTAACACGGATGCTAATAGCGGCTTTGTTTGAAGATCAGAAATTCTTGGAAACCACTTACTGTTTGTTTTGGCCAATGCAGAATTGATCTTGAAGATGCCGTAGTGAAATATTATTGTTCACCATCAATTAATCTGTTACAGGGCGTCAGGCACATACTACTTGAATACGCATAACAAACCACCATATGCAATGGGATGAGTTGAGGAATCGTGAGATGTGGAAGAAAGAGATATGATGTTAGTGTATATAATAATATGTATGTGTCTATTGATAAGAGCAGTAAACAAACTAATTTTCGGAAACTACCTATATATACTTTGTTGTTATTTCTTTCAATCGGCTGCACCTTCAGAAGTCCTCTAGAGACTTGTGGGAGCTGAGGAAGACGCAGCCTTATCTTTCAACGTGTGATACCATGCACGAGGCCGGTGACGGTACGGTGAATCGATCCAGTGTTCCTTGATATCAGCAAACGAGCACATTACCTATCATAAACATTTCATAGAAGGTAAGGACATTCGGAAATGGCAAGCATTCTCTGAATATACAGATTATAATAGACCAAATTTTTACAAATTGCACCAATGACGAAACCTGCTATGTTATCGATAGCGAGATATCCGATCATCGTATGATACTCCTGGAAACTGATGAAGAATTTTTTTCCCCAAAATCAATAAGGAGTACAGTGGTGAAAAGATGCTTCAATGAAAATAATATAGAAAATTTTGAGTTAAATTTGAAAAAAGAAGAATGGAATAACATTTACGAACATGGTAACTGTGACGAAGCCTTTCAATGTTTTCAGGATACCTTCACCCATTATTTTGAAACCAGTTTTCCTAAGCGAAAATGCTACCTAAAAAACAATGTTAAAATGTGGGTTGAAAATCAAGTGGAAAAATCTAGCTGCTCATTGAAACATCGATTCTATCTCAAAAAAAGTAATCCAGCTTTGTCCGAAATATATAATGAAAACAAGAGGAGACATATGACATTAGTCAACGAAGCCAAAAGAAAACACTACCAAATGAAGATAAATAGATCTGAAAATAATCCGAAAACCCTATGGAAAGTAGTGTCTGAACTAACTAATAAAAATAAGAAGGCAAATGAAAATATTGTTATTCGTAAAAACGATAGGGTGATCACAGACCCGATGGAGGTTGTATCTGAATTCAATAATTTCTTCATCCAAGCCCCTCAAGCATTGATACATGACATCAACAATCATAGTAGTAATCCTCAAAATGATATTATCTCTAGTATGCAAATGAATCCCCACACTATGTTTCTACAACCATTTAGTGAAAATGAATTATTTAACTTAATGAGGCGTAAATTGAAAAATAAAAAATCTTCAGGGTTCGATGAGATACCTGTTTTTCTGGTAAAAAGAATCCTCCATATCATTATAAAACCCATCACATATCTTGTAAATCTTTCATTCCTAAAGGGTACATTTCCCTCATCCCTAAAAGAAGGAAAGGTAACACCTATCCAAAAGACCAAGACTTCATCATCAATGAAAAACTTCAGACCGGTAACAATCCCACCCACCTTCTCAAAGGTTTTTGAATATGGTTTTATGGAGCGTGTGAATGATTTCAACCACTTTCATAATCTCCTGATACCCATGCAGCATGGTTTTCGCTCTGGGAAATCTACCCAAACAGCCCTTCTTGCCTTCTATGAGAAATTGACGGAATATATTGACTCAGGAGAGTGCCCTGTTGCGGTTTTATGCGACCTGAGCAGGGCATTCGACTGTGTTAATCAATCAAAACTGTTGGATATTTTGCTATGGTATGAGGGGAAATGCACTTTCGTGGATAGCTTCATTTTTAAATAACAGAAAACAATATGTTTCGCTCACATTCAACCATGGTAACTCGTCCTCTATCTCCAAGTCGGATATGAGACTGGTCCAGATGGGAGTGCCCCAGGGATCTATCCTTGGCCCAGTTCTCTTTCTGCTTTATATAAATGATATAGACAAAAAAATATCACATTCTTCATTTACAGCATATGCAGATGACATCAGTTTATTGTTTTTAGGTAAACAAACAGACAGCTTAATCCGTAATTGTGAAAATGTTGTGAATCGCTCTTACACTTATTTTAATAGTCAGGATTTATATTTTAATGCAAAAAAAACTCAGATAATTCGTTTCCATAATCACCAGAATAAAATTGAACTATAGATAGTACTCATAATCCAGTTAAGTTCTTAGGTTTGCGATTGGACGAACATCTTAATTGGAATGCTCATTGTGACCAATTAGTATCCAAAATGAGCTCATTTCTCTTCAGAAGCTTGAGAACGGTTCTTACTATAAACCAAATTATGAGTATTTATTATGCTCAAGTGGAAACAAGGCTACGTTATGGTGTATTCTTGTGGTGCAACTCTTGTATGTTAAATATTCCTAGACAAAGTTCTTGCAGAACTCTTTTCTTCAAATATAGAATCTTGACATTAGCTAGCTTATTCATACTCGAATCAGCAGTCTATGTATTTACCAATAAAGGCGATTTCACTCTCAATAAGGATATCCATGAGCAAAATACGCGACAAAAACAAATGATTCACATTAAAACGGCTAGATGTAATATAAACATAAGCAAGTTCTTTATAGAACCCATTCCACGAACTTGTTTTTAAGAATGGCAATATTTGCAACACATATTTGATGACTGTTAATTGTATTTTTCAATTGGTCAGTTAGAATTGAACATAATTGTGCAGAAAGCTTATCATAAGAAAATACTTGGACATTTTTTCGAAACAGGTGGGCCCAGCGCCATCTCTCCCTGTTGAAAAAAGCTGGCCTCCGAAATTTGTGTCATTATAGTGTTAATGGTAAGGTCCTCTCATTTGTTAACTTTTTTTTGTTGCTTTTTTGTTTGTTGTTTTTTTTTTCTTACATATTTCGAGGGTTGTTATTAATTGTGGAGACAAACTGTTTCCTTTTACTTATTAAGAATTATTAAGTAATTAGAAAATTGATCTGGAATTTAAATAGAATTGTTAGGGTTCTTTTCATAATTTTGTTTTAAATACATTTGTTTAATCTAATTGCGAGAGATTATGATTATTATCTTCATAGTCCTGTCACAGAAGCCGAGAAGCCATGTTAAAAATAGATAATCACTGCATTTATAAGTTATTCGGCATTTTCTTTCACTGAATCATCACTTTATTTCGATTATATGAATAGAAAGTCTTCAATAGTCTTGAATATTCATGAATAATATTATGATTGATACTTGTGAATTTCTAAGCCATATTTCAAGAAATAATATGAAATTTGTAACTAAGTGAAAAAGTCGATATTAGCAGAATTCGATTTTTCAGTTTTTTGCAATTTTCATAAATGTTTTCCATCGAGGTAGTAGGTATATTTTTTCTTTTTTATGAAAATTGAAGTCTTTTCGAAAAAACTGCGCCCACACAGAACTCTCTACAATGAAAAAAAAATTATTTTATAACTTCGTTAGAATTTTGATAAATTATTCAGTATTGTTGAAAATAATGATTATTTTTGATTTTTATTATAGTTTTTATTTTATTGAGTTTTTACCATTTTTGATAGCATACGGGTGATAAGGCCCGATAGCAAATTTTTATTATCTGCCTTATTTTGTTTACCAATGTTTTGAATGAGACCAATATTATTTTTAACACAGCGGCAAATATGACAAGTAATCAGCCTCATCAACTTTTTTGAATGAAATATAAAAGTTAAAAACAATTACAAAAGTTAGGTTGGCCTCATTACCCAACACTATCTTATAATAAGTATACTTACTTAAAAAAATAGTTCTCATTCATTTCTCTCATTTCTCTCATTCATTTCATTCTACCTTCATCTTATCATGAATACCAAATTATCCCTCCGAATTCGTTCTTTGATGTGCACTGAAGTATGTGACGCAAACAGTCTGCATAACAGGTAGCTATGGATTAAGTTAAACAATTGAAGTGAACATCAATCAGGGCATACTGTACACTTAGTCCAACATAAATAGGAGAACAATCAACCGACAACTTCTCACCTACAACATCAAATACAGATATCTCCGAGGATGCGAAGAAGGGTCGTGTATTGAGGAAGTGCTTCTTGATTGCACAAAGTGGTTGTTGTTTTACTTTGTTCAAGATTTCAGAGTTGATAATGAATTGAGATGAACACCGAATAAAAATTTAGTGAATAATGAAACGACTTGAAACGAAAAGTGAAATTTCATGTGTTGCGTTTTCAACAGTCCTTAACAATTCTGATCAGTGGAGTGACAGAGCAGAGCCACCAAACTTTCCTCAGAGGTATACCGAATGACCACGATTTTTCTATAGTTTTGAAGATACAGATTTCAAATTTGGTATGTCGCTATAGTACTTGACTACGCATATTTTGACGCCACTGCTGAAAATTTACCATTTCCAGTTTAACCGGATGTGACCACAAACCTTTTTTTTTCAAATGACACCCTACATTTTTTTTCATAATCCGGAAGAGCAAGCAATTTGTGATAACACTGTTCTTCAAAATTGAAAATCGGTTGAAAAATGGCGAAGAAAGAGTTGATTGTTCAATCGAACAAAGTTGGCCATGAAATTCAAACTTGAATCATCACAACTAACAAATGACATCAGAAGTTACTAGAGGAAGCTTCAAAGCGCGACACAATTGAAAACTGAGGTTGTCATGTAATTGCAGCTCCCATATATTTCAACAATTATCTAAAATTACCTAAAAACGGAATAGTTCCCATAGAGACATGATAACAACTGCCATTCCTCAAACGTCAACATGTACTTTTCTCGTGTAAAAAGTTTTGGTGGATTCCTAAAGGAAATGAAGAAACAATCTGGTTTCACAATGACTGTTCCTAAAATTAAATTTTCTTTAACGTAGGCGGATTGAAACATAATTAAGAAAGAAATATACAAAAGGTCATTTTTTATCAACGAAGTCACAGTTTGTTCTACTTATTTAATTATCGCTGATTTTTTGTTTCGCTTTATTATGTTCATGGACATCTTGTATTTTCGATTTCTTCGGAATTCTCCAAAACTTTTCAGACCAGAATTCCGATAATTAATAATTTTTCATTATGCCGGCCGATGTGAAAAGAACATGTTGCCATTTGACAAATGGCAGTTGTGAGCATTTCTTTATGGGTACTATTCCGTTTTTAGGATGTATTTTACAATTGTATATATGGGAGCTGAAATTACATAAGAACCTCAGTTTTCAACTGTATCGTACTTCGAAGCTTCTTCTGGTGACTTCTGATGTCGTTTGTCAGGTTTGATTATTTAAGTATGAATTTCGTAGCCAACTTTGTTCAAATTTGAAATCTGTACCTTCAAAATTATAGAAATATTGGGGTGCGTACCTCACCTCTTGGTCACCCGGTATTTTGGAAAAATCCTCGATCAGATCGGTTTTCTTTTCCGATGGGCCAATTTTTGAACCCCACTCAATATATATATAAGGTTATCCGCATTTGACTAAAAATGACTGGTGACATTTTTAAATGGGACATCCAGTATATTTTTCCATATTTGGCTATGGATCGTCATTACAAATCCAGTGATACTAGGTTTGATGGGATTATGTCAAACGGCTACGGAGATAGGAGCAAAAAACTTCTCCATATTCCCAATGAGTGCGACAGAGACTTTTAACCTTCTGAATCGTGTGGAGTCTCAGCCATACTCATTGGACATACGAGGAAGTTTTTTACCCATATCCATTACCAGCCGTTTGACATAATCCCATCATACCTGGTATCACTCGATTCCTAATGACAATCCCTAACCAAATGAAGAAAAATATACTGGGTGTCCCATTTAAAAATATCACCAGTCATATTTACGAAATATCTTTATATTCAGAAATAATGAATTTATTCCATAATTTAGCACTGTATGTATAATATCAATTAATAATATATTTCAACTCCCATTGAATTTTTGTGGAAATTCATTCCATTCAGAAACGAATATAACTATCAAAACAACAACACTACGTGAACTACGAGTCTACTAATGTCAATGATTATTTTTTTTTTAAATTATTCTTAATATAGTGTTTTCTGTTAACCTGCTGCCGTCCCTCTACGAACGGTAGCACTCAAAACTTATGCGAGCTAAGTACTAACGAGGTCTTACCTCTCAACGTGCGATTCCTAGCAAGATCCAAGGAGGATAGATCTCGAAAGGAGGTCGTCCGTAAGTCTCCATCCAAACCATAACTTCGCATAGCGTTGCTTGGCTCGAGATATCGATTCCTGTAATACCCGAGTACTAAAAGTAATAGAAATATTGAACCCTGTCCAAAACTTGAGTTTTTTGTCAAGTACTAACTATGTTGAAGACCTTTTTTTTTCTTTCACAAATGTGATTTGCACTGATGTTCCCTAATTTTCAAAAATTTCCTATGCGTTGGAGACCGTTTCTTTGGTCTTTTAACGAAATAATTCCTCAATACCCATGTAACCGTGAATCCTTATAGGGCCATATTCGATATTAATCAGTATTTAAGAGATATCACAGATACATATTGCTTTAACAGACTTGTCACGATCTGTTCCTAGTCCGTATTATCACAACTCGCCTCAATCGTACCATGGCTGGCTATTCGTGTTCTCTGATCCCGCGCTACGAAACGTAGTCTAGGCCGCGCCCTCTTCCGAGTAGAGGAATAAGGACCTCGAGTAGGTTTTCCTGGATTCTTTCATTTCGTTGATCTTGTGTCTTAGTAATCTTTCTAAAATATTTTTGAAATATTCTGGCGTGATATGATAATAATAATCTATTCGAATATTTTAGTAACATTTTCAGAAACATTTTGTTTAGAATATACCATTTGGATTCATAATGTTCATTTGGTTGGATCTCATGAAATCTCATAGGATTCGCATAAAATCCTGAACCCACTTTTTTATACGATACCGAATAAGATTATAGATTGTGAATTTCCATAGGTTTTCAAGCTTTTGAATGAGGATATAAAACATTATTGTGATTGAAATTGGAATACATCATTGAATTGTATAGTCTCTTATACTCTTGAAACAGACTCTTATACTCCGTATCCTTGTTTTCTTATCGACACTTGTGAATTCTCAGTGATTCTGGGTTGTATGAAAACTTATAGGAATCGCATAATTCCTGATCCAAACACATCCTCATCCCACTGTTTCCACAAGATACCCAATAAAATTGGATACGGAATTCCTGATACAGACCATCGAAACCTGATTTCACTTGCTTCATACGATACCCAATAAGATTTTAAATTGTGAATTTCCATACATTCCTCGTACGTTGACATGCTTGTGAGTAATATCGTCGTGATTGAAAGAGAAATATCCCATCGAATCTTATAGTCTCCTTAAACAACCACCTCTTGATATAAACTCGTATGCCATGTATTCGGATATGCTTATAAATTGCATCTACTAACAAATCCTCATAGACCCTCCAAAAAGTATAGGTGCCAGGGATATGTACGTATAGGTTACAGGCTTTCCACGTAGATCCTTATAAAGTCTCATAATTATCTATATTTTTTCATGAGTTTTCATGTGGTATTTTTGGCAGAGATACCTCGAATTCCCAACCAATATCCATTATTTTTCGACTAAACACAAATTTTCAACTAATTTTGGTTCTAAGAGTAAGAGAGCAGCTTCTCAAATTGTGAACATTCACATGAATAATGAGGATCTACCGACCTTAAATGAGTGTAAAAATCTGGGGTTATGGTTTGACTCCGATTTGAGGTTCAGCAAACACGTCCGTACATTATGCAAAAGTTCCTATGGCACTCTCAAAAAACTCTTTTCTCAGCGTGACATCCTACCTAAATCGACCAAAATAAAACTTTGTGAAACTTTAATTTTTTCCAAGATTGCGTACTGCGATTCTGTTTATGGCCCTCCTTTACTTGTTTCTGACGCAAAAAAACTTCAATTGATACAAAATACCTGTGTTCGTTTCTGCACAGGACTGCGCAAGTTTGACAGGGTTAGTAGACACACTAACGAAATCGGTTGGTTGCGATTAGACAAGACGAGTCATTTGCATTCTCTTTGTTTCATTCACAAAGTTCTGAAAACTGGAACCCCCTCATATTTGAACCAAAAATTAGTGCTATCAGAAAGTAATAGAGTAAATACTAGAAAAAAAGACCACCTCATCGTACCAAAACATTCGACGGCATACTTTACTCGTAGCTTCTCTTATCGTGCTTGCAACCTGTATAATAACTTTAAATCTGAGTTTCGTCATTATACATTACTCAACTTCAAAAAAAAATTGAAAGAGCTCTATTTCAAAGACTGCACTGAAAACTAAATAATGTTGAACTGTTTTTCCTTTCTCGACGTACTGATACTCGATTAAATATTGACTGCTACTCTAGCAGGATCTTTGTGGTATGCGTTACTATAGCATATTTTTATGATAGTTTGTTTCGTTCAGAATTTACTGTTTCAAAAACTTCTTGTTCCAACTTGGGTATTTAATTTATATGTATTTCATTGTATTCTCAGTAACTGAATTTTGTATTTTTTTTTCTTTTCTTGGTAAAGTTTAAAAACAGCATCAGCTGACACTTCACCATTTCATCATCAATCTATTTTTTTTCTCTATATACAATGCCAATTTTTGTTCTCTTGATTGTGATGAATAAAGACATTATTATTATTATAATTCCTCTGATTCCCCACTAATACCCAACTAATACCACTAATACCCTAGGCACGTACACCAAAATTCCCTAGCGGTTTCCCCCTCGCAGATATCTGAATACCCATCTCATCAATTTCTTGCATCCATTGATGTATTATGGGTTGATTCAGAACTTCGAAACAGCATGAGTATTTTTCATCCAATCTTTGCAAATTCACCGTATATAACAATCATGTCATGGTTCTTCAGATTTATTTTCTCTGGTCGGTTGCATTTTATCGCACGTGCAAAGTTAAGGCCCTCGTCTCCCTTCATATGCACCATTTCCTGGAAACTGAACTACTGAACGATACTGAACGATATTAACAGGCGGACAATTTGCAGAAAATACAATTCCAGATAATGATGAACCTTCACCTTCTGAAACCACCCTTGACTTACTCCCATAACAAGAAGGTAATATCGTCCATCCCACTGCCAGAGGACGTATCAAGAGACAGCTGAGCAAATTAATAAATTTTGAGCACGAGAAAAGGTAATGGAAATCCGTTAGAATTAATCTTAGACGACGGAATAGATGTGTAAAGTAATACTTAGCAAATTCGTCAGATCAGCTGTCAAGCGCCAGTGGAATCTTGTGCCCCGCTCGAAATGGGGCTCGGAGAAATTTAATTAGTAGACAATACAGCCACTTCACACCTCCAGCCAGTACATACTTTACGATATCTTATCGCATTACAACTGAATTGGAAGTCAATGTGTTACTGCTCGATGCCAGTGGCGGAGAATAGGAGGTTGCTAACTGTTGCTCCCCACGTTGGAAATATTACGGGTCAGAATTTCAAGATATTTGCCTGTTGAACAGGGCTAGGCTAATCAGAAAACTGGATAAAAAGAATTCGATGGTGGTTTTGCAGAAATAATCGGTAGTTATACTACTACTTATAACAGCCGTATGCACCGTTTTTATCATAAAACCAGATTAGCATATCTAGATTAGGTGACTCGGATTAAATCCGTATCAACCGCAAAGGAATGAAGGTAGATTAGCTTATATTTCATTATACCTGGCAACAACTGTAATTTCTTTACATCTGACGTTAGAATTGACTCATCGGTGATTTGACCCCTGTCTGCCATACTTTGAAATCATATTACGTGAATGAGGAAAGGTAAAGAGTGCCAATTTTCACAACTAATGCAAAAATGTACATTCATTCAACACAGTTCCGTGCTAAAGCCTCAGAAAATCAAGAGAACATCTCAATTAGAAAAAAGTCGAGTTTGGTTGGAGATTGAAAAGGAACGCAATCACTCCTCTCCAAACGCTCACCCACAAAAGGCCCCACCCGTCAAATTATTATACCAAAATATAAAAAAGGCCAAGAAATTCACCTGATTGATGAAATTCCACTTTCAGTGGTTGAAGAAGAGTCCACGAATGGATTCAATGATATGTTTGATGCATATACACAATAGACCATTCCAGAATGACGTCACTGACATCTTTACTTGTTTGTTTTTGTTTCAATTGCTTTGTTGTTCATATCAATTTTTAAGTTTCTGTCATGTATTTTTTGAAAATAGGTGATAGGTTTGACTTTCGTGATTGATGGTATTTAGTGATAACTAAAATAAAGTAATACCCGTTTGGATTATATTTGTGTTTGCCAAGCAAATTTTCTCTAAAGTTTTCTATAATCTGAAATATCATTGAAAATTTCACACCTCATTTTTTCAGCCAATCAAAACATTGGTTTTTATTTAGTTGCCATGGCAACCCAAAAAATGTCCGGAAATTTTTATCCTCCTGAGTACCCTGGGCGAAAGTAATAAGTGGAAATTTTTCTGTCAAATATTTGACATGTGATAGTTAACATTTTGCTTTTATGTACAAATGGAATGTTATTTTTCATATGAAAGGAGATAATATTTCATAATTATATATTCACTAAATATTTCGAATGTGTCTGAAAATATTTTGAGAACTTGCATTTCAACGATGAATAAAAAATGTATATCAATCAAATCTATCGATGCTTGACTTGATGAACTTAATATTTGAAACAATTTTATTCAATTTATCTTTTCGTGAATACTCGGCTGAAATTTGCAAGAATTCCTTTCCACAGCACTTCCCAATAGATAATCCGCATGGACCAGTCAAAACTATTTCAGTTCTGCGTGATGTGCAATGTAATTTTAGGTTGAAAATGTCGCAAAATGAATTTTCCTTTCTCACATACAAACACCGCCACTAATACTAACGCGTAACTGTCATTATATCAACAAAAACCATTCATGGCCCACTGATGTTACAACTTGTTTTCTCTCAGAATAATCTACAAGTCAGTTGAATTAACCATTAATTTAATATATTTTGGTGTGAAATTTTCTTACCGAATCCCCCGCGTGCTTGAATTAATTGCTGGAAATTTATCTCGTACATGAATTTTACTGCGCCACTCGGGTCATTTTCAAAAAATTCATGTACTCGAAAAATTTCCGGCAATAATTCAAGCACTAGGGAGATTATAAGTGAAAATTCCCGCGTTTTGTTCGGTTTTGAAATGCTCCATATTTTAGAATTCCTGCTGCCGTTTCAACAAATTGAGGAAATTATCTAAAAACATTATCTGGTGAACGTCATAATGCATGGATAAGGAGTTTAAAACGAGGTCCTTTAACAGAAACGTCAGACATTCACTATTTGTAAGGGTATACGGGTCAATGTTATTTATCACTTCAATTTCCTTTAAATATTTTGCAAGAACATCTCCCGATACTGTAGCAAAATATGTACTCAGCGACATAATTGTAATAATTTCACAAGCAGTCTATTTCTGTTATTACTCAATACTATAAACTTCGAATGTACAAACTTTTCTCAAAATCTATAGCACATGAGATACGAAACTGATGTTAACCAAACGAAAATAATAATGCAACTGAACCTTGAACCGTAAACAAATATAGCTGGCCTCTCATGTAAAGATGGCCGACCTGTCAAAATCACGTGTTCTGGAATGGTCTATTAATATACATCTTTTTCCATGGAATGCGTTTTTGAAATAATCCACGTGAGAATATATCTATATTAAAACTATAGTTTAAATGATTCTCATAAAAAAGATGTTTACAAAACCACAACAAACGTTTGTCTGTACAACATCTTCGAGAGGAAAAGATTTTCATCAAGTATCGGCTATATCAATTCAAACACGTGAGAATAATTATATTCAAAATAAAAACTGATGAGAATGCCTGTTAACAAAATTTCATCAGTGAACACAAAAATTACAAATGCAGAAAATAGCATAATGTTTTGATATTTATTTTCTGTATCTATTGAATGTAACATATATCATGAGTGATTCAAATTGCATTATCAATCATAATTCATTATTCAATTCCAATTGTTTGGTCATACGTGTATTGGAATAAAGTAGCTACCTCTCCTGATAACATTTGTTCAACGTTAACAATGTTTGAAGAAAAACTATTTTTTTAGGATGTACATTGGCAAGTAGAAAGAGCTCATACCTAAATATCCAATAGCAGAAGGAGGGCCTACAAGAAGTATCTCTACACTTTCTTTGGCCCAAGGAGCTGCGAAATATAAAATAAATCCAATAATATCAATATATCTCCGTCATCTTCCAAAACTATTTCATCTACGTCTTTTGAGAATTACAAAGGTACACTGTCCACCAACCTATCAGTAATACGTGTGTTGGAACAGTTTTTGCTAAGATTGAACCTTAGAATTCACAGGATCAAAATTAATCGCGATTAATGGGTATTTCAATACGGTGGATGCAAAAGTAAAGAGTTGATTGAGATCAACTTATAATCCCGTTTGAAGTACTTTGGTGCATACGGCTGTAAGTAGGGAGGTTTATTTTGTTAAAATGACAGGATTTGTAATTGTGCAGGAAGTTTGAGATGTATAGCCCTGAAATATTTTGAAGTACGAATTTTATTTCTTGCGGTTATTCTTTGAATAACACAATAATGAAATAAACGTCAAAACTTTACGACGCGCTTTGTGTGTGTGTGTAGCGATATGAACGGGTTACTATGAAAACTCAAATGTTTCTGAATTTCTGATTGGTGGAGTAACTCTATATATATATCCAAGTATAATCCAATCAATACGAGCTAACTTAACTTCGTTGAAAATGTCACGAAAAAAATAATGAACCTTATATGTTATTTGGACATAGTGAAAATTATTCCATTGTCTTTATGGATGACCGACCCATTTCCACCCCTCTTCCCAATGATTTTAATTTATTTCAAACCTAGGTTTTATTCAACTCAGAGGTGTTGAGATAAAACAGAAGAAACTGATATCTCACCTCTCCTTATACAGTGCCCGTCCTTTCCCCCCTCCACTAATTTTTGAATCACCTGGTATTTCGCAACGAAATTTGAAAGCTTAAATAGGAGATAAAATCCTACTTTTTCATGAAAAAATCACAGCTTAAAGTTTCGGAATGGCAGCTGAGCGCCATCTTCAATAATTTACTTCATTCATAAACTCAATGAGTGTGAGAGAGAATTTATTAACCCGCCGAAAAAAGTATCTCTCTCACGAAATACAACTTTTTATTCATTCAATTATCTTCATATTTGTCGTGCCATAACATAGTGTTATATGTCGAGAAGAAATTAAGTTGAACCAACTCCTGGACAGTGTCTCAATGTTCAGGAGTTGGGCATATAGTATATAGGTTTCGACGTTATAGAACAAAATATAACGGTGAGAAAAATATTGGCAAATATATATAATCCGTTTTACCTCCTCTTTTAAAACGATGTTCGTTTCGCCAGTAGCCAAAAACTCCAAGACGAAAATCGTTTTACTTTGATGGTCAAGGAGGACTACATCAGGCTTATTAGCTGTATTTGCCTGAGGTTGGGGAATGAGTAGTTCCAATATACAGGGTTATGATAAAGTAATGCACAAAATTCATAAAACGTACATCGATCACTTTTGAAAAAATGCAAAAACACGTCAAACTGTTTTTTTTATTCCGCATCTTTTGACATAAGTTACAAAAATAATACGTCAAAGTTGTCAAAGTTATGACGTCATCAACAAATTTGTTTAATGGGAAGCTAAGATTTTTATTACATTATGTGATAGAGCTTGTGTTTTTACACAAGGAAAAAATAGTTGCAGTAGGGCTCACATAAGAAAAAAAAACGAGAAAATGAATAAACAACGAAATAAACGTAAGTTTCATAATAACTTTTCAATTAACTAAACAGTCCATTAAACCAAAACTATTTCTTATAGGAATTGTTCAAACTGTGTCCCGTTTACTAACTGACATAGGCCAAGACGATGGTAGACCGCATTTATAGAGTTTTCGATCATCTGCGGAGTTATACGAGTCATTTCGTGTCTAATTCGTTCCATTAAGTCTTCTAAATTGTCTGGCCGGTTAATGTAGACCCGACCTTTCAAATGTCCCCACAGAAAAAATCAAGGGGGGTTAAATCAGGTGGCCTAGGTGGCCACTCCATTGGTCCACGTCTTCCAATCCACCGTCCTTCAAACTGGTTATCCAGAAACCTTCGAACAGTATGACCATAATGTGGTGGTGCGCCATCTTGTTGAAACCAAATACTGGGATCCAAGTTGTCCCCATTATTTGGATCCGGAAATGCCGCAAGTAGGTCCGGAAGCACTGCCATACGAAGATGTTCCAAATATCGTTCAGCTGTTAAATTCCCGCGAAAGTAATAAGGACCAATAGATCTTCCCCGGAGGATTCCTACCGAAACATTAATTTTTTGGGGACGCTGGGTGTGTTTTGTCTGCATCCAGTGGGGATTTTCCCGAGACCAGTAGCGAGAATTGTATCGATTTACAGAACCACTTAGACAAAACGTTGCCTCATCGTAAAATACTACACTATTAGGAAAATTTGGATTTTCGTCACAATGCCGCATGAAGATTTCCCAAAATTCCAAACGTCTGTCCGGATCATCTTCTGAGAGTTCGTGAACAAGATAAACTTTGTATGGGTGTAGTTTTTCTTTTTTTAATATCTTCACTACAAACGACTGACTAACATTTTCTTGTAAGGCAAGTTCTGTTGTAGTTGCGTGAGGGTGTTCTTCTGCTGACAGCAAAATATCTTCACATCGTCGCTTATTCCTAGTCGTCCAGATTTGGGAGCATCCCTCACGCTTCCCGTTGCATCAAATTTTGCAACAATTCTGCTTACTGTGCTTCTAGCAATTGGAGGTCTTTCAAAATGTGTTGCGTTAAATAAAGCACATGCTTCTTCATGACTTCGAAGGCGATCGCCGTAACCTACCATCATTAGAATTTCTATTTTTTCTCTTTCGGTTAAACGAGCCATAATAATAAAACTGTTGTGACACTAATTGTACGACTGACACAGACAAACGTTGTTTTAGTAAAACAATTGAAAAAATTTATGAGAACAAATGTTCTTGCTAGATAAGTTTAAGTTTGACCTCTTTTTATAATTGGTTTTGTTATTTCGGTTTTTATACCTTTTCTCGTTTTTTTTCTTATGTGAGCCCTACTGCAACTACTTTTCCCTTGTGTAAAACCACAAGCTCTATCACATAATGTAATAAAAATCTTAGCTTCCCATTAAAAAAATTTGTTGATGACGTCATAACTTTGACAACTTTGACGTGTTATTTTTGTAACTTATGTCAAAAAATGCGGAATAAAAAAAACAGTTTGACGTGTTTTTGCATTTTTGTCAAAAGTGATCGTTGTACGTTTTATGAATTTTGTGCATTACTTTATCATAACCCTGTATTCGGCACTTCTCATTCTCCACAACGGACTCAATATCCCCCGGAGCATAAGGCAACACCGGTGCCTCGTCTATACCGTACGAGTGTCGTAGATGGTAGTACAATACTCGTAGAGCCGTGTTATGTCTGTGGATATAGGCTGAGACCGCATATGCTGGACATGCTGACAGCAAATGCATCAGGGTCTCAGGCGCCCCACGACATGCTCTCCATCTAGTGTCGGGGACCTCTATACGCGGCTACGGTAGACCAGGGTATTGAAGACATCATCCTGGCAGGCCATTATGAATCCCTCGGTCTCCGACTTCTGCTCACTTATTATTATTATTATTATTATAGTATATTTCTGATACATCCCTATTATAACAGAAAATTTTGTATATAGAAACAATAACCTCATTCACATAAAATGATAGTTTTTGCAAAGACTTGAATTTAATAATTCACAGCTGAATTTGAAAAAGTCTCATTCATACGGATGTAAAAGAAATTGCAAATATCTTCAATGAATATTATGCCAAATAGATAATAGATATAATTAACCAATTGAAAAACAATAAATCACCCGGAATAGACTCCATTAAAGCTGAAACTCTAAAAAATATAGTGCATGAAATAAAAACACCGTTGACACACTTGTTGAATGAAATAATGAAGGTTGAAAAGTGTCCATCTGAATTTAAAATTGATGTTGTCAAATCGATTCACAAAAAGGGAAGTAAGCAAGAACCGGAAAATTATAGGCCTATTTCTTTAATCAGTGTATTTGCAAAAATCTTTGAAAAAGTTATCAAAACCCGACTAGAATTTTATCTGGATAAATATAAGCTTCTGTCTGAATGCCAATTTGGCTTCAGGAAAGGTAGATCGACACAGGATGCCATATTACATCTCACTTCCAGAATATATGATGCCATGGTTATTAATTGTAAATCTTCTATGTGTGTGTTACAGTTAGCCATTCACAACTGTTGTTGGTCTTGGAAAGCATGGGAATTCGTGGCATCCCACTTGAACTAATGAAGAGCTACCTGCTAAAATAAAGACGGAACTAAGCTTAGAGAAGAGAGTTGAGTATGGAGTTCCACAGGGAACTGTATTGGGACCCATACTAATAACTTGCTAACTATGAATAGTTTTGGAGACACCATCAGCTATGCAGATGACACAGCTATTTTTTACCAAGATGAAAACTGGGAAGATCTCAAAACGAAAGCTGAAAACGACCTGACTCAAATTATGACATGGTTCAATCATAAATTACTTGCAATTAATACAGAAAAAACTCACTTTGATCCATTCACCTCATATGAAATTAACTTACCACAACACAAAACCTTAAAAATCGATAACTTTAATTCTTAGGTGTATCAATAGATAGCCATATGAGATGAGATATTCATATTAACAATGTAACAAAAACACTATATTATACAAATTTAAATATCTCAGCAAAATACTAGACACATACCACAGTAAAATAATATACGAGGCACTCGTGGAATCCAGAGTTCATAATATATGGACAGAACTGGGAATAAAACTTCATTGGTAACACATAGGGTTAATCCCAAACTAACCCTATGTGTTACCAATGAATAATTTTAACATATACGCCACATAACCTCAGAACACTGTAAGTTGATTCTTGGTTTTTCTCTACCAATATCTCAAAAATGTCTTTCCATATTGTAGCTTCCCTGAAGATGACAATAAAAAATTGTTGAAAGCTTGCAATCTGTGTATTAGAGTACTCTTATTGGCCTGCTGCATATCCCAAAAATTAAAAACTCATTTCACATATATGTATATATATATTTAACATTCCATCAATTTCAAGTTTTTTACAACATTGAATACACCACGCGCAGCTCCGGCTTTTGTGGTTTTCAATGTTTGTTCGGGCTTTTAGAAATATAAACAAATGTAATGTTCTATGTACAATCCTGAATAAACGTTATCACCATTATTATTATTATTATTCAAATGCTTTTAGTAATAATATCTCATCGCATATCGATGTGATACTGCACTGGTTCTCTCTTCTTGTCTTCCTAGAATCCAGCTCTGTTAAATAACCAAGACGGTTTGTTAATTTGCGTCTTATAAGTTAGACATGTTGGATTCTATCTCCTCGAATCCATGATATGCAATGATTAAATTCACTGTAGTTTTACCCATCAACTGATGAGTGATCTTGAAGTTCAAGTGCCTGGCTCTAAAACTGACAATAGGAGAATGTGTTTGCGTCAAAGGATTTGATATTCTCTAGTAGTAGCCCAATCGCATTAAATAGTAAATTCTTCCCTCCAGACTTTGACAAGACGAAGGAGACTGGATTCAGATGCAATGAGATTGAACTCATAAATTCACATTGCATATCGTATCAAATGAAGAAACAATTGTATAAGGAGTATGGAAATGACTAACCATGAAAAATTTTGCGTTGCCCGGGTAGAATAAGTAGTGTGTTTAATGCATGGACGTACAAAATTAACTGGACCTAGCTGTTGACATCCTGGTCTGAAGTCGTGAATGGTCACAATCATTAGTCGTGATATTGAGTTGGGCGTTGTCACATCGCGTCGGTGATAGGTCTTCATCATAGACAAAATTGTGTCACTGCACGTGATATTCGACTTACTTACACCTGTAAGACTTACACATTTGGAAATCCAAACTATCAAAAAAAACCATTACTTGCATCCTCATATGCCTGTGAAAAGTTGTTGTTTTTGATCGTTTTTCAACGCTGTTGAATATCATTGTTTATGTTTTCCACAAAGTGAACTTCTGACAGATCTGTCATTTTGTTATTGCTTTTTTGTAGGATTATTTAATTGAAATAGTGTTTTTCGAACTTATTTGAATGATATAGTTGCAGTGTAATAATAGACAGAGAGTAATGATGGTGCAAATTTGCTGGGTTTGCAAGCAATCCATATGTTCCAACCCGAATATCAGATTCCATTCGTAAGTACCATAGGCGTTACAGTGGGCATCAATCTGTTTTTGCCGAACGAAATGAAATTATTATGTGTATTCAAACCTTTATATATTGAAATAATGAAATAGACACCTCACGAAACATTTACTATTTCATTTGGTCATTTGGATGATGCAATCAGAAAAAAAGGTTGCAAAAAAATCCAAGAAATGATTATCTAAATTTGGATTTATCTTTAGGTTTCCAGCTGATGTGGCAGTAAAAGAGGCTTGGTTGAAGAAGTTGGGAATAAAATGCTCAACTGAATGTGTTCCAAAGTCTGCAAGGGGTTTGTTCCTTTTACTTCGAAGATGCAGCATTTGAGATAAAACCCAGTGAATGAATGGTATATCCCAAGAAACTCCACTGCTTCAACGTCAGGGTAATTATTATCATTCATCAGAATTGTTATTTCAAATAATTATAGAGATTTTTACTTAAAAAAAAAACAATACATTATATATTTTCAGATTGAACGATTTCAGAAAAAGAAAATCTTTAACTGATTCTACTGAAACAGTCCCAGATACCTACAGATTTTGAGGAAATTGTCAAAAATTCAAGCTCCCCACTGAAGAGGTGGTGATAGATTGCATAATTCAAAAAGCGTTAACTCAAATTTTGCAACTCAGTTTTCACCTACTTCTTGGTGTTTGACTTTAGGTCAATTTCTCATTTTCTGGGTTGAAAAAATATAGGGTTCACAAATTTACTGCTAAATATAATAAAGATTTTTGTTTCTTGAAATTACAGGATAAAAATAGATTCTGAAACGTCTGATCTGGAAATTGATAAGATGGTCACTGATGAACCAGTTTATGGGAAAGTTATAGGATCACCTTCTTCAGGCACCATGACTGCATCAGAAACTGAACTGATCGAAAAATCATTATCAGGAGAGAGAACAGGACAGAGTCCTGTGATTTTGCGAAAGAAAAAGTGAGCAGTAGTAGTTGGTGGCAGTATCAAATATCTCTTAACGAGAAATTCTTGTATATGTATTTTTGCTAACGGCTTTAACGATTTGGATAAAAAAAAGTTCAGATGAGGTCTTTCCTGAGAACACTTGATTCTGCTAATAATAATAGGAATGATGATGTGAATTTTGAAATTCTTTATTCACCCACTTCAAATTATCATAATCTGAAATTTGGCACACATATCAAGGACATATAATACAATTCAAACAAATTCTTCAATTTTATTTTTTTGCGGTTTTTGTGACACCCTGTAGTTAGTTAATTTTAGAAACATTCTGAAAATAAATGTTGGTTCGATTATCTGTTTGGTGAAATTTGTGTGCATATTGTCGTAAATACATTAAAATATCGCATAAGATTTCATATGATAGAATATGCTACCGACTACCAGTAGCCTTAAATAATTTCATAAATTCTTCGTAGTATGAATAATGGGTTTGTCTTCAAAAATGTCTGCATTTAATGAAAATTTGGAATAACTTGGCAACGCCTTGTTGGATTTTCAAAACTAAAAAACTAATAATTAGCCTAAATAAATGAGAATTCAGATATTCTGAAATATATGGGGTGTTCCATTTAAAAAAACTGATGTTCGATTTTGTGACCCTTTCTCGCGCCCCTCGTATAAAAAATAATCATTCCTGCAGATAGCTCTCATAATGCGATATGATGTGAAATTATAATATTTTGAAAATTCCCATTGGTTCAAGAGATATTTAACTGTCTCACTGGTGAAGGGACACACTGTATATATATATATATATATATATATATATATATATATATATATATATAAATATATATGTATATATATATATATGAAGTGGGGGGAGTGTTTCCGATTCAATTCCGAGAGTTCCACCATCTGCCGACGACGTCATTTCGTTGTTTACAACTCGTCAGGACAGCTTTATGGAGCTACCCAAAATCAAACGAAATCACTCTGAATCAATAACTTACGGCAAAGACAATGATAATGCAAAATAACTTGTGACATCTACGGTCACTAAAAAGAATTAAATGAAATTATAGTTTAAAAAACTAGAGACCACGTTTTACTGCCAATATGGACTGAAAAGTGAAAAATTATTGTCAATAGCACACAAGCGGTGGTAACACACAAGCGGTGGTCATTTTTTGATATTTTCTTAATAGCAACAAAGACTAGTGCTAATTTAGTTATCATCTCAAAAATATTATTACCACGAATGTAATTCGGCTTGATTATTTTTTTACCGGACATTTGTCAGTGTCATTTTGACAACCAAGTCAATGGCTCTTACTTTCTTGCATTCATTCAAGCAAAAATCCAATCAAAACGTGAAAAAATTATCGCTGTAATTTGCTACTAACAAATTATGATTGTAATTTTGATACTAATGGTCGATTTAAAATGTTTTCTCATGACGATTGGCTGACAGGATCACATGAAAGATAATCAATTTAATTACTCAAATGTTAAAAAATGGTGGGGTGCTCGACATAAGTTCTCTTGAGCTTTTCAACATAGGTCAAGAGAACTTATGTCAAGCACCCCACGGTGTTTTTACATTTGAGTAATTATAGTGACAATTATTTTTCACTCTTCTGTCCATGTTGGAAGTGAAGCGTCTTCTTTAGTTTTTCAAAGTATTATTTTAGTGTACATGGAAACACAAACAAAAAACAATACTGATATCCCACTCGGTTATAGATAGATAGATAGATAGATAGTTAGATAGTTTTACTGGCTATGTGACACATACAGAATATGGTTTATAGCAAGTCAGTGGAACATAACAAATATATACATATTTAAATATAAATAAATGTATATAACATGCAGATCAGACATACTTACAAACATGTAGTACAAACACAATATGTATACTAACTAAATTCAAACAAGATAGAATCAAGGAAAGTCATTGACACGGTGGGGTCAAAAAATAGATGTTTGAGTATATTCATCAACAGAATAGAAACAATGATTGAGAAGTATTTTTTTCACATTCATTTTGAAACATTTCTCATTCATAGATTTGATATGGCTAGGTAATTTATTATAAATAAATTTAAATTTAAATTAAAATATTTCTCGCCGTCCCTCGTATACGGATATAGAAAACAAAGGTTTGAAATTTGAACTGCTTTTCTTTTCGAAATCATACTTGACGTTCGAACAATATAACATCGATTTGTTAGCATTTGAGGCTGGGTTGAATCATCGTACCTGAATACATCAAAAATGTCTCACGAGGAACATAAACCAGTGTCACTATCACCCATTAGTATTCATAAGCTTTTTAATTGCGTTAAACCTATCTCTGAATCCCCATACATAATATAAGATGTTCTATGACTCCAACAAATCATAATAATAAAACCTCTCTACTCCGTACTTTTCGGTAAGGCCGAAAGGGGTGAGAGAACGAGCCGTAAGGGATGTTTCGAGGGGAGGGAGGCATCGTGTACAGGCACATCACATGTTAAGTCCTTAATACGTGCAGAGACAAAGTAACTCTACTGTAAAGCCAACTCGCTGCTGCTTTTGACATCGCGACATCGCTAATTAAATATATTATTATAAATATGCCCTTTTGTAGGGGGGTGAAAAATACAAGATTATTCGTTTATGTGAGCTTAAAGCCAACATGCCATTCTCAGGAATGTTGTATTTGTGTGTGGCTCTTAAATGTGGTTGGCTTTATCTTTTTCTGATTATTTATGTGCTACAGCCCTTTCTGGATGTGAAACTCCATTATGAATAATTCAGGTTGCCAATTTTTATGAGGCATTCTTTAATTGAAATAGTATTGTTCACCTTAGTTGATAGAATGTTTATTTTCGACAAGGAAAACATCTGTCTATTATGCACCAGATTTGATATATTTATGAATGTTTTTATATGATCCTCCATGGGAGAGTTGAAACGAAAAAGAAATGGGTGGTGTCGGTAACACCACCAATAATATTTCTGGTTGACAGCGAGAATAACTCACATACATTTATCAATATAATACAGTTATTATCATTGAGTTTGTACCTAATAACAGTGTACTTGTACTTGAAGAAAGGTCGCAAAATAAATTATTAACAAATTGATTTAAAATACAACCTCACGCAATATTCCATATATATTCTCATAGAGGAGTATCCTTCAGAAAATAACGACTGTTCCATACAACCAGTGTATTACATCTATCAAACACCAGGCAAGAGGATAAGTAAGAATGAATATTCAAGTGCTTTATATATATATAGTATAGCAACAAATCACCTTAATTGAAAGGTGATCACCTATAAACTAGTTTCTTAAGAAATTTGGTGGTTATTATTTCTTGATATCCTTAGCATCTCCATGGAAAAGAGTGTATTTTTCTTTTCTACTACCCGAATTAATACTGACTAAACATGTATAAGGCCCTGACTTGTAAACAAAAAAAGTGATGTTGACTTCAAGACAAGAATGGAGAAGGCATTTCTATGGTCTGAGACAACAATAGTTAGCGCTGTACATACAAAATAGTTCGACATTTCGCCACTTGGGCGCAGGTAAGAATATAATTTCTGTACTTATACTTATACTTATACTAATTCTCAAGCTTATATTTTACTTATACTGATATTTATACTTAAATTTATACTTATATACTATAATATATGTCATAAATTTGTGTGTGGGTGTGTATGTGTGTGTATGTATGTGAATTACCATTAAAACTATGAGATTGAAAGGTTAATCGAGTTCTCCGTCATGGAGGATGTTAGGTTTATTCTAAATCGAGTTGTAGTTTTGTATTTATTGTTCGTTATTTACGGAATATTATTACTATTATTATTTTCCAAAAAGGATGTTCTAGTCAGGCCCTGTCTCCGAAGCCCCGATACATCGGGAGCGCGAGCTGGATCGTTTACTCAGATAACCACTCCCCACATCCGTGAGGTAAGTGATTACTGGGTTCGAGAATCATCTGCCCTGAGCAGACGCAGTGAACCAAGGATGACGGCCTTTTGCATTATTCCGGCTAAGATTTAGGTCATATTACGGCAAGCCGGTATGATATTTAAGTTCGAGAGCAGTGTGTCCATCATACCACCAAGGACCCCTATAATAAGAACCACCATTGTAACAGAATGGTTTGGGTAGAACCTGCGGAGTTCAAAGAGTAACTCTCGATATTTAGTCCGTTTGTCCTCCTATTTTTGGACGATGTACGTTTCGCCAAGAGCCGAAAACTCCATAACGAAATTTTTAATTTGGAACAGGCTACATAGCCTGGTAGAGTCCATACTACTCCACTCATTCACAACTCTCAGTTCATCGGAATGAAGCGGTGGCTTTTTTGCAGAACACCATTCGAAAGGTCCGGCTCCAGACTCGCTATAATGATATAGCCGAGTATTTATATACCTAAACATAAAATAGAATCATCAGCAGGGATCACATCATAGAAAGGTGACATATAGTCTGGTGGTCTACACACAGGTATACAAATTTGATTTTGAAACAACAAAATAAATAATGATAACAAAATCCTATACAATAGGAATTTTTCTCATAAGAAATTTCTCAGATAACAGCTGAGCCCTTGCTGATTTTAAATCCTTCCAACTATTTTTGCATGTTTGCATTAAGTCACGACAATAGTAACTTGTTTCTCCAAATGACTAAGTGATTATATTACTTATAAACAAAAATTGTACAATATCCCCACTTGTACATGTAAGTTGAAATAGAAACGGTAGTACTTACTTGTGATGATGCACTTTTTTCTGCTTGCTTTCGTTGAAACAATAAAATTTAGGACGACTTTGATTTCAAATAAAACTAACAGAAGTTCAATATGTCTCCCAAATGACGGAACTACATTTCTCATCACTAACAAACTCCAATCAAGAGTTTCAATTATTCAAGACATGAAAATAAACTCGGGACATGATTTCAGCACTCAGAATCATGCATTCTGATAACGAGCATCCTCTCCTTTTCCCCTATTTTCATTTTCAGAATTTCAATTAGAACTTTTGCATTATTAAGATTTGAATCAATAAATAGGACTGTATAGATTATCCTATACCTACAGGCATGAAAACTTAATCAGTGTTTGCATAGAAAAGCAGAAATCCACGTGAGGGGATGAAAATTCACCCTCTTCCATTCGAAACAACCCTCTTGCTCTCTTATACTATCTGGTAATGTCTGTGGGGATATTGGATGTTGTCGATTCTTTCGAAGTGTTCTCGTTTGGCATGTCTCATTTGAATTACTTATTAAAGATAATTGGAAACAGAAAAATATCGTCATCGTACCTTTTCAAGTCGGTGTGGAAGCGTCGTCTACGAGGGTCTTATTTGGTTCCTCAGAATATTTTTTTCACTAGAAATGTTCAATATCAAAATAAAATATTTCGTCAAAAGAAGAGTTAACTTCAATAAAATCTATTTCTTGAAACTTCGATAACAATAATCTTTGATGACCATGAAGTAGAGTATGGTATATTATACAGGGTGACGGAGGTTCGAACCGCCAAACGTTCAGTATTGCTTTTTTAGGCGATTTTTGTTCTCATAAACATGTGTTCCAACTCAATGTTCAAGATACAGGGAGTCAAAGTTTTTAGAAAAATTCAGTTTTTTATTCTTTTTCAAAAACCTTTTGGCTAATTCTGATGAAATTTGGAAAGTTCATTTGCGGTAATATAGAGTTACGCACGCACTTATTCAACTTCAAATTACAGTTATATCAAAATTCCACGAGTATTGCGATGATAGGGAAATCCAAAAATATCGTGTTTTTCCGATTATAATCAATTTTGATGATAATCGTGAAACGTTTCACTTCGCACATAATCTTAAAAATAGTGCGTCAAATTAAAGGGGTTTTCAATATTGAATGCGAAATGAAACGCTCTGGCACGATTTTCATCGAAAATTGACTATAATCTAGAAAACACCAGGTATCTGGAGTGTCATGTCATCACAATGCTCGTAGAATTATGATATACGATAGATACGAATCATTATTAGCCAGGGTTTTGTTAAAATCAAATTTTTTTTTTATTTAGTGCTCACTGGCGTGGAGGAAATGAGAAAGTTTATCATTATCATTGAACTAAAAATGTTTCAGTTTGATCAAACTATTCATAAGATTATTTCATTAAACTCTGTATGTGTGTATTAAATTGAATTGTACGAAACTTTTTCGATTAACTTTTCTCGATATTTTGCCATTTTACGCCACTTTGTGCCTATTGTTCATAGTAATTTTTTCAATTTTCCGCCATACCAAGATTTTTTTTTCAATATACTAGGTAATCATTTTTTTTCCCTTATGGTACTGTATATACAGTAATATTCAATTCAATAGTGTTAGTGGGTACAACTTTAAACAGTTGAATAACGATTGATCCACTCTTCTTGTACCTTTCTGAACCTCACCAAACTTGTTGTTTTGTTTTGATGAATTTTGAAATATATATAAAAAGTTATTTTTTTTTATTTTTCCTCCTTCAAAGAATTTATATAATCGTCTATAAGATTATGTTGGTACCTGAAAATTGCACTACATTCCAGTAGCAAGTGAATATTAGAGATTTTGATAAATATTAATTTCCTTTGAATTAATTTAGAATGGGCCCTTATTATAAGGGTTAGATAACCCTACAAATAATGAGCCCTACTTCAGGAACTTTTGATACGAGTAAAAATAACCAGGGAGTTACTTTCTATTTTTTCCTTCTGTAGTTATTTGTTGCAAGAGAGTTTGTTGGTAATAAGTAACTCTCAAATTATTTCATAAAAGTGATGAAATTCTTTAAAAGTTAAACAAGAATATCGCCATATTGAAACGACGAATTTGTTTGGCTGAAATATATTTTATTTGATTCAATACTATTTCTTTTATGTGTAGTCATCGTATATTGTATATAATCCAGTACGATTGGGTTTCGAGGCGAGGGTCGATTGTAGCACCACCAAACTTAGTACCTATGCTAGTAGTTGGAACCATGATAAACATGAAAAATAATTGTTTACCGAAATTCCAGGGGTAGAACATATTTTATTTTTGGTTTAAAAATAAATAAATAAATCTTTGCTGTAATCTTCGAAAGTATATTATTTATCAGAAAAACAACTCAACAAGAAAACATTTTCAAATAAAAATTTGTTTGGGTTGCACCCCTGATTTTTTGGCAAACAATTTTTTTCTAACAGTACATGATGTCAAGAAGTCATGTGCCGAGTTTCAAAGTGCTACGATTCATTCTTTTCACCTCACTCAGATTCGAATTGCATTGCCTCACGCCCTTGTTCGTACACTCAGTTTCCACTCCAACAATATGACCAATTTAGACTCGTTCCTTTTCCCGATAGAGCCCATCCAGATTATTCCCGATACTTCGTTTCTTGATCAGAACCCCGAACACGTTTTCCTTTGAGGTGATTTTTATTTAACATCTTCAAGGTGTCAGCTTGTGTAAATTAGGTTGGAAAAGATCAATCAGTAAATTGAGTTAAAGGAAACTTGTTGAAGTTTTATCGTCGAAGCTTTTAAGATTTGAAGAAAGTAATTGACGATGGAGCACTTTGGTCGGTCGTTTTTATACTTAAAAATTATTTAGAATTGCTTTGTCGTTGGTGTTTCTCTGGAAACTGTTTTCATGCGTTTGAATTGAACAAATCGATACGGAAATTTTTGTTCAGGTACTTTTCAGATATATACTCATTTCTTCATCAAGGTAGAACATGAAGCATTTTGAATATGAAAAATATTTGCCTAGCAACCGTGTAGAATTTCAAAGTTCATCTACTGACAGCCTGCGCAAACCGCGCTGAAATACTGCCTCCCAGTGCCTCCCAGTGCCTCTTAAACAAAGGTAACTGAAAGCGATTTCATAAAATTTCAATAAAAATTCTTTTTTTGCCTAGCAACCGTGTAGAATTTTAAAGTTCATCTACTGACAGCCAGCGTAAACCGCGCTGAAATACTGCCTCCCAGTGCCTCCCAGTGCCTCCCAGTGCCTCCCAGTGCCTCTTAAACAAAGGTAACTGAAAGCGATTTCATAAAATTTCAATAAAAATTCTTTTTTTGCCTAGCAACCGTGTAGAATTTTAAAGTTCATCTACTGACAGCCAGCGTAAACCGCGCTGAAATACTGCCTCCCAGTGCCTCCCAGTGCCTCCCAGTGCCTCCCAGTGCCTCTTAAACAAAGGTAACTGAAAGCGATTTCATAAAATTTCAATAAAAATTCTTTTTTTGCCTAGCATCCGTGTAGAATTTTAAAGTTCATCTACTGACAGCCAGCGTAAACCGCGCTGAAATACTGCCTCCCAGTGCCTCCCAGTGCCTCCCAGTGCCTCTTAAACAAAGGTAACTGAAAGCGATTTCATAAAATTTCAATAAAAATTCTTTTTTTGCCTAGCAAGCGTGTAGAATTTTAAAGTTCATCTACTGACAGCCTGCGCAAACCGCGCTGAAATACTGCCTCCCAGTGCCTCTCAGTGCCTCTTAAACAAAGGTAACTGAAAGCGATTTCATAAAATTTCAATAAAAATTCTTTTTTTGCCTAGCAACCGTGTAGAATTTTAAAGTTCATCTACTGACAGCCAGCGTAAACCGCGCTGAAATACTGCCTACCAGTGCCTCCCAGTGCCTCTTAAACAAAGGTAACTGAAAGCGATTTCATAAAATTTCAATAAAAATTCTTTTTTTGCCTAGCAACCGTGTAGAATTTTAAAGTTCATCTACTGACAGCCAGCGTAAACCGCGCTGAAATACTGCCTCCCAGTGCCTCCCAGTGCCTCCCAGTGCCTCTTAAACAAAGGTAACTGAAAGCGATTTCATAAAATTTCAATAAAAATTCTTTTTTTGCCTAGCAACCGTGTAGAATTTTAAAGTTCATCTACTGACAGCCTGCGCAAACCGCGCTGAAATACTGCCTCCCAGTGCCTCCCAGTGCCTCTTAAACAAAGGTAACTGAAAGCGATTTCATAAAATTTCAATAAAAATTCTTTTTTTGCCTAGCAACCGTGTAGAATTTTAAAGTTCATCTACTGACAGCCAGCGTAAACCGCGCTGAAATACTGCCTCCCAGTGCCTCCCAGTGCCTCCCAGTGCCTCTTAAACAAAGGTAACTGAAAGCGATTTCATAAAATTTCAATAAAAATTCTTTTTTTTGCCTAGCAACCGTGTAGAATTTTAAAGTTCATCTACTGACAGCCAGCGTAAACCGCGCTGAAATACTGCCTCCCAGTGCCTCCCAGTGCCTCTTAAACAAAGGTAACTGAAAGCGATTTCATAAAATTTCAATAAAAATTCTTTTTTTGCCTAGCAACCGTGTAGAATTTTAAAGTTCATCTACTGACAGCCAGCGTAAACCGCGCTGAAATACTGCCTCCCAGTGCCTCCCAGTGCCTCTTAAACAAAGGTAACTGAAAGCGATTTCATAAAATTTCAATAAAAATTCTTTTTTTGCCTAGCATCCGTGTAGAATTTTAAAGTTCATCTACTGACAGCCAGCGTAAACCGCGCTGAAATACTGCCTCCCAGTGCCTCCCAGTGCCTCTTAAACAAAGGTAACTGAAAGCGATTTCATAAAATTTCAATAAAAATTCCGAAAATTTTATATTGCTTCAAAAACAGAAATTCTTGACATTCATGGTCACTCCTGATGACTTTACAGACTCCATCCAGCACCATTCTCTTATGTAGATACTCCGGCCTCCCTGTTGTCTGGAGAAGTATAACCGTGGAACGGACAATTCTCGAGTATTGATGTCGAGTTGTCGCAGCTCTTCCTGAGTCCATTTTACTACTACTACAAAGGAGTAGAGTAGAATCGGAACGGCAAGCATATTGGTCGCAGCAACTTTTTTCTTTCATGACAGTTCTGATGACCAGATCTGTCGGAGTTTGTGCTGATACTTGCCGAGGAGAGAGTTTTCAACTGTACTTATTACCTCTTGGGAGCGGCGTTGCTCCACTCCCAAGTAGGTATACGTCTCTCCGCCATCAAGATGATGTAGGATGCTTCCGTTTACGAGCTGGACATCCTCTCTGTATCCCTCGCATCGTCCTCATCTGAGATGAACGTGGCACATTTGTCAAT
The DNA here is from genome assembly GCA_958298965.1 of Chrysolina haemoptera. NCBI lineage: Eukaryota > Metazoa > Arthropoda > Insecta > Coleoptera > Chrysomelidae > Chrysolina > Chrysolina haemoptera. The sequence goes on along the minus strand of OY282584.1, from coordinate 48,485,881 downwards.
CACAAACTCCATACCAATAGCACGCTTGTACTCTTGCACCACCCTTAAGGACTGATGTAGGTCCCTTTCTCCAGAGGCATACAGTTTGATATAAAATAAATGGGTGACCTCATGCCTCCAGCTGCTGGGGGTGCAGCAGTTGTATCCATGGGTTATCCTAAGTGCAACGGACAATGGCAATAGTGAAATGCAGAAGTGGAGAGGGCTGAGGTAGTCTATCTGAAATACGCCCATTCTGAAGATTACCTGCTCTGTTTGGACTCTGACTTGGCCAGATCTCATGGTGAAACGAGTCCTCCAAAGCGGCATCAGTTGTTCAATGCATCTAACTATTTGATCGGGCACCGCAAGGCTCTGAGCAAATGCATGATAAGCTCATGCGCTGTTGTATCAAATGCCTTGCAGTAATCGATCCAGGCCATCGAAAGGTTCCGCTTATACTGCACGGAGTCCTGCGTTATACATCTGTCGATGAGCAGGTTCTCCTTGGAGCCAGCGACCCCCCTCTTTGACCCTCTTTGCTTATTTCCGTTCATACACCGGACCAACTGCGGAGAGTATTCGTGCGTATAAAATGCGCGTTAACATCTTATAGCACGAATTCAAGTATGTTATTCGGCTTGTAATTATTATTATTATTATTATTATTAAATTGGTTCCGGGTCCCGTGGTATAGTATATAAACTTAATATTTGGAAAAAAATATTGAAAAGAGAGGGACCTAATGGAAGAAGCGGCATATAGTATATTATATGCACTATCATGGAAAGAGTGTGTGGTGAAAACTCGATTGCAAAGTACTCAAATGAAAAGGTAACAAAAATGATATCATAAACATGAGTTGGGAGCGAGGTTTTTAAGAGCAAACAATACCTTTGATGAAACGAGTTTCGCTTTCGAGCGAACAGTTTTAGTTTTTTGCGAAAATTTTGTTGGTACAAATGATTCAATTTTTGATGATTCTAAAGAATAAAAAATGTATGGTTTGACAAGTGAAAAAAATAGGTAGATTCCCACATTCTTAAGGAAACTATAGAACCAGAAGAAGAAAAAAAATATAAGATCATTAGTTTTTACGCAAAAACGAAACTACAATCAGGAGCTATCTACCTGTCAGGTGCTTCGTTATCTCCAATATCACTCTTGAAAAATAAATCCACACACACCTAAGATGTGCGGCGCAATAATGAAATTTGACTTTCAGGATAACGCGCTGGTGATGCATCTTAAAAGAAATTTCAAATCTATCGAAATTTTTTTATTCATCGACGGAATTTCAATTGAACTAAATTCAAGTGATGAATGGGTCTCAGACGAAGTAATTAAATCCAGCCAAAACTTGAAGAATTTATTAATTTTGAAAAGGATCTCTATAAAGAAGCAAAAGGTGAACATGTGAAACTTGTACAATGTACCAAGCGATGTTACTATCAAAATAAAATTCTTGCATCTGACAACATGTGTAAATCAGCTTGGAATGTTATAAATAAACAGACTAGGGTGAGAGAAGAAAATTCTAATACTACAATTAGAGAAAATGGAGTCGATTATGAGGATCCTGAATTAATTGTAAACATGTTCAATGGTTATTTCATTGACAACCCTCAAGAAATTATAGACTCAATACCAAGTAACAATACTGCCACGAATTTCAATATGAGTTATCGCTCTGAAAACAGCTCCATTTTCCTAAACCCTTTTGTCGGTGAAGAGCTTCTGACTTTACTTAATCATAAATTGAAAAATAAGTCATCTAGTGGATCTGATGAAATCCCAATGTTCATACTGAAAAAATTAATATCAATAATTATTGAACCACTAGTGTATCTCGTGAATCTTTCATTTACTGCAGGCTGTTTTCCTTCAAGCTTCAAAATAGGTAAAGTTGTTCCTATACAAAAGAAACCTAATTCAAGAAATTTAAATGATTTTCGTCCAATCACCATTCCATCGTGTTTTTCATCATTTTCTACAAGACTTATGGATTTTTTCATGAGAAAAGATTTATTAACAGCTAGTCAGCATGGATTCTACCCAGGCAGTGCCATCTGTGCCTTTTTGAAAAAAGTTGTGAACTTCATCGGGGCGGGCGAGTGCCCTGATGGAATCTTCTGTGATTTGAGCAGGACATTTGACTGTGTCGATCATGATTTGCTGATGTCTAAACTTTATTCCTGCGGAATTCGAGGTCCAGCTTACGCTTGGGTTGAGTCATTTTTGACCAACAGAGAACAGTATGTGAATATGTCCTACTGTGATGGTGCCAAAGAAAATAAGTACAGTTCTAATAAAAGAGTAGTATCTCGGAATGTCCCACAGGGATCAGTTTTGGGTCCTCTGTTCTTCATGATATATATTAATGATCTAGATGAATTTGTTGATAACAATTCGTTTATTCTATATGCAGACGATATTGTAATTAGCGATAAGAACCTCAACATCTTAAATGACAACTGTTCGCAGATTATGAACCGCACCGTAGATTGGTGCTCTAAAAATAGCCTATTCCTCAATCCAAATAAAACTCAAATTATGAGATTTCATAACAGACAGTAGTATGCGCAAAAACTCAATATCAGAATTGATAATGGAGACGAACATTTAACTCATTCAGATTCTGTCAGGTTCTTGGGAACTGTTTTGGATGACACACTGAACTGGAGAGCCCATTGCGAGTCTCTTATACAAAAAATAAATTCATTTTGTTTTTTATTTCGAAATTTGAAACCGTACTCACTTGGAGTGTTGGGGTCCCTGTCATTCTGATTCATACACGGTTCTAACTGAACTCCTGAGGATTTGCTAATTCTCGAAAAGACTTGTACTCCATTTGATTGATATCGATAATCCTCCAACACATTTATTTTGAGGGTTCCTCTACGTCGCGTCGGCATCGTAATACCTGTATTCAAAAACAGATTGATTGATTTAAAGGGGACAACTATCAAAGCAGGTTTGAATAGATTTCTTTACACTATTAATGTATTTACTGGCTCAATCAAAATAAGAGTAGGTCGTGTTCACAAATCTTCGATTGGTAATTTATAATTTGTTTCAATGTTTGGATTATAAGATTAACCATATTATTAATACTGAAAAAATCTTGTTTATAAATATTAATTTACTGAGATTTATTGTTGAACTGATAAAAGCAAAGTTCAACTGCATATATTCAGTCGAATCTTCTTGGTATGTTTCGCTTATTTCAACATATTAAGACCAGAAATAATTTCGTTGTGAAGAATTTGATTTATGTTTACCATTTATATGGATGATTTCACGTGTTATATGAAACTCTCATCTCTTGAGGTAAAAGAGACTATCAAAACACAAAAGTAAGAAGAAAGGAGAAAACAGTCATGGAATCCAAACAAAACAAAGGAGAATACATTTTTCCTCCTACCCTTATAGAAAGTACACACTTTCCTCCCTCAAATCAGGAAGGAAACTCATAATTTTCCTCCCTAGGGAGCAAAGTACTTTTCATCCCCCTCATTTCAAGAAAGTTGTAAACGATGAATTTTGTGAATCTATATTATAATCAAATCGTTTCCGTAATTTCTAGAACATCTTATATATACCGTATTCTGGTAAAAATCAAACATGAATGTTACGGCTACTTTAGTTCTTTAATAGCTATTCGCAAGAGCGCAAAGTGATTGATTGTCGCTCGACACAAAGATTAATCTTTGGAGAACGACAATGATATTTTGTGCTCGAAATACACAGCTCTTAGAAAAAAAATTATCGACACTTCATTCAAATACGCACATAACATTACTTATGAGAAAATCACTCAATAGCAATCCGAAATGTATAAGCTATCTAAATGTCCAATAATTCAAATCACTAACAAGAAAAAAAAGTTGCAATTGTCAGGAGCTGAACCCGGGACTTTCGGATTACAAGCCCAAGATAAATAAATAAATAAATAAATAAGGTTTTTATTATAAATTCACTATATACATTTCACAAATAATGACAAATCACAAACAAAATTTCATTCTCCATAATCCAGGGGGTTAGAGGGATGATGGAACTACGGGCGCAAAAGTAGCGACTCCCCGCACCTTTTCAGGCGAACATATTCACCGCCGCGAGAGGGTGCTGTAGTCCGCCCGCGCTATAAGCCCAAGACGCTAGCCATTGCACCACCGCAGATTCTCAGATGGATATGACTGTATTGTCTATACTTTCCATCATGCAAGTATAGGTCCGTTTTAGACAGTTGAGATGCGTTTTAAATTTACAAAAAAATGTCCATTAAGTGGGTAGGAGGAAAAATCATATGTATTACATGGGAGTAAAGTGCCTTTTCCTCCCTAGGATGTAAACTACATCCTGCGGAAGAAAAAGTGATATTAATAAATACAATTCGTGTCCACAAAACTTTTCAAAATTCAGTCAGTTATGTTAATGTCGATCAGATTGCTTTTGCTCGTCCTAGCCAATTCCCCATAGCATCTCTAAAAGTAGATATTCACAGAGCGTCATCTAGACTACACATATTCTTCAATTTAGTGTCAACTGCCAAAATAGTCCTGTGGCAGGAAGGCTTTTCGTGGCCGATAAAGTGTGACGAGATCACCTGAGTTTACCAATAGTGCACCTCAAAAAAGTTAAGGGGGAGAAAATGGGATATGACCCTTAAAAAATATCACCCTGTAGATTCTCACAAACATTCGACATATCCATTCATGTGAGACTTATAACGTAATCCATGTTTTTACTTTTAGGCGAACATTTCAAAAACTGCAGGATCTATAAAGAAAAAAACAAAAAAATCTTCAAATTTCAACACCCCGTAGATCGGAAACAAAGCGTTTGCGGACCTATGTTTACATCAACTTTTAGTCGTCCCCCTTTATGATGTAAATAATGTTTAGGAACACCTGTATACATCTGCTGTCAAACAGTTTAGCCCACAGTATGAAATTGTCACTGAAATAAAAAAATTATATAAATTGGGTGAATTACTATCATCTAAATATCGGCCACACGCCCTCTGTGATAGTAAATATTTGAAGATTAGCAGTGAAGATGAAAAACCGTTTTCAACTCAATTGAAAAATTGCCCACTGCTTAGTTGAATCTCACAAGGTTGTCTTTCCGTCGGGAAAACGTTTAACATAACTAAAGTTGTCATCTAAACGTTCATAGAATGTTTTTCCCATTTCCAAAATATTTACTACTTGGAGTTGGTTGGGTATACGTTATGACAACGTCGCAGCTCGACCGAAGTCATGCTCAACGTTAAGACAACGTTGATCGTTGGTTTAGAGACCGTCGGTTCATAAATGACTAGGGACAACGTTCATTTTGGGTTATTATGTGGTTGTCGTCGCCAAAGTGCTATACTTGGGACTCGTCAGTATTTATTGATTGAAGTTCCATTTTGCAATGGAAGTGAAAATATAATCACTGTACAACTAGTAATTATATTTTCACTTCCATCATAAATAGATACCCTTCAATTTCATGCCAGTGTTCACCTCTCGCAACTCGCAAATATTGTGATGAGATTGTAGATTGTTGACACTTACAACTTCAACTTCAACATCTTTAACTTTCATATTCGTGCAGTGTTTTTACTGAAGAAGTATTCTTGCTTTCTATTGAGAGTCAAGCTAAAACTCGATTTCAAACCACCAGCTTCCCCAAAAGAAATGTGAAAAGGGTTCTAACTGCCCACTCATCAATTTCTTCCAGTAACGGCGCATTTCTATACTTATTTATAAAAGGAGACTTGTTCGGTCCACATTTCCAAATTCTATTCAGTTTTCCGCTTTTTTTGATGCAGAAACAACACTATAATTTTCAGTAAGTGGTCGTAGTTCGCCCTGTATATCTAGTAATATGTTAAGTTTCATAGTGAAATTTTGAATATTTCAACAATTACCTAACAGCAATTGCAGATTTTTCAAATAGGGATATTTTCACAAATTATAATTTTAAAAAGATCAAAATCTGCCGTGTCATCTTGGCAATCTATTTTCTGAATACCCTGTGGGTAAACACTAACACTACCCTTGAATATCCAAGAATAATACCCACCTTTACGTTGGCATACACTGATATTTTTTCAATGTCATATTTCTGACTGAACATTCTGTTAAATACACATTTTTTTACACTCTTGAAGCTTAAAAGCGCGTACTCAACAAAAACAGCCGTATTTGTCAGCTAGTCTCTCCTTTCAAATCATCCCTAATCCCCAGAAAGACAAAAACAGCCAAATCCGCGCATTTCATTTAGGCAATCCTCCAAACAAAATCATCTCAATATCGACTCGGGCCTTGCCTACTGAGATATAACTTTGGTTTTTGGCATTCTAATACGGGATCTGCATATTCATACGGACGAGTGAAATCCTGACAAAGACGCATTCGACGGTTGAGTTCGTGGAGGAAAAGGATAGGGAAAAAGTATGGATGATTACCAGCTCGCAGCATAGACGTGCAGGGGATTATTTCCAGACAAACGAATTGAATGGAGAGACTCCGAACATGATAACATGATCAACATTGGTAGTTCAAAATACATTGGCTAATCTTCATAGACTTTCGAAAGATATTATGAATATAATATCGCGCGGTCACTGGTCTCGTGTATGTCATCACACGTTAAATGGTAAGGGCTGTGTCTTCTCTAGCTTTCACAAGTCTCCCTCGAAGACTCATTGTGTTGTTGAAGTAGAATTGCATAGATGCCAATGTTCTTGATTTGACTATGCACGAGATTGACCCAAACACTGTAAGGAAACCAATTCCTCGGTTTCGTAGATTTTTTTTCCACAGAATCCTTCATTTAAGTATGTTGACAAACTTCGTAAGCTGATTCTTTGAAGCTTTTAGGATGAAAAGTTCATATGAACTATGTCCCAAACGGCTTCGTTTTCGAGATACATGGTGATAAATATATATTTTTTTTCAAGATTTTTTGGAGTTCACTTCGACTTTTTCGACAATAATCAGTTCAAATTGGGCAAGAACAATCCATTCGATAGTGCGCACGATACAAAATAATTCATTTCTCAAATAATTCACAGGATCCTCCTTTTTTCAGAGTCAAGCCTTCAGAATTTTTATTTCCGCCATCACTGACATTTTATGAGACAGGAATGATCAATTTTGTTTCATTTAACATATGTTTGTTTTCCTAAAGTTTTTCATTCACTTGTACGGTTCAGGAGCTACAATGAAAATATTAATGCGAATATTTTCCAGTATCGCATAACATAAAGAAATTTGAGAAGCAAATATTCTCACAAACTTCGAAGGGTGATTCTTCCAACATTTCCAAGACAGAAAGTTCACATAAACATATGTCCTAAACGGCTTGGTTCTCGAGATACGGGGTGATAAATTTTTTTTTTTTTTTTCAATATTTTTTGGAGTAGACTTCGACATTTTCGACAATAATGAGTTCAAACTAGGCGAGTACAATTCAATAGTAAGTACACACGATAAAAATAATTCATTTCTTAAATAATTCACATCAGGGTCACACTTTTCTATTTTGTATCCGCGGAAGCTTTTGAATTTGTTACTCACAGAATAATCTAGATCAAACAATTAAAGAAATTATTTTTTTGTGTGATTGATGACTTGTTTATTTTGTAGAAATTCATGATCACTTTGATGAAACGAAAGAACACTCTTTTGTCTTATTTCCACTAGATTTTTATTGTTACGACCGATTTCGGGTTTTATCCCATTCTCAAGTATAAAAACTAACTAAAGTTAGTGAAATTATTTTTTCATTTTCAGTGCATTTCTATAAAAGATTTTCTTTATAATTTTTATTTATCCTAGATTTTTCTAATTCTGTTATGTTATGGGACACTGGAAAATGTTTGCATTTTTATTTTCGTTATAACTCCCGAACCGTACAAGAAAACAAAATGATGATAAAACAACATTGATCATTCATAATAATATTCATAATATGTCAGTGACGGCGTAAAAAATTCTGAAGGGTTGAACAAGACTTGGCTCTGAAAAAAGGAGGACCTCGGCTGGTCGGTGTGCGCTTCAAGCTAACACTAGACGAGATTGGTATCTAGACAACTCATAATACACGTGCGTTTAAACATGGAATGTGGTCGCTTATCGATCCGATATAAAGTATTTGAGAAGAAAATCTCTGTTACCTACATCGGGATCGAACCGACTATCGCTGTGCTGGAGTTTCGAAAGGCCTGTGCAATACATGTGCAAAATTTCAGCTTAATTGAAAAATGTTAAACCAGAAAGGCAGACATACAAACAAAACAAGTTATAAAAGACCTCGTAGTGAAAACCGTCAAATTCTATTGAATATATACGATTCGTTCAATATTTTTGAAATTACCTTCATGCAATCAGGATGAACAACGTTTGTATTCTTACTACAAGGTTGGTTCACAACTCCTCGCTACGATTGTTTGAGCTTTGACTCAAAATGATGAAAATGTTTTTGGTATACCCGATATATTCTAAATCTACGACACTGTATCAGTGATGCCGCTCTGTCCAATCTGGTGTCGTGCATAAGAAAATTCCTTCACCGAAGTACTATCCGAAATTACCTATCTCTTCTCATTTCGACTACTGTTCATTGAGAATACGAGGCGGAAAGCATAACGTGAAATAGTAATTTAGTCCGGAAAATACTGTTTTTTTTTTACGAGTGGACATGTTTTGTGGCGAGCCGTAGGCAAGTCCTGGAAGTCTGCGACTCCAAAAAAACTGTTTTCGGACGTATTGCGTACACTATTTTTTCGACAACCGTGTAGAATAATAAATCAATGAGACACATTTAGTCTAAGAGACGAAGAGAGGTCGACCTTCACCCATCTGTTAACACACTTTTTATGAAGTTTCATAAATAGACGAATACACATATAATGGCTTGCCCATCAAAATGTGGTCCAGACTATATACAGTGAGTTTAAAAATTTTGCACCATGTGGAAAACTTTTTTATTATCGATTTGTCAGAAAATTTTAATGTTCATAAAAATTGGTGCATTGCAGTTGCATATGAGATGTCAACATTTCAAATTTCCAAACAGTGTACAGGGGAGAACAAAAAATAGGAATTTTGATCAGGTGTAAACTACCTCTTATTTTTGACATTATCAAAAAGTTTATTCAAAGAGGTTGTTTAAATTAAAAACCGAGTTTCAAAGTTGGGATCACAGCCACGGTAGTTTTATCTTAATCAAAATTCTATTTTTTATTTCACAATACACCGTTTGGAAAATTTAAAATTTTGATAACTCGAATACAAGTGTTCCGCAATGCACCAATTTTTATCAAAAATTTATTTTTTTGGAAAATTTTTGAAACTCACTGTATTACAGTGACATTTTTTCCTACAGTCCTGATACAGCTTTAATATTTAAAGCATGCTGTTGTCCTATATTTCTTCAATGAACATTTTTTTCTACCCCAACTCATTACATTGAGTAAGTGCAAAACAAAAAATACCGAACAATAAACTCTCACACATATAACCCATAATCGTAAAATGAAAAACATATTGTAAAAATCATCAACAAACGTTGGGTGCAAAAAACACTTTGCAACTCAAATAGCAATTGTGAATTTGCATTATCATTACAATCTTCCTGATTTCAGCAGCAAAATAAGCATTCCAAACAATAATATTCCATTAGATTATTCTCCTCATGACCTGATAAAACTCATTTTTCAAATATGGGTCGTAAAAATTCAAAGCTGTCGATATGAATATTTATCGTTTTTCGATCAGAATTAGCGTGTTATTGAAATGTAATTTCGGGCTGTTTGCAGATTATGCGGCCAGGATCTGAAAAATGTCATATTCACGTTATGTATTCATTGATTAGTATTATGTTCCAGTTATTTTTTCACGTTTACATAATTGCCCACTGAAATCGATTCAAGCGGCTCTCTGGGTGTTGGTTATAATTTGTGAAAAAATCGCTTGGATAATACCTCAATTTTGTTTGCAAGGGAAAATATACGGGGTGTCTCCGAAATTGGAGCAATAAACCAAATGGAAGGGGAGTAGCAAATGACAAAACAAAACGTAATGAGGGAATACCTTTTTGTCGAACAAAAAAAATTATTTTGGGTTATTTTATTGAATTTTCAAATCTTCGAACATATTTTTTTTTTGAATCACTGATCAGAGGTCTACAGCCTGCGCAAACCGCGCTGAAACACTGCCAGCCTGGCAGAACACTGTGGCCTAGGGAATCAAACCAGTGCCCCCCAAACAAAGATAACTGAAAGCGATTTCATAATTAAAAAAAAAATCGAAAATTTTCCACTACTCAAAAAACGGAAATTTTCTTAATTGCTCAAATTTCGGAAACACCGTGTATAGACCAAGATATAAAGTTATTTTATCAATTTTTATAAGATAGTTCGTTAATAAAAACCCCGGTTTTCTATCCAGCAAAATCGGTCTGTGGAATTTTTTAAACAGGAAATAGTCAAAAAAATCACAACTTTTTTTTTGCAGATATTCCCAAAACTATTGAAGGAATCATTTTATAGTCCATAGAACTTTTGTAGAGAATCAATAAAACCTTCAAATGGTTTCTTGTACTACCGGATCGATGCATTTTCTTCTAAGAAAATTCAGGAAAACTTCAAAAAAGAGACGGTTTTTCAAAAAAACTGATTGATAATAATATGTGGTTCAACTCTGGGCAAGAAGTTTTCTGTCCGATGTGTAGTTTTTGCACAATCGCGTTCCTAGGTAGTACCTCATGTTGGCTGAATCTTGTTTTCATATTGGGCCAATATGGATATATTGTGAATGTAAAAATAATATTGAGACAATATGGGTTCATATTGAAAAAACAATATTTAATTAATAATATTGGTGGAATATTGGCTCAGCCTGTTCTGAATATATATTGTTTCATAAAATATTGGTTCAATATTGGTTCAATAATTTTCACCAATATCGATAGAGCGATATTGCCTATATATTGTTTCCAGCAGCTAGCTCCAATATTGCGATTTCAATATTGCTTCCATATCGAATTTAGGGATAAAAAACAATATTGTATATCCAAGTTTGATAGCACATCGGTGGAATATTATTTAATCCATATTCTAAAAATTATATTGACCCTATATTGATTGAGATTGTTACGAAAACATCAAGCGAATATTTAAGAGACAATATTGATACAATACTACAAAATACATATATAACTAGGATTGAAATTTGAATATTGGCCGAATATTCAATAAACAATATTGAAATGAGCTATCATTAAACTTGGGTAAGAAACCGCTAGGTGGCCCGACATATGGAGCAACAGCTGAATCATAGTAACATATATTAAATAAGGCTTCTTACAATGCGTTTACAAGTCAATCTACTCGGTGGTTAATTGAAGTAAATGAAATTGTAGAATTTTCAAATTATTCGACATTTTTTGGAAATATTTCACCCATGTTTCCAAGGCAAAATATTCACTTTGAATATTTTACCAATATATGCAAATGATATTGTATCAATATGCCTAGATATTTTAGGGCCAATATTGCTTCCTCAATATTTCACTAATAATATTTGTATAATGTCCAAGTAATATTGTGCCAATATTCCGAAATAATTATAATTTTATCTCGCCAATATTACGTTTGAATGTTTTGCCAATATTTTACCAATATTATTTAAATGTAAGTGTGCTACAGCGATATTGTACTGATATCGCCTAACATTTTGAGGTCAATATTGCTTCGAGAATATTAGACCAATATTATTTTTTAAATATTAGACCAATATCGTCGAATGTTCACATTTTTTTTCTCGACAATATTATTATTTGAATATTTTGCCAATATTTTCACAATATTGTACCAATATTACCCAATATGGGTGTGCTACTTGGGTTATAAACAATTCAAGGGCTTGTCTTGCAAAATGCGCAGATTTAAGGGAAATCATCATATTCAAATTCTGAACGGCATCTGGAGGTAAAGATCAAACACTACAATTTGTATATTTTTGATTTTCATCTGAGAGGTGGGAAATGTGTTGAAAATGCCACTGAAAGTTGCTCTAAATGCTTCAAAGTGTGTTCATGGCGTAGTCGAGTAGCAGTAGTGGGGGAACTATCGAGGAAAGGAGAGTAGGTACAACCGCGCGGCGAATTGAACAATACAATTCCCCCACTACCGCTCCTCGATTCTGCCACAAATATACCTCCAAGCGTTTGGAGCAACTTTCAGTGACATTTTCAACACATTTCCCACCTCTTAGGTCAGAAAACAAAATATACAAATTATAGATATTGATAGCTTCTTCGCCATTTTACGGAATTGTACAAAAACTATACACTTCGGACAGAAAACATCTTGTGCACAGTTGAACCACATATGTTATTATCTATCAGTTTCTAGAATATTTTTTGTTCAGCTTCAGATTTGTACAAATTATGAATTTTTGAAAAATGGTCTATTTTTTGAAGTTTTCCCGGATTTTCTCAGTGGAAAATGCACCGATCTTGTCACTTAAAAACTGTTTGGTAGGTTTTATAATTCTCTACAAAAGTCACTGACTGTTAAACGATTTCTTCAATACTTTTTGGAATATTTGCAAGAAACCAAAGACGTTGTAATTTGGTTCACTATTTCTTGTTTATGAAATTCCACAAAGTAATTTTGCGAAAACAGGGGTTGTCATTTACGAACTATCTTATAAAAAGTTGCATAGGCCATTTGCGTCTTTCATTTTATGTGAAAAGAACCTCTTATTTTTACTTACAGCTTGGCCTAATACTTTTTATAGATAATCGAAGTAATTGCAGTGGTATTTTTTTCTTCCATTGAAATCTGAATCAATCTTTATCCAATCGAAATGAATTTGGTATCAAAAGAAAGGTAATCGTTGATCTATGCAGGTGCTGTAATGTTCCTTGAAATTATTCTTTCATCTACCCAAAAAATTGAATGCTTCAAAGTTACTGCATTTTTAGAATTTTTTTCGTGGAAAAGTAGATTGAAATTTCAATTTGCATCAAAACACATACACAAAATCAAACGTCATCTAGAATCCTGTCCTTGTTTAAAATCGATACGAAGAACCGTTTTTGAGTTATCAATTGAGTCTTTCAACCTAAAACGCATCCCAAATATGGTCGCGCTCATGGACTCTTGTGCCAAATTTCATTCAGATTTTAGTTCGAAAATATGAATAGGACATTTTTGCGTGATTGAGTAACAAACATTCATTTCACATATAAAATATAATTGGAGTTCAAAGTGGAAATGTCGCTTTGAAAAATATTTTCTAGGAATACTTTTACAAATCATACAGAATCCAATTCGCAACGTTAAAATGTAAATGTAATCAGTGATAAATGGTTGTAAAACTATGTTGAAATTTATTTGGCAGCCCAACTTCTGTCACTCTAACACATTTTGGAATGCCATTCTTCTTCATGCAGAACACACTACTTTATTAATCGAGAAAATTGTGATGGAAAAGGCTTTGTTTCGATGTACTACGTAAAACTAATAATCACAACCTCCCTAATTGGCGCCAGTACCAAGTCTGAACTAATCTAAACACAGGAGAACCCGTATATGATATTGATGGTCAATATCTATGCATGATGCCATTCGGACGTTCCAAATAAGGTAGGGAATAACCCATTCATGCTGTCAATCGTAGTAGGCTATCCTTATTGAGCATCCCATTCGAATTTTTGTGGTAATTTGATGCAATTCGAAAACTGAGGGGCTTGAAAATTGAGGGGCGGATAAATTATTCGGATTTTGGGTATATGGTTGAAGCAAGCTTTATATTATTCAGCTTACAGTATATATTTAACACAATAGTTATCACAAAAGTAATGATCAATAAAGTGTATTGTATTGTATTGTATTGTATTGCAATTCACATGATAGCATTGTAAGATTTTGCACAGGATAATCTGTATAACTGAGAAGGAAAATTAGTTTTGCGATAATTTTGTAGTTTTCACTTCCTTCCGATCTTTCGGAACTGAGTTTAAAGATTTACAAGTCAACAAGAAGCTTCAAGGAGATGAGGTATAATATACAATGAAAAAACCAAATGGCACAGCATTGAGCTGACGAACTGTATCAATTATCGATAACTTACGAAGCTCTGGAAGGGACACCCATAATAAAAAAAATTCATTCTTCCTAAAATTCTGAGTTGTGACTCAGAATTTTTAAATTCCGTGTTACAACTCGGAATTTTGAAGTAAAATTGCAAAATTTCGACTTATAACTCGGAATTTCAAAATTCCGATTTCTATCTCGGAACTTTAAAATTTCAAATTTCAAAATTCCAAGAATTTTAAAATTCCGTGTTACAACTCTCAAAATTCAGAGTTAAATCTCGGAATTTTGAAATTCCGTGTTTTATCTCGGAACTTTGAAATTCCGAAATATAACTCGGAATTTTAAAATTCTGTGTTACAACTCGGAATATTGAAGTAAAATTCCGACTTACAACTCGGAATTTTAAAATTCCGAGATATTACTAGGAATTTTGTATTAAAATTCCGAGTTGTATGTAGTAGGTACAGTCTCAAAAAACAAATCTGTTAAATCCGGTTTTTCAAGTACTGAAAACTGAATTAGAAGTGATTCTCACGGAGAAAAAAGACGAGAGCTGTCACGTAAGCAACCGAAGGAAGATATAATGAGGCGAAGAAAGTCCTGCTACAAAGTGATGCATGTGTTGTAAGATTTTTACCTGCACATGTTTTCTCACAACGACTCACAGCCGCTCACATATTAGACCAGAATGGCTGCAGTGAAAAAGAAAACCGCACCATAGTCGAAATGGCTAGAACGTTCAAATACTCAAAACTATTAGAGTATTATAAGTTGATAACACAAATCCAGTGAAACACCACTCCAACGTAATGAAAGATGACTACTTTACACAAGGGAGTTGAGGCCTTCCCATGCAAATAGGTTTTTTTTGTTGTCAAAACTTACCGGGAAGTTGGTAGAAACAATATAAGGCTAGCTAAGTCATCAAGTGATCCAATCAGCGTCAGGGTATTGACAACAGTTGTGACAGAATTGGGAACAACTCGATCTATCCTGAGTATTGCAGCAAATGAAAAGGGTGCATCTTTAACATTTCGATGTATTTACTACTTTCCATATGGAAAACTAGATTAAAGTAAGTACATGAATCAACCCTAAAAATTTGATGACGGTAGAAAAAAATTATTTACAATTCAAGATGTTGGTTTGAGCGATTTGATAAATGTTTGAGTTATATATCCTTAGTTTTAAACGTAGATGATGTGCAATCAAACAGCACGGTTTACAAATCTTTCTAAATGATTTAAAATCAGAGTTCAAAATTACGATAAAATCAGCGGAAGTATTTTCTAGGTCTAGTAATTGATCTGATGGTGGTTGGAAGTATCAAAGTTAGTCAGAATTCGTATGCAAACAAAATTCTTGAACGATTCAGTTGTTCAGGATTCAAACTGATTCCTACGCTCATCCAGAAATATGATGTACCTTATGTTCGGAAGTAGACTAGATCTACCCTACACAGTAGAGTTTTTATCAAGATCACTGAAAACTCCCTCTCCAGAAGATGTTGCAAAAATTAAAAGAGTATTTCGATGGTGGTACTCTTGATCAAACATTCATTTATAAAAGAAAAAGTGATGGAATAGAAATCAGGGTTCGACGAATTCTGACAGAACAGCATGTTGAAGATATCACGACATATAGTCTGTCGAGACCACATCTACAGTTATTGTGGAATCTAGTGGGAATGTTTGAATATTATATAATTCCATTCAATAAGGAAAAGTTCTTTGTATAACAAAGGATGTAGTTTACTGCCCGATGCGAAGCGGAGGGCAGTAAACATCCAAGGGAGGAAAAAGCACTTTACTCCCATGTAATACATATGATTTTTCCTCCTACCCACTAAATGGACCTTTTTTGGTAAATTTAAAACGGATGTCAACTGCTTTTGTCTAAAACGGACCTATACTTGCATGATGGAAAGTATAGACAATACAGTCATGTCCATCTGAGAATCTGAGGTGGTGCAATGGACTTGTAATCCGAAGGTCCCGGGTTCAGCTCCTTGCAATTGCAACATTTTTTTCAAGAACGTTATTTTACTTTTTTCTTATTAGAGATTAGAAAATAGCTCTTGCATAAAGAAGTCGGGTGTACGGAAAAATTCTCCTATTTGTTGTTATGGTGACCACTTTCCGAGAATCATTCTGCGAAAATGAATATTCCATTGGTGATGAGGAAAAGTGCTATAGATTCAAGTTATTTTAAAATCTCTACAAAACATCTAAAAATGTCCACTTTATATCAATATTGGTATAACGGGAGTTGCCCATTCTGAAAATGAAGGTGGCACTGAAACCTCATGGTCGACTAACCTATCGATTTTGTTTTAAATTTTTTATTTCATGACAAACAGTACTGGACGTGCCTTACAAAACTTGGGAACAATATATCATCTCTTAAACTTTGACTTGACATATTCAAAAGTCAATTTGATTAGGACGTAATCTGCATATTTTTTTCTAACATCAACTTTTCCAGGAATTGTCTACCTTTTCGCACCAGGAAATATTTGCATTCACTATACGAACTGCAATTTATACATATATAATTAATGTGTAATAATCGAAAATGTACTGAGCGTTGAAAAAACTGTACAATATGGAGTGCCGCAAGGGACAGTACTGGGACCGGTATTATTCATTATTTACATGAATAACATACTCACCTCACAAACCAACGGAGAAATTATCAGCTTTGCAGATGACACAGCAATATTCTATGAAGACACATCATGGGAAAACCTGAAAAAGAAAGTGGAAAATGATATGAGCAATATTATAGACTGTTTCAATAAAAAAAAATTAACAATGAACTTTGAAAAAACTTCTTTCCTACCTTTTTCTTGTTACTCATCTCACCTCCCTAATTTCAATCACCTGGAAATAAAAATTGCTGATGATATCATTCATTTGAAGTCTTCAGAATTTGTTAAGTATTTGGGCGTATACATTGATAGACACATCAGATGGGATATTCACATAAAAAAATCTGTTGGTACTCTGAGGAGTATCATTTCAAAATTTTTATACTTCAAAAACATACTGAATACACACCAAATGAAAATCCTTTACCACGCACTAGTAGAGTCTAGATTGTCTTATGGAATCTTAGGTTGGGGAGGTGTTGCAAGCAGTTACTTAACTTTCCTAGACACTCTTCAAAAAAAATTCCTGAAAATTTGCTTCAATAAATGTCAAACGTATTCATCGAACTTGCTATATTTTGAAAGTAAAGTACTAGACCTTAGGCAAATTTACTTTCTACGTGTAGCAATAGATCAATACAAAAATAGAAGTTATTTAAGAAATATTGATCACAATTATGATACTAGGGCAAAAACAGAAAACATGATACGCACTGATTATTCATCCAAAACTATAGGTCAGAGAGGATATACTTATCTAAGTACGAGAATATTTAACAACATTCCCAGGAATATCAAAGATTCGAACTCCATAGTGTTATTCAAAAAAAAACCAAACAATACCTCCACGAAACTGAGAGAAAAATAATACATAATCTAGTAGACCCAAATAAAATTCCGTGTACTAATATGTATTGATTGATAGGAAAACTGTAAATATTGTTACTAATACTGGGTATTATTGAATATTATCATTATATCTATAACCTTTTATTTTGTTGTATTGTTTAATTAGTATTTCGGATAGTTACTACATTGTAATGCTCAATAACACTCCACAACCACGCGCTGGCTTCTTAGCCTTAGTGGTTTATTTGTTTATTCGAACATTGCAATTTTTGTACATTGTTCAAGTCTATATTGTCAGTATCATTATTATTATTATTATTGTTATTATTATTGTACTTTTCAGTTTACTCTTTATTGTACTTTTTATTGTGAATAAACATTATTATTATTATTATTATAATTAATAGGTTCGATATATTCAACCCATACCGACTAATAAGTGGTGGACCCCCATTATTTAGAATAAACTTTATTAGAACAAAAATATTTTTTTCGTGAATAATATAGATTCCTGTGGGTTTAAATGGTCAATACAAAATATTTTATACCTTATATTTTTGTTTATAAGATTCGGAAATGTCTCGTATGAAAATCTGTTTATCAGACAAATTTTCAATTTCTATTATTATAATCAATATTTATTATACATTTCAAATGGATATTATCCACAACAATTCAGTAGGTAAACATTCAACTTTTCATCCAGTGTAGCTGTATTATATATCAACTTTCATGCAAAATCTCTAGACATACAACTTCTCTCTCATTAATATCGGATAGAAACATAATAACTATCAATTTTTCATCTACCGCCCCCACCTATTGCAGTCAATATTTTCTTCGATAAAAAATTCCACTTTTCCCTCACAATATGTCTAATGCTGCCCGTATTCCCATAGCTAATATTTCTTGGCATTCCTGTCAGTAAATTCACCAAATTGATTTGCTCTATCTGCAGAGTGACAGCCGACAATGTATTATATTGTTTTCTTGTTCTTTTGTTCGACAAAATTGAGCTTCTTTTTGTTCGCAGGACATTTTATCATTAAATAAGTTGTGTACAATTATTTTCCTTTTTTTGTGTTGTCTGATACTGAGTAAGTGAATAGCAAGGGATATTCATTGTGTTATCTTTCATCTGATGGATGATAAACAGGGTGAGTTTATCGATACTGGAAGTTTTCGAAAAAAAAAAAATTATGTAACTCTTGAGAAATAACCCATATTCTTGCGCTCTCAAAATACCAAACTGTACAGAAATTTTCTTAATGTAGTCAACGTAAATTATTCATTTATTGAATGAATACTTCTCAGATTGTTAGAAACGAGATATTAGCCGCCACCACTGTAGTACGGAACTTGACTTATTTATAATACTACTTTACTCATTTATACTAGCATATTGAAACTTAGTCATAAAAAGACGGTTACGAGAGAATGTTGTATTATTTGGTATGGTACAGTTTTGGGCAAATATATGTTATATTGTGGTGATAAGTGACTTTTAATTATTTGGATTATTACAAGTGTTCAATTATCTATATTCTAATATCGAATATATCGAACGAAAGCGCAGGAGGGCCATAAAAGGTTTTTTCTGTCACTTCGACTTTAAAATCGACATTTCAACTTTTTTCTCGAAATTCCAATTTTTTGATCGAAATTTCGAGTTCAATGTCGAAATTCAATCCCTTCGACTTTATTGTCGAAATTTCGAGAAAAAAGTCGAAATTTCGACATAAAAGTCAAAACAACATAAAAGTCAAAATTCTGACTGTTTCCTCGAAATTTTTACAATAAAGTCGAAGTGACTAAATTTCGACCTAAAAGTCAAAATATCGACTTTAAAGTCGAAGTGATGAAAAAAAACCTCTTGTGGTCCTCCTGCGCTTTCGTAGTATCGGTAGTTTCAAAAATACTGAATTTTTATTTGAAAAATATTTTTATATATTCATTGATGCCAGCAGATTGAGACTTATATGTAATCCAGATCATAAAGAAACATTATGGTAAACGCCATGATCGTCATTATGATCCTCATTACAAAAATAACAATTTTTTCAAATAGCACATCGATCATTCAGCTTCGTACTACATTGAGCATTTCCTTTCGCGTATATAATTTTATCTACCTCAAATTTCCTACATCAATGGCGTCGAAAATCTACTTCTGGTCGTTTCTGACAATCATTTTCCCATCACAGCACTGAAAAAACATTTTATAACACAATTTCGCCGTTATTTTATACCCTCAAGAAGAATTTGAAGACATGAAATATCCAATCGTGATAATAAACATAAAATAAACCGACAATAAAAATCTACGTAGCGCCGAAATCGTAAAAAATCATAAAATCAAACCAGGAAGCGTGGCTTACCACCCATCACAGGAAAGCAGAAAATTGTAAAGTCGACTGTATCCATCTTTATATCATTTCTTTACACTGAATCTCGAATCGGGCATTTGATGATTTATTCAATCACATAAGACAGATAAGGACTAGACACGGTAGTGCGTCTCTCTTATTCATGTGGTATTATCATATCATTGCGTTCCTTATTGCTCACATAGATTTATGTCTATACCACAGATGAAAAGTTTCCGATACTGTATGCAAGACCTGTTCAATTCAATTTCTTCGAATTATCATTGTATGAAATTATTGGACTGTATACTTTGATTCAAAATTAGATTAAACCAATTCTCTTAGCGAATTGCTTCTGTTTTAACGATATGACATAAGTAAATCTGAATTCTATGATGAACTATTAATGTTTATATGGTCGAATTGAATTGTCACAAACTACAAGTTACTCGAGATGAATTAATGTTTGTCATGGTCAAGTGATTATCAGGGACATTTTTTCGTCAACATGAATTCATTCATATGTTCAGTAATAATATCCCGACAAAATAAAGGATTTTCAAAAGATACTTTCACCTTGCTGGTAGAAGAACTGTGTGGAAACACCACAAGAGCTTGCTCGAGTGGTGTTTTGTACAGCAGCACAGTTAGAGCGGTGACATGGTAAAAGTATGGCAACATAATATACAGTTTAGGCCATAATAACAACATATGGAAAAATCTTTTATTATCAGATTTGTAAAAAAAACTTTTTTTTTGACGTTACATAGTTGAAAGTACAATACGTAATGCATGATATTTCACTAATATCTCAGACGCAGAAGTAGCAGCCCTTCTGTTCCCGGTTAGGAGAGCAGAAGGATGCCCTGCCAGGTCGAGCCTAGAACCCCCCGAGAGGGGGCGCTGATGTTAACGCAAAGCTAGACATTTGTTTTTTGTCTCCCTACGCTTCGCGTCGGTAGACAACACAACCTCGACCTAAAATCTAATATTTTTTTCCCTTGTATAATAAATAACTATTTAAGAGATCATTCCTGCACATTAGATAACCTAAAAATAGATAGAGAGACATACGTCACGTCGAATGGGCCAAATTAGCAAGTCTATCTGAATATTTTTTGTTGGTTGAAAACATTGTTTGATTTGGTCTTGAGTAACTTCTAGGAATCCGTTTAAAAAAAGGGTTAACGAAATAGAATTTTTGGGTTTGTTTCCAAATGATAGTGCAAAATTTAAAAAAACTGGTTTTCATTGTGGTTCTTGCTGTTCAATAGTCCATATCGCTTCGTTAATTTTTTTATAACTTTTTAAATTTTGAGATTTACAATGGACTAATTTCTGAAAGCCATTTATTTGGCCAAAATTAAAGTCAAAATATTGATAGGGGAAATAATAAAAATGGAGGAGCTAGTGGGAAATCTCCAGTTTTCACGTTGAATTACATTTTGTTTTTCTCCTCTTTCCATAACACTTGACACGAGTCTATTATGATTCTTGAAAATAATTTTTTTTAAACAATTACGAATTTCCCATATAACAGAAACAGCTATAATTAAATACTCTGAAATGAAAAGAAGCTTCTTGGTTGAGGTTGTATATTATTTTACCTAAATAAAAATTGGTACATACGCTAAAATTGTATGAGAGGTGAACGATCTTTTACCACGACCACATAGCTTCGTTGTTGAATACCCTTAGTGTGGGTACACCTAAAATAGTTATATCCTTAACAAATGGGGAAAGAGTATCTTTCCCGCTTGCAACTGCTAGACAATAGATCGTATGGAACTTGTTTGATTGATGATCTATTTATTTTGTGGAAATTCATGATGAAATAAGAAAAGAAAGAAAAAATATAACTTTTGTCCAGTTTCCACTAACACTTTACTACTCACTACAGTTACTACTACAGTTTACAGTTTACTGCTACAGTTAGGTAATCAAACCCAACCTTTCTTTAATTACCTTCTTGGGTATATATATTCACGAACTTGATGTAATCTGTAGTTACTTGAAAATGGTGTAACAGCCGAAACCGGTCGTAATAGAGTAGTAAAGTGTTACTGGAAACTGGACAAAAGTTATATTTTTTCTTTCTTTTCTTATTAGATCGTAGGGAAATTCAAATATTCCTCTGTAAAACAAACAACAGCCTACTATGATGTCCTCTACATGGGTCACCAATTTAGTTCATTTTTCAAATTCTCATAACCGATTTTTTTTTTTATTTAAAGCAATAATCCAAGTGGATTTCAAAATATTGAACTCCAAATAAATGTTTGAAGTTTCCACACCACACTTGTTGGGAATCCTATAAAACGAAAATTATTTTCTATAGGTATGTAGCCATTTTGATAATCAAAAACTTGATTGTAATTTTTCTCTATATGTACATTGACGAAGATGCAAGGTTCCGCGAGAAAAAAGTTGGACCATCCTGTAGGTTATTATATTATTTTTTTGGAATATTAATGAATTGCAATCCCAAAGCTGCATTGGGATTGCCAATGAATTAATATTCCAAAAAATTATAAGTTTTTAATCATACCACGAATTATATTTAGGACGACAATATATCGATTTGAAATAAAGAAAAATCGTGTCACCTGGTAATTGATGCTTTACTTCTAGCCGTATTCAACGAAATACTCTTTTCCACGGCCTCATCTATGATACCAATGGACATTTGTTCCCAACGATCGCTCATATTGATAAATAAAGATAACTAGTCAAAACACATATATTTGGCGTTTATAATTTAAATCATTATTTTTACTTGACAGATAGTAAAACAAAAACTAAGCGGGTTTATCACCGTGAAAATACAGCGACAAGCTATATTTTCACTGTAGTTCCGATTTTATTGCCTGAATTTCAAAATTTGAAATCCACTGATTGGTTGTCACTCAAACATAACAGCAAGGTCGTATATAAGTATGAGATTTTTTATTCAACGAAATTAATTTTAGTATAGTCTAAACCAAGAAAATATCCTTTCGAAATATTTCCATCCTCTCCACCGTACAGTTAAAATTCCCCTTCAGCCCCCCGCAGCGTTTTGCATACGATGAAGTTTGAAATATCTTCCAATATTTTCGCATGCATATCAAAAAGGCCATAAACCAAGTGGCTTTATATTTTATTGTGCACATCAGACTGTTTTTAATGGTTGTATCCAATACGCGAAATAGCTTTCTTTATTTCTCGTGTCTTTTATCCAAATCAAAACGATTGTGAGCTACCCTAGGGTGAAACGATATACAATGTATTTGTTTTGGTGTATTTGCATATTTCTATTGTCGACAGATTCTTGGATGGCATTGGCTTTATGGTTATTGATATAGTATCCCACGTGTTTGAGGGATTAGACGTAAGACTCTCTCCACAAGATGACTACGAAATGGAAACGTTGAGTACTCATATTGAATTTTCCTAATAAGATCTTTCTGCCGAGTAAAAACCACAATTTATTAGAGCTGAAGGCATTAAAAAATTATAATAATCGAAGTACTTCGAAAATGTTCCTTTCTTTCTTGTTTTACTCAGTTGGTGGAAATTCATTGAATTTAAAATGGAAAAAAACTACAACTCCTTCACCTAGTCAAAGAGTTCAGTTTTGAATAACATACCGACGGATATTCTAACGTTTGATGGGAGAGAATTGATTACTTTGGCAATGTCGTAGGTGAATGATCGTTCGAACTGCACTATATTGTGTAGGGTAGATGTAAGCTTTCCCTTGAATATAATATTCAGGTTATGAACATCTGCGAAAGATAGGGTGGTGTTTTATGATTCAATATTTTGTGATACATACATGCAGTATGTATATATACGATTTTTCATTCTTACCCATTGGACTTCTTTGTATAAATGACTGATATGACAGTACTTTCAAACCCCAAAGATGAGTTTTACACACGACGTTTGCACTTTTTGAAGCCTCAGAATGTCTACGTTATTAAGATAGTTACCACAGAGAACGTCACAGTAATTTAACTTTGACAAAACCAGGGTTTCACATAATAGAACTTCTATGGATTTAGTAAGGTACTGGCGTATTTGATAAATTAATTTCAAACTAGCATAAGCTCTCTGCAGACAGATAGAAACGTGCCTTCTGACTCTCAAGTCTTGGGCCAAATATACACCTAGATTTTTCACACATTCTTCGGTTTTAATAATTTCGTTGCTGATTACTATGTAATGATCTTCACTCAACCCAGTTACTTTTGGCTGATCTTTGATTCTTCCAAACAATATGGTAGTAGACTATTTTGGGTTCAACATCAAGCAGTGAAGAATGTTTGAATACATATTGAAGATAATAATTCAAAGAAGTTATAGCTTGTGTATGTTCGTCAGTCTCGAATGATATATAAAACTGAGTATCATCTGAGTAAAAGTGATGATTGCATGATGAGAATATAAGAATAGTAACGGACCAAGTATTGGGCCTTCTGGAACACCAATGCTATTGATTAAGTACTGAGACAGTCTGTTGTTATAACTCACTACTTGTATTATGTTACTTAAATAATCCATAATAAGAGTAGAAGCACTCAAAGACAATCCACAAATATTCATTATGGCCTCGATAATTTGATGATTGAGTGTGTCGAATGCTTTCGAGTAGTCTAACAGAACCAATAATGTTAGTTTTCCTTCATCATTCTCCCTAAAAATATCATCCGTAATCTTCATCAGTGCAGTAAAACAACTATGATTTTTTTTTTATCCTGATTGGTTTGCCGGTATTATTTTATTTTCCAACAGGTGTGTTGCTAAGTATTATTTTTCCGAGGATCTTTGACACTTTAGGAAGAGGAATCGCTTTGGCTTTTTTCCAAATCGCTGGGAAGACAGAATCATTATTTTGATCAAAAATGACGGAGCATGTTTACAGAGACGCCACTGATGAAATTATTAAAAAACGTTCGCCATGGAAAAAATGTATTTTTATGTGTACTTTGCATGTACCAAAATTAAAAAGAAAAGCCAAAGTGGTTTAGAGAAATTGAAAAAGAACTGATTTTTTTGTTAAATTTCAACACCTTGTATCTCAGAAATAAAGCGTTTGCGGACACATGTTTATGAAGAAGAAAGTGTTTTTTTGACCTAAGAAACACGCCCCTGAAATCTTGATACTGAATTCTGAAACACCCTGTATATTACGCCACGGGATCGACTGTTAATCCGAATGGTACCGATCATGATTAGAATCTTTGAAATACCTTGAAGTGACAAACTAAACATTAGTACCCTTACATTTAATATTCAATTTGCAGTAAATCAGTTCAGTCATTGTGCTACAATTATTTACTAAGCTCAAGTCTGATATTAGTATGAAATCTGTGACAGAAGTTGTGTGATCAGTTATTCTTGTTGGATTTTCAATAAGCTAAGACAAACCAACACCCTCAAAACCATTGGATATATCAATAGGTGCCCTTGTATCATACTTCATCCAATCTCCTAAACATATGAAAGTGTCATTTGAAGGTGAAATTTGTGAAACGGAAAATAGTCACAAAATGTTAATGATTTTGTTTTTATTAAAAATACCAAGTATGTGCTATCGTTTTATTCCAAATAGAAAGACACAATTTTCTATTGCAATATACAGGTGGTGCCATTTGAAAATAAAAAGTGAGGGGTAGCTACCATAGGGCTGACAAATGAAATATATTTGATTGTAAGTCATTAGGGAGGTACTTTAATGCCATTCAAAGCAGTTTTTCTATTTTTCAATTATCTTGACAAATAAGCGAGATATTGCCTGTATACGATAACTTGGGACACCCAGTATGCACGCCCATGATGCCCATTACACATACAAGGGACTATAGTCCGTAATGTAACCAGCGTTGAGGCAATCAACATGAACGTTCGCGCAAGAAATGATAATTTCACATTTTGAGCTATGTTTGTTGAACTGTACCTAACGTTTATTTCAGCTCAGTTATATGCATAGAGTGATGAGCTGTGGTGAATTTATTTTTATTGGTGATTCAAAACAATATGTTACAATTCACCGGGAGAAACGGACCATTAAAAATTTTCCAGACTCAATCGATCACGTCCTAAAATAGAGACAAAAATAAATGGCATGTAAAACAAAGGAATAAAATAAAATTTACTGTTTCCAAATCGCCGGCTTCGGAAATCATTCGGCTTGAAGAAATTTGTTACGGAAAATACCAGTTGGTCGGTCTTTTTCATAAGCGATCATTGTCTCTCTCTTTTCTACCGCTTAGGAAAACAATTATTTGCCACCCTTCCTCTGCTATATTGTAGTACCTAGTCAATAATATAGAGTTTCATAATTTGTTCTATAAAAAATATATGGATCTATCAATGAGAATTTTGAACAAAAATTATGAAATTTACTTAATATAAGTTCGAAAGAGTATACTGAAGTAAAATTTCTTCAGGGCAATACATAACTTCTATTACATTTGGGGACTTTTATTTTCAACAATCCAAATTGAATATAATAATACCCTAGTAACCCTGAGCCAGCGCTAGAATCGTAAACATCGAAGCCATAAATCATAATGGATGGTGTCATCGATTCGAGATTCAAGGCCTCTCTATGGATTTCTGATTTCTGTGTTATTCGGGAGTTTTACGACTTTGCATATAAATAGCACGCACCAGCGGAAGAATCAAACAGGGAATCAGAACAGTATATAATAAATTATAAATATATAGTATTCCTGACATACATTACCTAAGAAAACATATCAAAATAATTTTTTTAGACAGTGTTATAGTACATTTCAATTACATTGGTGTAAGAAGTGAGATTTTTTAAATAAATAGTGCTCTTGGAAAGTTTCTGTATATCGGCTCAGGGTTGTAGCAGTTCACAACTATACCATTTGGCTTTGTAATTCTACAGCCACATTTAAAAGATTGATGGAGACGGTTCTGAAAGGACTGTCATGGAACACGTGTCTAGTGTGTTTAGATGACATAATTGTAATCGGAAAATGTGAAAACCTGGAGGAGGTATTCCTGCGACTGAGGAACTCCGGATGGCAACTGGGCCCAAAGAAGTGCCATCTGTTCCCGAAAGGAGTACGAAATCTCGGCCACGTCGTTACTGGGAAACAAGTAGCAGTAGAAACGCCGAAGATTAAAGCAGTGAAAGAGTATGTACTTGGGTTTTTCCAACATCGCTCAACACCTGACTAGGCTCACGAAAGGTCAAACAAAGTTCCAGTGATCCGAGGAACGTTAAGACTCGTTCAGGAAGTTGAAAAGAGCTCTAGTTAACGTCCCTGTTCTCAGCTATCCTCTACCAAATATGAAAAATTCATTTTGGACACTGACGCCAGCAGAGTGGGACTTGGTGCCGTCCTGTCTCAGATTCAAGAAGGACAGAAGTAGGTTACTGGATACTTCAGCAAGACCCTCAGTTAACCGGAGCGCAATTACTGTGTTACCAGACGGAAGCCCTTGGCTGTTGTCAAGGGAGTGAAGCACTTCTACAAATACGTGTACGGAAGAAGATTTCTGTTGAGGACCGACTAGGCAGCCTTTATATGGCTTTTACAGTTCAAAAACCCCGAGGGCCAAGTAGCACGCCGGATTGAGAGACTTCAAAAATTCAAAAATTCAACTTTGCGATCGAACATCGAGTGGAGGGTAGCAACAATTTGTAGGAGGTTATCGGATGGAAGAAGGGTAACCAAAAACCTCCATGGCAAGATGTCGCAAATTATTCGCCAGCTGTTAACTCGTACTGGGTCCAATCGGAATTTCTTTACCCTCGATAACGGGGTCCTTCAACGTGTGACAATTATACCCAGAAACAGAAGAGAGGAACAACTTCGAAAAATCCATGGTGTGGATGCTGGAGGTGATCTGAGAGTGACGCAGACCCTATAGAAATGATGAACGGCCATTTAACATCGCTGGCACTTTTCCAGAATCTGACCACGGAAACAAATACATATTTGTAGTAATGGAATACTTCATTAGGCGAGCCGAAGACCATGCTCTTCCTGACCAGGAAGCCATCACCGTTGCCGACGTCTTGATAACGGAGTGGATATGTTGATTCGCTGTTCCATTGTATTTCCAGTCAAACCTCTTCCAGGAAATGTGTTGATTGCTGAACATCCAAGAGACATAAACCATAGCTCTACATCCACAGTCCAATGGGATGGTGGAGCGGATGGATAAGACGACCAACCACCAATTTACTCTGACAACCAAGCGACTGTACCGGTACCTCAATATGTTCAGGTGGCCTATAGTCTAGAGGTGCATGAGTCAACCAGCTAAACCCCTGCTGGTATCATAATGGGCCGGGAGCTGCGACTTCCCTGTTACCTGAAATTTGGGACGGCTCCAAGACAAGACACTGCGGGAGAGGACTGTGTCAGCAAGCTCAGTGAAAAATGGATGAGTGCCAGAGACGAAATTAGGGAAACCTATGACATCAAGGCAGATGCTCGTGAATTTCAGGCCGGTGCGCGGTGACCTGGTTTGGGTATACAACCCAGAACGAGGACCGCGGACTTTCACCAAAGTTGCGCAACTCGTGAATCAGCCAAGGTCATGGGAGGGAAAAATTACATCGTATACCGGATCCACAAGCCACACCGAGGAAAACGTAGGGTCGTTCATTTCAATCTATTGGCTCCTTACGCACCCTCAGACCATCGGAGGATGGGACGACTATCCAGAAGTTCATGTCCATTTACGGCAGAAAGTTTCACATGGGGTAACTCGAGGGGAGTCACAAGACGTTTTCAAGGCACCTACTGACTATGGGCTAGCTCACTGCGTGGCAGAAGTTCTTCAAATGTCCAGGATCATAGCAGTGGAGTTCTCGAAGGAGTTTGTTCAACTCCAAGAATTGCAGGAACAGAACCCAGATGCTGGAGGGGTGTTACAGTTGAAAAAGGCCGAGAGAAAAATCTACCTAGTAACCAAGAAGCAATGCCCAGTTAAACCGTCCTATGAAGACGTCTAGAAGAGCCTCACCAGATTAACAGATACAATGCATACTATCCTTTAATAAAAAATCATTCCGCATCTTTCAGATTCGGAAACTCTTCTAAAGTATAAATCCACAATTTCTTTTCATTGATATCATCCCTGATTGAATTGAAAATCTACCGAAATCGCATGATCTTTTTAACGATGGTCATTTACATTTTGATTGTGTTTTAATACTTTCGAAATTGATTTTCTTTCGGTAACTTAATTATATTCGCGGGCAACGACAAGTCTAATTGATTTGGAAGCGGAAGGACGGAACTGTCGAAATTTAATAGTCTTTTTATTTTTTGGGGTGCGAAATTAGCAGTTTGACGGATGAGTCTGTTACATTCACACGACTTGCATTATATGACAATCTGTATTATTATTCACTATAAAACAAAAGAAAAAAATAACTAAAATTTTTCAATGTACAAGATAATCATTACAATAATTGAATGATAATATTTCGACAAAGCACTGGTAGGTATCTTCAAAGTACAAAACCGAACTAATTCCTCGATTCGCTCAGTTTGAGTTCTCATAACAACTGTTATATATACAGTCTGTCCATAAAGTAACCCCCCCTGTTAACTTTTGAACGGAGTGGAATTTTTCTTAAAAAGTTTTTTTTGGTTGAATGGTAATTCATAAGCTACTTTTATACAATGATAAAAAAATTCTATCTTTCAATTTTTTTAAATGGCATGGGGGGATCGAGTGATACCTCATTTGAATCGTCTATCAATTCTCTATGCGACAGCAAAATTTCAAACAAAAATATTGGTCCAAAACAAAATGGACGTACATTATTTTAGAACTCTCACAAGAGGATCCTTTCGAATAAATGGCTATTGAAGAGCTTTAGTGCAGTGATAAAATATTTTTTCTTTTCTGCAAGAGCCTCTTGTTACTAAAAATAGACGATGGGTGCCATATTTGAAAAAAATTCAAATAAGTTGATAGGTAGTGTAATACCTCGTTTATTGAATCTGCTGTCATATTGTTGAGTAGAAAATTCAGTTATCTTCAGAACCATCATATTTTACAATCTCTCTAGTAATTGCAATGTATCTTGTCTCAAAAAGTGGTATCGCTAATATATCATTCAAAATATTTTCGATGTCATTGTTCCACATTAAACCGTTCATCGAGGTATGAGTACCATTACAGATCCGATCTTATTCTTAATATTTAGAATTCAAATCGAAAAAAAAAATGGAATTGAAAAAACTGTAGGTGATTGAAAACATAATTGAATTATTTTTCAACGATGTGACACTTGACCCTCCATGCCATTTGAAATTTTTAAGTTGACACACTTTATATTGTATCAACATCTAAAACCAAACAGAAATGATATACAGTGTGTCCGTTAAGTTCCCTACATATGAGAAACTTTTTTAGTATTGAATTTACGAAAAAAAGTTATCCCTCATAAAAAGTTCTGCATGGTCTAAAACACAAAATACTACCGCCAAATAACAATTTTTCTGAGACGTACACAAGGGTCGTAAAAAATATGAAAATGAGTATAAAGTACCATTATTTTTAACAAAATCAAAAATTGTCAGGCAAAAATTTTATATGAGTTAAAAACTACGTTCAGATATTCAATTGCATGATTGAGACATGCATAACATATTATTTATTTTGGAAAAATGCAATTCTAATACATGACAGTAACCAAATACGTATTTGACTACTCATGACATTCAAATAATTTAAATAAAAATAATGGATTGACTTTTTCCTCTCACTGTTCATTGGAATGGTATATATTTTCTTTTAAGTACCCCCACAAAAAAATCGAGGGGACTCAAGTCTGGACACCTAACTGTTCAAAAAATAGATCAGAATATCATCGATCAGTTTTCCATTAAAAAGGGTATTTAAGTATTGTCTTACATCCTTTGTACTGTGGCATTGTGCATCATTATGTTGGTAGTCTATCCATAAAATCAAATAAATGGTTATTTAAAGAAAATAAGTAACGTTCACTATTTAAAAAAAAGATTTCTTCGAGCATTTTGCTCTAACATCAAACTTCAAGGTACTTTTATCTTAGATCAATTTCACAATGAAAAACTTTCTCATATGCAACGAACTGCAAAAAAATATGTGAAAAATAACAGTAACCTGGATTTATTGTACATAGGTGTAATTGAATATCCGAACATAGTTTTCAACTTTCATCATCCTTTCTCAATAACAATTTTCGATTTTGTCGAAAATAAAGGTAGTTTACACTCGAGAAAATTTCACATTTTCTGAGATCCCTAGTACACGGCATTAAAAAAAAATTATCTGATGGTCCTATTGAGGTTTCAGATCATGCAGAACTTTTTATGAAGTATCAATTTTTTTCGTGAATGTAGGAATAAAATAGTTTCCTCGTATGTAGAGAACTGGACATTTTTAATAATAATGATTTAATAATAATACTCCCTCAAAAACACTCGTATGTTCCTCGTATGTTCCTCAATCAGCCAAGAAATCATTTATTTCTGAATGTTTATCCATAATTAAATATGGCTTTTTAGCACTTTTCAAATTGTGACAAAATTTTATACTACTTATTTTTTTTGACGTTTATAGAAAAATAGTTATTTATTATACAAGGGAAAAAGTATTAGATTTTAGCTCGAGGTTGTGTTGTCAAAAAACCGAGAGCTAAAATCCAATGTTTTTCCCGGATATAATACACTATTTTTTTCTGTGACGGAAAAAACAACGATTCAACCAAATATCTACCTTAACCTATATATATATATATATACAGTGTGACCCATTTAAGATGGAAGCACCCTTCTAAAACTTACATTTTTCAACCGATTGGAATGATTTTTTTTTCGTTAGGTAGACATTCAAAAAGTCCACCAGGACACCAAATTTAATGGATAAATCTCCATTTCCAGGGCCAACTTAGATAAGCTAACCCTGGAAATGGAGATTTATTCAAAATTTACTCATCCGATCAATATTTGTTAATATTCCTAGTCCTTTTACACGGGACATTAGTTATTTTCTCAAGGTTGATTCTGCTGAACATGAATTTTCAATAAAAACAAACCATAGCTGAAGTAAATGCCTATTTTACTTAATTCAAACACATGTCTCATCCCCGTCAACGAACTACCCGCAAACCCCAAAGTTCATTGCGTAATAGATTCACTGAGAGCGATACCGCACAACTGAACACCAACAGACGATCTTATTGTTGACCAATAAATTTTCTGGCCTTGTCGGTTCCATAATTAAAGACATACAGCGATTCTCAGAGGGGTCGGGAGTTAAATCTTACCCGAGTTCCGTTGTTTTCACCCTTTACGCGTGAACGTATGTTTTAATGAAAGATGTAAGTAAGGTTGATCTAAGACTCGAGGGATTAGCATTAGACCTTCTTTGGACAGGGTCTCCGGCACAAAGTGAATAAATAAGGTGAGGGAGATTCGAATTAGTTTGTATCACGTCTTGCCGGTATGGGGTGGCATAATTCAAGAAAAGATAGTTTTGAAAGGGTGGAGATACATTCACGCTGAATCAATTAAACATTAAGCGTTGATGAAATAAAAGAAATAATATGAAAAGTGTGATTTGTCAAAAAATTTAATATTTAAAAAGCTACAGTAATAGTCAAAATCATGCCATTATTGTTTTCTGGACCTCAACAATGGATCTTGGAGCTGCTGAATATCTTCTGTGCTCCCACTGCATTTGCACCAAAGAGTACTCCAGCTAACAAGAGGCAAAAGCTTGAGAGGAAATACGTTACAGCATTGAAACATAAACTACTTGATACACTGAGAAAAGTTGCACATGTAGTGATTTAAATTCGTACAACACCGAACTACACTACGAAAAATAATACTGTTGATCGACATCCTCTTTATGACGAAATGTTTTAAATATTTAGCAGACTGAATTGCTGACAAACTTTTACTATTTAATTTCGTTCATGTCATTGTTTTGGTGAATTATGAATGTATTGTTTTCATCAGTTTTCAGTGAATTTGGTGGAAATGGATACAATTGGTATATGGTAGATTTACAAATAAAGTTCAATTAACCTTTTCACTGCAGGAACCGGATACCTATGAAAATAATGTTCTG
The DNA here is from genome assembly GCA_958298965.1 of Chrysolina haemoptera. Lineage (NCBI taxonomy): Eukaryota > Metazoa > Arthropoda > Insecta > Coleoptera > Chrysomelidae > Chrysolina > Chrysolina haemoptera. The sequence goes on along the minus strand of OY282584.1, from coordinate 48,452,820 downwards.
TTTCTACTATGTCTAATGCCCAACAAGCATGATGATAGTTTATGAAAAAATGTAATATTATTTAAAAAAGTAAGATTAATGAATATAAATATTTGAAAACATGGCCCGAAGACTCATTCCCTAATATTTTTATTCACCATCTTTACTTTTTAAATGATATTAGATTTTTTCATAAACTATTACCATGCTAGTTGGTCATTGGACATAGTACCACAAATTTTCAAGTTGTTTTCTCCTCTCCATGTAAGTAACCTCTTCATCCTAGTAACAAAAATATAGCAGGATAACATTTGTTGTAGAAATTGTATAAATAAGGCTGAAGATGGATTCTTGCTGAATCCGGAAGGTGTAACCCCTTCGAATTTTATAGTTGTCAAACTAAACTTGTGGAGATGATTTTGTGATATTTCTTCGCGTTTAATTTATGAAAATAATGTTCGTGGGCTTTTTCACAAGTTGTTCAAGTGTGTATATTGCATGTATTGTTGACTTTCCTTATGTAAATCCTCTCTGACTTTATTATATTTTTGGTAATATTTGCCAGCCTTATTTGTAACAGTGATTTCATTATATTGTACTCTTCATTAGGTACTGTTATTCTTCAGTAATTCTCACAGATTTGTTGGTTTCCTTCTTTATGTTATTCGTCCTGTCTCTCATACTCCTGGTATATCTTCCCCACTTCATATTTTCTTTATTAGTGTATACAGCGTGATTTACGTAGGCCGTGCATTAGAAGTTTTTTAACTTGCAGTTGGACTAGAAACTTGAAATTTGGTATGCTGTCATAATTGATCATGTGCGTTCTACCTCAAATATTTTCAGTCCTACAACTATACAGGGTATGCCAAAAGTCGGTACCAACTTTCTTATTTTAAATGGAAACCTAATATTTTTTTGTCACGGTTCGATTGGCCTTCTGATTATGACTTCAGACAACCTAAGTTATGTTTACTTATCTATCACAGTTTTTGAGATATGTCCATTTTTCTGAAAAAAATTACGGCTGTAGTAGTTTACGAAAACACGTGTAGCCCGCAAACCGTTCAAAATTAGGAAACCAAATTTATGGAGCAGTTAGATGGTAGTCCACGCTAACATCTGATGTCCCATCGACGGTCCCATTTTGTACCATATGGGCGCAGGCGATTTTTGAATGTCGCAATATAAAATTGTCAAAAACTAAATTTTTTCAAATGGCACCTACCATTTTTTTTAAACCATTCGAAAGAAAATTGAATTTTAGGATGAGTTATTGCAGCATTCCCTATACCCAAGTTCAACCTCTATCGAGTTATTCAATAAAAATCAAGAAATGCCTTATCCTGTCGAATGCTTTTGTGTTTATTCAAGTATGCCATGAAAACAAAAAACAACTGTAAACAAGAAGGTGCTATTCTGTCAAAGTAAAAACGAGTGCTAATTCTTAAATAAAGTTGATTGGAATATGGAAAATTATACAAACGAAGTTGTGTTTGACTTGTTTGTTATCCACGGCATGTGTCAAAAAATTGTGCAGCGAACTGTCCGAGAGTTTAATTTGAAATATCCAAACTTACCGAGGATGACACGGGGCAAGTTCTCACGATTGAAAACTAATTTTATACATTTTGGGAAGGTGGCTAGACCCGTTACGAGAGTCAAACCACTAACTGGCAATGACGATAATCAAATTACCATTCTCGGATATTTTCAAGCATATCCTCAAGCCTCAATACGAACGGCGTCTTTGGAATTGGGATTTTCATACTCTGCAATACAAACCATTTTACACCGCCATAAGCTACATCCTTTCAAATTTATACGATTGCAAAAATTACACACAGGTGACTTTCCCCGTAGAGTAAACTTTTGCGAGGACTTATTACTCAAAATACAAGAGCACGCCGGATTCTTAGACAACATAATTTGGACTGATGAGGCAAAGTTTTGTCAGCAGGGAGTTTACAATAGGCGCAATCGACATTTTTGGGCTTCTGAAAATCCACATATGGTGTTCGAAGTTGAAAATCAAGTACAATTTCGAATAAATGTGTTTTGTTTGGTAATGAACCAAGAGGTACGCTACTTTATGTACAATGAAAATCTGAATAGTGACAGATATGTAGAAATTCTTCAAAACGTAATAGAAACATTTCTTGACAATTTGCCACTGGCTAGAGCTGCACGTTCATGGTACCAGATGGATGGGGCACCACCGCACAATACACGAACTGTGTTTACCACATTGACATCCATGTTCGAAGACCGTTGGTGGGGAAATCGAGGACCCTTTCTCTGGCCTGCAAGATCTCCAGATCTTACCCCTTTAGATTTTTATATTTGGGGTAGGGTAAAAGATTTGGTCTATTCTTCACCAGTTCACAATATAGATGAGTTGAGACTTAGAATAATACAGACTTTTGACAGTCTCGATCCCAACGAAGTCAGACGTGCTACGCAATCTATTGAAAGTAGAATAATGGAATGTTTGAACAACAATGGTGGTCATATTGAACATTTACGCTAGAGTTCTGTCAATATTGTTCAATATTTTTGATTAAATTATTACAATTTTCTTTTGTTTCCATGGCATACACACATAATCATTCTGCAAGATAAGGCATTTCTTGATTTTTATTGAATACTCGATAGAGGTTGAACTTGGGTATAGGGAATGCTGAAATAACTCATCCTAAAATTCAATTTTCTTTCGAATGGTTTAAAAAAAATGGTAGGTGCCATTTGAAAAAATTGAGTTTTTGACAATTTTATATTGCGACATTCAAAAATCGCCTGCGCCCATATGGTACAAAATGGGACCGTCGATGGGACATCAGGTGTTAGCCTGGACTACCAGCTAACTGCTCCATAAATTTGGTTTCCTAATTTTGAACGGTTTGCGGGCTACACATGTTTTCGTAAACTACTACAGCCGTAATTTTTTTCAGAAAAATGGACATATCTCAAAAACTGTGATAGATAAGTAAACATAACTTAGGTTGTCTGAAGTCATAATCAGAAGGCCAATCGAACCGTGACAAAAAAATATTAGGTTTCCATTTAAAATAAGAAAGTTGGTACCGACTTTTGGCATACCCTGTATAGTTGTAGGACTGAAAACATTTGAGGTAGAACGCACATGATCAATTATGACAGCATACCAAATTTCAAGTTTCTAGTCCAACTGCAAGTTAAAAAACTTCTAATGCACGGCCTACGTAAATCACGCTGTATATTCTCTCATTTAACACATTGTCTCCATACATTGAAAATTCGATATGAATATAATAATTTTTAGGTGATTTACCATTTCTACATTTCGCTCTGATTAAGGTTCATGTAAATCCATGCAAAAATAAACGGAAAATTGAAAAAATCTGAAAAAAAAATCGAGTTATTTTGGCATTCAAATTGAATAATTAGAGAGATGTAGAAGAAAATCTGATGAACAGTTTTCTAAGAAAAAAATAAACAAAATTAAACAAAAACCATTCATCAGATTCCATTTTAAATATCATGACATATCAATGTGAAAGATATTCACGATTTTTTTCAGAATGTTTGTATTCAACGTTCCCTGACATTTAAAAAAAAATAATAAAATCTTGTTATAAAATCAAAGACAGTTGAGAAGAATCGCTTTTGCAAGTGATATTTAAATGAAATTTAGAAGACTGAACATTGAGGAACTGTTCGTACTATTTTTCAGACATAAAATTAAACGATTTATATTTTTAATAATGATTTTCAAAACCTCGGACAAAAAACGGTAAATCGCTCCAGTAAGTGATTCCTCTGTAGTACATGAACGAAAAGACAAAAATAATTCTGCCACTGTCCACAAGGTATTGCACAGAATTATTGTCACTGTCATATTTACAATGGCTATAAATCATCTTTGATAGACAACCTTCTGACGAAAAAGCTATTCAAGAAGTTTATCCTACTACAAAAAACCACCAAAGTTTCAAAACATATATACATATATCGGTGAACCAAGCAATAAAATAGGTAATTTCTTGAAAAGCAAGGTTTAAATATTGCATTAAAGACAGACAATAGTTTGGGCAGACATATTAAAAACAACAAAACAAGAAAAGTGTGGAGTCTATAAATTAAACTGTGGTAGTTGCTCCAAGTTTTATCTTGGCCAAACTGGTAGAACCTTCAAACAACGCCTAGCCGAGCACAGAAGTAGTTTTGTAAACGGGAAAACAAATTCCACCTATGCTAACCATTTATTAATCGAAAACCATATTTTCGACAATGATTTTGAAATCCTTCACGTTAAAAACAAAGGTAAGGAGCTGAATCTTTTAGAAAGTATGGAGTACTTTTTTATATTATATTCGCCACCACTCTTAAATTTGTTTTCCTGGAAAGGTTAGATGTAATTAATAGAAATATAAAGGTACTTATCGTGAATTTATTGGGAGTTAGGTATACAACCGAAACCTAATTAATTTTAGATAAGTATTTAAAGTAACATAGCAAAATGTAATTTAGTCTATCTTCACCACTTGAAGAAGCTTTTGTAAAGCGAAACAATTGTTGTGGTTTTGTAAACCCTCTTTATGTGAAAATCATTTGAACTATACTTTCATTATAGAGATTAATAAAAACATAGTCTACGCGGAACTCTTCTGCAAAATGACTATTACAACGACAAATGTCTTCAACAATATCACCCCCTTCACCACCCCATCGCAATATTGAAAGAAAAAACCCAATAACCAAATTCTAATACGGCATCATTTTCACACTGTATTCAATATCTTAAATCTATCGGTAACAAATAATACTCGAATACAACCATTTTCCACCAACCCCTCCATCCAAATTACCTCCAAAACCACTTGAGATCAAACCCGCCGAAGGCAAAAACGTCTTGCACTTAATCCAATCTTGTGATTGCCCTAGACAAGTTGGACGCGTTCGATTTACTAAACAGCATCGCTTCGTTGTAGGCCGATGACATTCGATATATATATGAAACAAGTGACAGATGCCTCGACTGCTAGATATATTGATACCATTCCCTATAGACGAAATACCTGACTGGGGTATCAATACAAGCTGCCACACATCGTACGTCTTGTCAAATTTAGTCTCTGAATCTAATGGCCTTCTTGAAATATTATTGTCTCTCTATGTCCTTGTTCCGAATCGAATATGTATTCAGGATGATTTATAGTGGGATGATGCTTTCTGAAACTCGAGCAGCTGAAGGAAATCGTCCCTAAAATGGCCGGAGTATTAAGGAAAAATGAGAGTATGTTAGGGATTCCATCAGTGTTTCATCACTTCTGAATTTAATTGAAAAAAAAAAAGTTTAGCAGCCAATATAAATGAAATAATCGAAAAGAACAAAGATCCAATGGGTATTTTCTGCGATTCGGAAGGCTTTCGATTAGGTTGTTCACGACATTCTTTTGGATAAACTTGAGCATTATGGTGTGCGAGGTATCGCCAGGAAATGGTTTGAAACTTCTCTCGGTCATAGCCAATGCAAGGGAAGGTGGAAGTCAAAAAAAAATAATAACAATCTCACCAAGTTCTGCCCAAAATCGGTGATGTAAAACGAGGTATTCCACAAGGCTCCATACTTAGTCCCATATTATTTTTTGTTTTTTGTCTGTATCAACGACATTGTTTGTTATTTTCCTCGCGTATCATTTTCGCTCTTTGCTGATGCACTTCAACTAATGCATGCTTCACTGGACTATTATTTATCTCCACTCTGCCGTTTCACTTCAAATTTCCTCGAAGCGACACGCGCGGTCTATTTATAGTTGGACGAGACCTTGCTTAGACTGTTCTGGATTCGTCTATTCGCTTCTAGAGGGGTTCGAGTCGCTGTTAGAGATCCAGCGCGACCGTTTGATGATTCATACCGATTGGGATGTTGTTTACGAGTTGATTTCGTTATAATTAATTTCTTCACCGGTTAAAAAGTTCCAAAGTTGGATCGGATATGCCACATTATTTTTCCCTTCTCAAAGACATTTCATACCAAAATAGCAGTCGGTTGAGTTTTTTTTGTTTTGATATATATAGTTTTTATAATAATTTGTAGATAATTTCATTCGAATCGGTTTAGGTTTACCTTCACTGGATGATCTCATTCTATAACAGCTTTCGATATGAAATTGTTCAACTCTCAGTTTCATTGTTTTGGTGAAGATACCGAGAACTTTTTTCACACAATTCTCATTTCGTTCCTCCGAAACTCCATACATTATGACACTGCGACTTTTTCGATCCTGTTCATACCTTTTTTGCCCTCTCACAAGAACTTTGATTTCTTCATATTGTTTTTTAATTTTCTGGGACATCTCATTTTCCTTCTTAATTGACTGAATTTCTGCTTCGAACTTTTCGGTCAAGGTTTCCGTGATGGTTCTGGTTAACTCATGAATGAAATCCTCAGACGAACGAAGTTTGAGGACTAAATTCTTGACTACCGCCTGCAGATCGTCTTCGCCTCGTTTGTTCAAGCGAGTGGTCATGATGTAGACAGGAAATATTTTAATTCAATTATGATTTCAAGTTTTTTTTTTTCTTCAGAATCATCAGAACCAAAAATCAGGTAATTTTCCTCGTTCTCACAAACAAATTGAATAATTTTTGTACCAACAAAATTTTCGCCAAAAGCTAAAACTAAACGCTCAAAACCGATACTCCTTTCATCAAAGGTATTGTTTGCTCTTAAGTTCAGAAACAAATTTACGATTCACATGATGATGAATAGTGGTGAAAAAGAGTTGAAGCGAACTAAAAACATTGACATAAAATATTATTTCATTCGAGAAAAATCAAATAAGGAGTTTGATATTCATCACGTTGAAAGCGAAAATGAAGTCGCAGATATTTTTACGATGATTTCACCTGTCCAGAGGTTTTCTCATCTCAGAAATCAGTTGAGAGTTACTTGTTTGAATGAAGATTCAAAATAATAATAATACTTTAAAAGTATTTACAATTACAAAGTTCTTTTTCTTCAAAAAAAGGAACTATTTACAATTACAAAACACTTTCAAAAAAGGAATTTATTTCAGTTACAAAGTACATGATTTAAAAAAGAATTACTAATTACTTTTTTTTAACTACTTTTGGATAAAACAATAAAATTGAGGAAACCTAACATTTAAAAATTTTTATTAATCAAAAGTGTTCAACCGAATGGTGAATCCCAGTACAAATGTATCAGAAAAAGGATATCAATGAAACAAAGTCAACTGAGTTTGAATTAAATTAAACGCAGAGAAAATACATGTTGTCTTTAATACAGAAAGACAAAATCATTTGTTTTGCAAAATCAGAAATATTAATAATAGAATGATCATATTATGTGACTTGTCTACTCCATCCCAAAACTCTAATGCGTTATCTGATACAGTGTAGTATTACTAATAACTTACAGTAAGCTTGCTCTACGTCAGAATCTAGTTTGATCTCTCTGCACTAATTATTTGTAAGAGTTTTGTTCCACATAAAAATCTATCTCAGGTTCCTAAAACTTTTTGAAAATATAACTATATAATATTCTTGGCATTCGTTTGAATTTGGAAATACATATAAGTATAATTACTTTGAGTTATAGGCTAATAGGCGCAGGTATAACTTTGAAATCTTCTTGAAATTTATTAAAAAAAGTACTTACTAAATATTACATAATATTCCTATCATTCGTTTGAATATTCTGAACGTGGAAATACATATAAGTATAATTACTTTGAATTATAGGCTAATAAGCGTAGTTATAACTTTGAAATCTGCCTGAAATTTATTTAAAAAAGTACCTTCTAAATGTTCTAAGTAGAGTTAAGTAATTGTAATTAAAAAAAGTAATTGTACTTATAAGTGTAATTGTAATTATGAAAAGTAATTGTACTTATGAGAAATAATTTGAATCAGATTATATATGCGAATAATATAATTACAAATTACAATTCCTGCACAGATTTTGCAGCAACTACAAATCCAAATTACTTCAAGAAAAGAAGCACTTAAGTACAATTACAAATTACACGAAAAAAAAGTAATTGTAATTATTAATTACTTTTCACCTAGGAATTACCCAGCTCTGCTGATTACCATTTCAAAGTAAAAACAAATCAACCGAAATCAATAAAAAAAAATCAGAAAATGATAGAATTTTCAATTTCAACCTTCCTACTCCATCCTTATTATTCTTTGTTATCCGTTCACGTTTGACTTATTTTTTTTATTTTGCGAAATGAAATCAGTTTCCGGTTGACGGCTCTGCGTTATCAATTGTTCGAAAGTTCCCAAGACACCCTTAATAAAACCGACAGAACAATAAAGGACATCCTGGGAAGGTGCTAAGACGAAGGAAGGAATGAAGGATACTGAGGGGTGGAGGCAGCATGAAATAAAGCCAAAGTCCGGTATATCTTGGTGATTAAACCAACAATATCAAAGATATGGGTTTCTTGTCGAGTCTCGGGTAGATATATAGGAATATTTATGCATGTAAAGTTGGCCAAAGATTACACGCTGTTAATCTTCAGTCAGTAAAGTTGGTAAGACTGTTCACGCCTTCATCGCCGTTCTTAACAATAGATTATGAATTACGGCCCGGTCGCTATTGTTTACTATCGCCGAGACGTTCGTGGTTTACTGCAATTGTGGCTTGTTTTACATGGATCATAAAAAACTACTTTACATTGTCTTTAAGAAATTGTCTCATCTACAAGAAATGATCAGTGATAGCGATATTACAAAAGTTTTGAGTGTGCAACGGTATGAAGACGCACAGTGGGTTCACTTCATTCAATTCCAGCATTTTGCAAAATTTACGAAACGCAGAAAAGACTCTTTCTTGAGGTCTGTGTAACGAAAACAGTTATTTTTGTGTATCACGTGACTGAAGTGTTATTTTTTTACAAGTAGGCAATTTCTATCAGTTAAAAAAACACTTTAGTCGCGAGTTACATACAGAATGTTTTTCTACAATTGTGAAAAAAGACAACCGATTCAGATTTTTCTTTCAAATGAAGTATCGATGATCACACACACTTCAATGCAGCTTATATCTTGAGATGCAAGTCGGAAGGTCCACATTGTTCCTAATCGATTGGGTTTTGAGACGAGGATCGATTGTAGCACCACTAAACTTGGTATGCTAGTTGTTGGAACCATGATAAATACGAACAAAAATTATTTACAGAAATTCCAGAGATGGAACATATATATTTTTTTTCGTTTGAAAATAAATAAATAGATTTCCTCGTGTTTCCTATCTTCGGTACGAAACTCTAGATGGTGATTCGATAAGTCGTTTTAAGAAAAAAGTTCCTATGAACATATGTACGGATTTCCTTCGTTTCTGAGATACAGGGCGTTTAAGTTTTTTTTTAAGTCGTGTATATGAGAAACGAAGCAACTCCAAACATATGTTCATTGGAACTTTTTTCCTTAAAATCAAAATTTTTCTTTGGAAAAACGCCCCCGAAACAAAAACAGTCACAGAGGAAAACGGTGGCAGACTTGGTCCAAAGAATCCATACAAAAAATTTGGAGTGAGTGTCTATCAGTAAATTTTTGCCGATGGGCACTCTAACTATAACCCCTGAGTAACACAGTCCTACACAAAGTCTTGGAACACCTCGCATAACCAAACACTCCATGTTTAACCCAGAATCTCCTGAACCATTACCCTACCCCCTGAAGTGACCGGTACATGATTTTGCCGAACGTAGATTGAAGCCTACCAGCTATATTAATAACCGTTATTTATTCTCTAGTTTATTTCTCCGTTATTTCCGGTTGCAAATTTAAGGGTACGGGACTACCCCTGTCTCCAGCATTAACTGTGAATATAGGTAATAAAGTATCCGTGGCTTCGTGACTCTGTGACTTGAAGTATTGTTTCTTATCTTAGTGTTCCGTGCTCATATTGGTTTCGTGCACAACTGACAGACCCTGGAGGTAAAACAACATAACCTGAGAAATATGGCAATCCACTTAGCCCTACTTTTCCGCTTTATTTATACTAAAACGTTCTTCAGAGCCTTTCAATAGAAACTCAATCATGTTTTAGTGAAAGAATCACAAATTTTCACAAATTGTTCAAAAATAGGGGAACAGCAAACGAAACGACATGGAAAAGTGAGGTTATTCCTTCTTCTTTTCCTACGATTCTCTTTGTTTTACCACCAGGGTCTGTCACTTTTGCACGAAACCAATTGCCTGTTAGGTTAGGGACAAAATATCAGGATTTGTTTACTTTCGTTAGTCCTAGTTGTTATGTTGATTGACGTTATTATTTAAATTGAATTTGTGTCAAATAAAATCAGTTATTTCAGACATCTCTTGCATTTTTTGGTAGACCTGAAAACCTATCTTGCCTACTAATTTTTTCAAGGAATAGCCATGCTATAATTTTGTTTATTTTTTTTGAGCTTTCGTTCAATAAATAATTCCTTCTTACTTTTTCTTCCCATCACCGATTTTCATCAAATATGAATTTTAGAAAAATTTTAATGTTCACTCAGAAAAAAGTCTATTCGACTATCCTAAAAGAATGGTTAAATCATCAAATTAAAACGACCCATTAGCATTCCAACGAGTGGGAACAAACTCGCTAATGATACACGCTAATCGATTCTCGTAAAGATTTCAAATTATAGGTGGATTATAGGTATTACGTTGTCGTTACATTTTTACCCCTTTTGTTGGTTCACCGGCTAATTTGTTTGCCAACAGAGAGAGCTTATCGAGATAGTGAGGCTATAATTTTTGTGTAAATATTTTTGTAAGAGGTGTAACAAGCCGTTTCCAATGCAGATTTAAAAACTCGTTAACTTTGAATTTTACTTGGAAAAATAATCACTTACGAAGCAATTACTTACAAACTGAATTATCTAAATAATAATTAACCTTCGGAATAATCAGTATATTTCATTCTAATCGACAGTTTTCGATTTCGATTTGAAAGAAAAAAAATGAAGGCAGTTATTTTGATTTTCCAAAGTAATCCAGTACGATTGGGTTTCGAGACGAGGATCGATTGTAGCACCACCGAACTTGGTATGCTAATAGTTGGAACCATGATAAACACGAACAAAAATTATTTACCAAAATTTCAAGAATGGAATTTTTTCTTTTTTTTTTTCGTTTAAAAATAAATGAAAAGATATTTGCTGTAATCTTGGAAAGTATATGATTCATCAAAAAAACAACTCATCGAGGTGAAAGACAATTCAATTCTCCACAAAAATAATTCCTAGTAATTCCTTATGAAATGCGCTGGTTTACTCAGAAAACGTGATTAAAAGCCGACATCAACTTTCAGGTTCACGTTTAACCGCCACTGAAAAGTTCATATCGATTCTGAAGACTCCTACCTTCTCATGCAAATATAATATGCGAGTATTTGAGTACCTAAAATGTATTTTGTCGCACTTCACGGAGATGTTTGCGGATGATCCGAAAATCATTAATAATTTAGTAAATATGGAATTATTATACTGAAGCAGCAACCCATACCCTCTTTGGACTATACACAACTATTTTAAAGGTGTGTGACAGGTCCTACTTATACATAACAAAAAAAAAACTTGTTTTACTCCTAACTCGTTTACAACTTACCCATTAAACCGGCATCCTCTTCAGTAAATGTTGAAAATCGCATATTCATATCCTGCATGAATATATATATACAGTGAGGACCAAAAGTCCGTCGCCCCCCCTGTAACTTCTTCATTTTCCATATTACAAAAAAATGTTAAATACATAAGTTGTAGGGTTTCATTCGATTTCTTTAATGGTTTAAGTTTCATTCATACAGAGTGTCTCAAAAAAGCACGGTGACTTAGAAGTTAATTTTTTTAAAAGGGACACCCTGTATTTCATTGCATTATTACATTCTACGTTGAATTCTGAACAAGTTTGATAAATGGTTTTCTATCAAAAAAGTTAATAGTTTTGGACTTATGAACACTTGTAAATAATTATTTCGACTACTTTTGCGCCAGTTCAATGAGAAAATCGTAACAAACGGATCACAATGTATTCCACTTTCCTATCCTAACTTTTTGAAAGCTATCCAATGTTGCAAACTGCTGATGGCACCATGTGTAACTTACCTCGTCGTACCATTTTACAATTGTTAGAGTTGTTGAATCTCACGAAAAACTAGTACAAATGAAGTTGAAACATTTTATTAACAAATAAGGTAGTCCATAAATACAGATCAAGAATCATTAAAAACTGAAGAGATATTTTAATTTATAACTAAAAACGGTGAGTTTTTATCTATTTCAAAAGATGTTCGACATGTCCACCATGCATTTCTTGACACATAAATAGTCGGGTTGTAAACTCTTCCCTAACATTAATCAAGGTTTGAGGTGTTATTTCTGAACACACTTCAATAATTCGACGGCGCAGTTCATCGAACGACCCACAAACTGTCTTAAAAACTATGGATTTCACATAGCCCCAGAGAAAGAAATCAAGCGGTGAGAGGTCCGGTGAGCGAGCTGGCCACTCTGTTGTACCTCGACGTCCAATCCACCTACCTGGATACCTTTCATCTAAGTAATTTCTCACCTCCCGAAAATAGTGTGGTGGCGCTCCATCTTGCTGAAATGTTACATCCAAGTAAAATTCATGTGGGTTTTGCGCAACGATCTCATCGATACTGGGACTTATTGTGTCTTGCAGCATTTGGAGGTATCTGGGACCATTTAAATTTTCTTCCAAGAATATGGGACCTACAATGTGGTTACCTAAAATACCAGCCCAAACATTAATTTTCTGGGGAAATTGAGTATGCCCCTCGCGGAATTCATGGGGATTCTCATCACTCCAATATCTACAATTCTGGGTATTCACATTTCCATTTAGGTAAAAAGTGCTTTCATCACTAAAGCAGATGTGTTGCAAATAAAGTAGATTTGCAACAATTCTTTCTGCCATGGTCTCGCAAAATTCAAGTCGCCGGTCTGGATCATCTTCAACCAATTGGTGCAAAATTTTTATTTTGTAAGGATGGAATTTATTTTGTTTTAAAACCCTCTTTACTGATGTTTTAGAAACATCACATGTCTCAGCTACTTGCTTAGTTGATTGTTGTGGGTTATTTACCATTTCGGCTAGTACTTGAATTTCAACATCTTCCGTAATTATTTTCGGCCTCCCAGATCTCGGAGCATCTTTCACGGTGCCAGTTTGGTTGAATTTTGCCACCAATTTCTGCAGATATTTTCGACACATCGGACGTTCTGGAAACCGTTCATTGAAAATGCGAATAGCAGCGTGGTAATTTCGGTTAGCTTCACCAAATATGATAACTTTGTCTGCTACTGAACGAGCCATATTAATCAACAAGAGAAATTGAAAACCGTTTGAAACAAAGTTTTGAAAACCTACAAAATGTCAATGACATTTGGCAAAAACAGTTAAGAGTTTTCTTTCGTTGTCATGGATAAAATAAACGCGCCTAGCGTGCATAGCCTACCTCATTAATTTATTCGTGAACTGGTGCAAAAGTAGTCGAAATAATTATTTACAAGTGTTCATAAGTTCAAAACTATTAATTTTTTTGATAGAAAACCATTTATCAAACTTGTTCAGAATTCAACGTAGAATGTAATAATGCAATGAAATACAGGGTGTCCCACTTAAAAAAATTAACTTCTAAGTCACCGTGCTTTTTTGAGACACTCTGTATGAATGAAACTTAAACCATTAAAGAGATCGAATGAAACCCTACAACTTATGTATTTAACATTGTTTTGTAATATGTAGAATAAAGAAGTTACAGGGGGGGCGACGGACTTTTGGTCCTCACTGTATATATTTAATAACACTATTGTGAAGTGCAAATCTCAAGAATGAAATCACATACTTGCATTTTTCATGTAGGATGTGTAAGCAATTATTTTCAACATTTACTGAAGAAATTGCCGGGATTATGTGTGAGTTGAAAACTGAGGCAGGAGTAAAACCCAGTTTTTTCTTTGGCTTCTACAAGTGAGACGTGTCTCAATAGTCTAAAATCGTTGCATATGGTCCAAAGAGGGTACTGATTCCTGCTTCAGTATACCTGTTTCATATCAACTAAAATGTCCATGACTTTTGGATCCTCCGTAAATATCGTAGAAGGGTTATGTGAAGTGGGACAATAGTAATTTACGTAACAAGTCCGGAAAACACTGTTTTTTTGGACGAGTGGACAAGATTCTAGGACGAGCGTAGCGAGTCCTGGAAGTTTGCGAGTCCAAAAAACTGTTTTCGGACGTGTTGCGTACAAAATTTTTTCGGCAACCGTGTAAAATAACAAATTGAGACACATTTATTTTTTATATTTCTTTTTAGAAGAAAATTTCGAACATTTTAATTCTTATTTGTATTAAATATCGAAATGCGCACAGAAGATATGTAGTAACAGAAACATTCTAATTGTTTTGACTGTGATGGCGACTTCCAATAAAAATCAACAATTTTATCTGGAAGCTGCACTAAAAGCTCTTGACTCTAGTGGACCGTATTTCGCGGGTGTTGGAGAGATATGATGAGGAGAAACCAATTGTGAACTAACCACGAAACCCCAAGATCCTACCTTTAGTTCCTTCCACTTCGTGCTTCTTGGAAATTATTTGGAGCGTGAGGAATATTGTTGACTAACGCTCGGTCTTCTTTCTTCAGCTAGCGATAGAACTATAGTGTCGTAACTGTATGCGAGCACTTCACTTGGTTGAGATTAAGGGTATGGATATTGGATAAGAATGTTAAGGAAAATGTGGTTTTTATTCAAAGTTGTGGGATATGCGGGAGATGCGAACGTATACAACTCTCGATGTCGTCTCTCTCTCTCGTTCGGGCAGCAAGGCTACGATCTTGTGGGTTTTTTTTGAATAAAATAAAAATGTACACGGAGAGCAAATAAAATGTGCTGGTCACCGGTGAACACTCACTATGATTTTGTGTAAGAGTACAAAAAATAAATGAAATATGAATAACTAAAAATTAAACTGGTTTATTGAACATATAAAAAACGAACACATGAACGTGTGGACGCGACACTAATTCTTATTTATATAAATATTTATATTGAAATTCGAGCATTTCCTGGACTGGTCCGGAAAGTACGTACTTCCCGGACTAGTCCAGGAAGTGATACTTTCTCAAAGAAAAATCGTCTGGGAAGTAGGTACTTCCCGGACGATTGCCGAAAAAACACATTTTGGGTACTCAGATACTCACATGTTTTATTTGCATGAGGAAGTAGAAGTCTTTAGGAACGATTTAGACTTTTTCTTTCCCTTCTACTATAAGTTTTAGCAAAGTTGTTACAAATCTAATCTTCGGCCCTGGTGGGTTAACACGAGCTTGAAATTTGATATAGGAATTCAATCAAGTTTTCTGAGAAAACGACTGCATTTTGTGAGAAATTACTAAATATATTTCTTGTGGAGAATTGAATTATCTTTCGTACTCAGTGTGACAAACTTTTATTTGTAGAACCTGACTTATACTCTGATAGTAATTTTGAAAAGTGCCATTTTCTATTTAAAATTTTCGCTGAGAACATTCAAGAAAAATTTTATTAGAAAAAATTATCAAAATTATTTCAAGACCTGCTCAAAGTTTAATTGGTATTTCATTAGGTTGCTTGAAAAATTTATTGATGACGTACCAGTGCCACCATATGGATTTCAATAAAGATGTCTCCTGAGCCGCCATTTTAAAAACAAATACCTACTTGTGCAGTATACCGCATTGCAGAGAAAACAATTGCGAATGCTCCCAGTAACAAAATAGCGGAATTGTTTCGGTGCAGATTAGTTTGGAGCTTTTGCGTCTTTTCAGTACAGGGTAGACCACTACAGATAGCTTTAAGCCCATTTGTTCTCCGTATGAATCATTTTCTGCAAATAATAACCATATGCAATAGAAAATGAGTCAAATATATGACAAAAAACTTGACTAGAATTATTAAAAGAAATTATCGAAATTATCCAATTCTCTCATTTTATTTTGATAACCGTTACCAATGTATCGAAACCAATTTTAGTGAATTTCAATACGTTTTCTTCCGTGAATATATTTGACTTGACACTAAGATTTCGACTATACCTTTGTCAGCGCACTCGACTGGGAAACAAGATATTTCCTTTGCGATTTTGGTCGGTTGCTGATATCACTGGTAGATAACCTCAATTTATATCAAGTTCCAGTATATTCTACGATTTCGAACATATTCAATGTACACATGAAAATCACACAACCGTGAGAGTAGGTTTAATATGATAACGTGCCGAAAATTTGTATTACCGCAAAATATCATTAATAACTCTGACATTGCCCTCCATCACCGGATCAAAGCGACATATATCATAGTAGGATTTCGGAATTGGGATATAGAAATTGTATTTCATGATAAAACGACTCGACGGTATATCTATCGATCTCCACACAAAGGTTCAACAGTAAGTATATCAGGATAATGTACAATAGAAAAATTCAGTACATAGATGAAAATAAAAAAGAAATTCAAATATAAACATTTTTATAGAAACTGTACCCTATTTTAAACTGACTCGTATAATTCACCTTCTTACCCTAGTCCCACGAATATAAACATTGAATTATTGGTACTAAATATTTGAAATTTCATTCTAAAGATCGGACTGAAATGTATGTATTCGAAAATAGATTTGACATAAATATCTCTTTAACTCTGTCCAAAAAAGGAGCCATTCGTCTCGTTGGTGATACTTCGCACACAAGCTCGCTTACTTTTCTGGAACACCGAAGAAAAGATTGGCGATCTGTCTCTGTTTTATATATATCTTCAGGGACGATGCTCTTTCGAAATATCATCAATCGTTCCACCGTTAGCGGTCTCATAGAGATTGACCCGACAAGCTCAGTCCTCACATCCATATGCCGTCAATATGGAGACATGACGAATATTTTTTTTGCTCTTCCAATGAACGCCAAATCTTTGAAACTCGCTGCCTCGGAGTTACCTAGGGTCTTCAAAAAATTAACAGGATTTTCCTTTTCCTGGGAAACAGAACTCCAAAAAAAATCATTTTATTCTTGAGAGTGAAAGCATACTAAAATTGTGTTTTGCAATAAATAATCCAGTACGATTGTGTTTCCTGTACCTGTACCTTACAGCAGTGATCTGAAACCGACACCAAATAAGTTATTCCTATTCGTTTGGGGGCAAAATTTGCATTCTGCTGAACCCGTTTTCATTTATTTACATCGGAATTCCGAATTTAAGTAAAACGAAGTATGGAAATTTGGCTTTATTCATTTCATTACGAGTGAAGACCGTATCTCTACTGACACCTCACCTTATATTCATTGGAACATTCCATGAAAGAGTTACTACGTTCTCCCCAAGACAGAAAGCTTCATCTCTGTTCCTCGAAAGGCCGAGAAGTTGCCGCGAAAGAAAGAGACTCGTCGAGATTCTCAGCCAAAAACAGTTGAAACACAATAAAATAATTACACCAAATCATTACGATGCAAATTTTCTTTAACTTCTATATCCAGTATTTGCCAAACAGAGTTTCTTGTCTTGGAATAATATTCCGGATTAATCCGAGATATCTTCGAGTAGATCAGTCGGTAATGTTCCTTATCCCTTTCGTTTTGCTTTCCCTAAGGAAACCTTACTTTCGACAAACGAAATATTACGTTCGTATCGGAGTTTTGGTTGGTCGGTACTGCTGAGGGTTTTGTCTCTTAAAATTTGACAGTGTTAGTTATATTATATTAGAAGTAGATGATATCAGCTCAAGAAGGATGGATAACCACAAACTGTTTCTCTTTTAAGATGTAGACACGGGTGTTCCTCAGCTTACAGGGGTTGGTTTGTTTTATTTTTGCTACAACCATAGTTCAGAACTAAACTTTTCTGCTTAGGTTTACATTTTCGCCAACATGATCGTTTTCCACAATAACTAAAATATGACATTAGTGTGCCGGAAAGTGACATTTCTGTGCCAGAAAGTAACATTTCTGTCCGGAGAGCTGCTTTATCTAGAGATTCTGGACAAAAATCTTAGACAAATGTAATCAAATATGCCAACAAATATGATGCATAGAAGATTTGTGAAATATTCCTGTTCCATCAATTAAAAAAATGAGAAGTTTTGCAATGAAACAACTATCGTGGAAAAAACTTTGTATAATTCATTTCCGTACACATTTCGTTCTACTCGCCTCATTCAACAGAGTCCACGCTTATATAAAAATAGCTTCCGCACTGTCGTAGAAAAATAACCGTTATATTTTTTCATAAGGGCGTCATCTAGATTATGATTTCATAACACCAGAAAAATTGAGCTGGACAATTTGAAAGTGCAAAATATTTCCAGTCAGGATGAAGTTCTGGAAGCATGCATGTGAAATGATATTATAAAAAATTTTGTATACTGTATACAGTGCGGCTTTTTATAGTCCCCCCTCCATGTTAACTTTTGAACGGTTTGCCGTAGAGAGATAAAAAAAAACCATTTCGAGGGTTTCACCGATACTACTTTTTGAAATATAACGCATTGTGATTGCTCGATAGATGGCGCGGGGGGGCACAAAAACCAAATTTTTTTAAATGGAATGGGGGGTCGAGTGACCCATCGTTGAAAAGAGAATTGGATTCTCTTTTCAACCATCTAATTTTTTTTTTAATTTCGTTGACACGTTTTTTCACAATAAGCATTTGAAGTGTCAAGTGTAAGAGCGGATCTGAATTCGTTTCCTTACCTTACCTCAATAACTTTTGAAGGGTTTAATGTGAAATAATGGGACGGAAAATATTTTGGGTGGTATTAAAATAATAATGTTTGAAGAAAAATACCTTAATTGTTCTAGTGATTCACAATTGCAATCAATACCACGAAATACGGTCAATAAAGACAATTCACAACATTAATAATTATTCATTTTGAATTCCTTTCAAAGCTTAATTAGGTATTAGCATATCGAAATTATACCCATTTCATTTATTTTAATGCCAAAAGTAATAACAGGTACTACGAAAGGACTATTTATTGGATTTGTTTAAATGACAATAATTAATTAGTTACCTATAAAAGTACAATGGATTGATGAATTATTGTATTACTTTGAATATTTGATATTATTATGGTTAGAATACGTCCTTTCGAAGAAAAAATTGAAGCAATTTATAATTTTTGTGATGCCCATCGGAACTACCACGAAGCGGAGAGAATTTTTAATGAAAAATTTCCTGAACATCCTATAACTCGGAAATATTTGAGGGAACTAGTTGAAAAATTCAACAGAACTGGCAGTGTTCGTAGAAAAGGTGGAGCTGGTCGAAAATCAATTCCGGAAGAGACAAAGGTTTCGATAATTGCCGAAATGGAGACGACCCAGACCGAAGAATAGAATTTTGTGAAATTATGGAGGAAAGGATAGCTAGGAACCCCAATTACATTAGGAATATTTGTTTTTCAGATGAAAGTACCTTTTTTTGAACGGAAATGTGAATACACAAAATGTGCGATACTGGAGTGATATAAATCCCCATATCTTTTGAGAAGGTCACACACAGTTCCCACAGAAAGTAAATGTGTGGGCTGGAATTCTGGGAGACCATATTGTAGGTCCCTTATTTCTGGAAGAAAACTTAAACGGTAATTTGTACCTGGATTTACTAAGAGATACGGTTGAACCACTCATACTTGGAATATTAGAAGAAAATGAGAACGAATTTCAGGAACACATCACCTTCCAGCAAGATGGGGCCCCTCCTCACTTCCAACGTCAAGTTCGAGAGTATTTGGATGTAACATACCCTATGAGATGGATTGGACGTCGTGGACCAATCGAATGGCCGGCACGATCACCAGACCTTACACCTTGTGACTTCTTTCTGTGGGGATACGTCAAATCCAAAGTGTATGAGCAACAATCCAACTCTTTGGAAGAACTTAAAGAACGAATAATACGGGTTTGTGCTGGTATATCTGCAGACATTTTGAATAATGTTCGGCAGGAATTTGTGAATCGAATTTTTTATTGTCAAGAAGTATTAGGTGGACATTTCGAACACCTGCTTCGTTAATTGACAACAATTTGGCTTCTAATTATTGAAATACTACATGTCATAATAGTTTGTTTTCTTTTTGTTACATTGACACTTCGAATGCTTATTGTGAAAAAACATATTAACGAAATTTAAAAAAAATAGATGGTTGAAAAGAGAATCCAATTATCTTTTCAATGATGTGTCACTCGACCCCCCATGCCATTTAAAAAAATTAGGTTTTTGTGCCCCCCGCGTCATCTATCGAGCAATCACAATGCGTTATATTTCAAAAGGTAGTATCGGTGAAACCCTCGAAACGTTTTTTTTTTATCGCTCTACGTCAAACCGTTCAAAAGTTAACAGGGGGGGACTATAAAAAGCTGCACTGTATAGTCCATACATGCTTAGCAACAAAACAAACAGGTAAATGGCCTATATCATTCGTTTACTAATTCATTTTGGCAACGGAATGTAAATAGTGTCATTTACATGCCTAGGGTAATAATGACTTTGACTTTGACAAGTAATACCTTCAGCTTCATTCATATCAATTTTTAGGTTATGAGACTTTTTGAATATTATTTTTGTCCGTTTATTCGGTAACTTAGTTACGCGCACAAGCAACTGAGAATGAAATAGCGGAACGAATAAACATGAAGGAAGGGTAAGAAAACAAACTTCAATCAAGCAAATTTTGAGAAATGTCAACAAGCAGCGGGAAAAACATAATAAGTAACACAGTTGCAACTGTAAATTACATGAAAAAAAAGATATCTTCTAGAATGGCAGTTCCAAGCCGTCGTACTTTTTCAACAGGTATCAATAGGTTATATTTTCAAAGAGCTTTCAGTTAGATTTCAGATAGATTTTTATGTAGAACTCAATATTCTTAAAGAAAGAATATTTCATCAGAACATATTCAGTGCATTGATTAAAGTAGACAAGTTACATACAGTGCGACCCTAAATTATGGAATAAATTCATTATTCCTGAATATAAAGGTATTTCGGAAAAATCCTCGGACAGGTCGATTTTCTTTTCCGATGGGTCAATTTTTGAATCCCACCCAAAATATATAGGGTTATCCGCATTTGAGTAAAAATTACTTTGGTGATATTTTTATATGGAACACCCAGTATATATTTCCATATTTTGTTAGGGATCGTCATTACGAATCCAGTGATACCAGGTTTGATGGGATTATATCAAACGGCTGCGGAGATATGGGCAAAAAACTTCTCCATATGCCTAATGAGTGCGACAGAGACTTTTACCTTCTGAATCGTGTATAGACTCGCAGTCGCACTCATTAGACATATGGAGAAGTTTTTTGCCCATATCTCCGCAGCCGTTTGACATAAACTCATCAAACCTGGTATCACTGGATTCGTAATGACGATCCCTAACCAAATATGAAAAAATATACTGGGTGTCCCATTTAAAAATATCACCAAAGTAATTTTTACTCAAATGCGGATAACCTTATATATTTTGGGTGGGATTCAAAAATTGGCCCATCGGAAAAGAAAATCGACCTGTCCGAGGATTTTTCCCAAATATCTTTATATTCAGGAATAATGAATTTATTCCATAATTTAGGGTCGCACTGTATAATCACTCTATTAATAATATTTCTGATTTTGCAAAACCAATGCTTTTGCCCTCCTGTATCAAACACAAAATGTATTTTCTCTGCATTTAATTTAATTCAAACCTCTCAATTGAATTTGTTTCATTGATTTAAATTTTCTGATATATTTGTACTGGAATTCATCATTCAGTTGAACACTTTCAATTATTTAAAAATTTTAAATGTTACGGTTACTCAATTTTATTGTTTTATTCAAAAGTATAATTAGCTTTTGAAGTCATGTACTTTGTAACTATAATTAATTCCTTTTTCGAAACACTATTTTGTAATTGTAATTAATTCCTTTTTTGAAAAAGTACTTTGTAATTGTAATAACTTTCAAAGTACATATGATCTGATTCCAAATACTCAAATATGCTGATATTCAACCAATATTAACAAAAAACAAATATTTTTTGTACAACTGACATTAAAAATGACGTTTTTAATTCATTGACACATGAACTAAAAACTGACGTTTTCACAAAATCACTTTTAACACTAGTGTTAAAAGTACTTTTAACACTAGTGTTAAAAGTAATATGACAGATGAGATGATGGATACTCAGTAATATAGATCTCTCTAAAAGAAACACTTCAATCAGATATTATAATCAGAACACCTACTCAAGAGGAATCGTTTATAAAAGTTCACACATGTATTTGGTCGTTTGCGCAATTGATAATAATTTGAAGTTACAAACGAAGTAGTATTTAGTCCAACTGTAGAATGTCCTTCATCACTGACAAATAATGACATTCATAAATAAAGTGCGTTGGGGTTTATTATATTTGAAGTATCTGTCAGTCAGCCTTGTAATCCAAAGATCGTGTGTTCGAATCCTTATGGATCTTATTTTTTTTTTGTTTTTTTCTTACTAGCAGTAACTGTTGAACAAAAAATTTTGTATGATACATTTGTTAAAAGTGATTTTATTTTGCTCGTGGGGTTGCTCCACTCGCTAACGCTCGTTTCGCAATATTCCCCACTCACAAAATAAAATGCCACTTTTAACACTTGTATCATAAATAACTATTTAATAATCGCCTGTAGATAGTAAAACTATTTTCCTGAAAAAATCATATTCATTTCAGGAAAATTGAATTTTCCGAAATGAAAATAAAAATATTGATTTTCTGCTGAACCTCCAAATGACCCCATATATGACTTGTCATATAATGCATTTCTAGACTATAATCGACGGAAGCAAAACTAATTGGTCAGTCATAAAACAACTGAATTCGATTTGTGGTACCTGACAAATGATCACTGTAATTTTGTGCCATATGCAATTAATCTCTCACCACACCTTGATAGCCCTAATGGCTTTTTATTTAGGTACATATTAATGGAAATAGATTCGCGTCATCGCTATATAAGTCATTAATCCAAAACTAATATAAGTGATAGGGTTCAGCGTAATGAGCTGAAACGTTGGTGAATGGGTGTTTTGTTCATTGACGTGTTTGAATATTTTTTGTAAATGATATACACGTAATAGGTGTGGTATGGATATCAGAGACAGTAATTTTAAGTGAGATGAGATGGAGTAGGTCCGAATATATTAAAGATCTTCAGCCTACATACAGGGTGTAACATAAATACGTTAAAATATTCAAGTGACGTATTCCTGAGACAATCTTAAGAAAAAAGTCTAAATAAACTTGTGTCCGGAAATGCTTCGTTTCGGCCATACAGGGTGTTGAAATTGAATTTTTTTGCACGCTTTTTAAAAATATCTTTTGTAAAAAATAAGTTATTTGCACGAAATTTGGTACCCGGAGTTTTTTTTAAGTGGGAAATCATAATTTCGTATTATTTTTCATGTAACATCTAGAGGGCGCTGCGTACGCTGTCATTATTCCTTTCAAATTGCCCTAACATTTTTGACAGTAAACTTTTGGTACTAAGAATATTGCATCCACTGAAAATAGGTAAATAACTCAATATTTTAATAAAACTGGAAAAAAATTTACATTGAATTTAAAAAAATGAAACACGCTATTGACCATGATTTTTTTTTTTTCGATTATCCACCCAACAAAGAAGGCTCATCAATTTTTATAGTAGTTTACTGAAGATGTTGTGTTCATATTATGAACCTACCCACATATTGATATTTTTAGTATTTCAAAGAGGGCTGAAAAATTCATATTTTGAACACAACGGCTATGGTCCCTCTTTTATGAATATGGAAGTCTCTGTTTGAATTGTTAAACTCTATATATCTGAAGCAAGTTTCTCGATATTTCATTATTGGGCTGTATTAATTTGTGTTAGGTGCGAAATAGTACATAGTCGGTGCACTTCGTACAACATTCCGTTGCAAATCTCTCAAGATATTTAATCTAAAAAAACCAGTACACTACTTTGAGTT
Organism: Chrysolina haemoptera; assembly: GCA_958298965.1. Lineage (NCBI taxonomy): Eukaryota > Metazoa > Arthropoda > Insecta > Coleoptera > Chrysomelidae > Chrysolina > Chrysolina haemoptera. Next base: position 48,428,783 of record OY282584.1, on the reverse strand, counting down.
TTTTATAGAACACGGTATTAAAGGCGTATACAATGCATTTTTGAATTTATATGCCAGAAATCTATGTTTGGATAACGATTCCTAGTATGAGTAGATTTTTTAAGGGTAATAGAGTGGTTTTATTTTTCAACGACACATCATTTACATAATATATGAATTCCATATACCTAGTATATACACTTTTGTATAGGACAGTAATTCTGAGCCATTTTTTTTTTCGTGCAGATTAGGCGACTGCGGACTTTTCGATTTGACACAATCGAACACTTCCTTTGTGTTCGATTAGGCGGGTACCAATGCTTCCTTTTGTTTGTCCTATAAACCTTACCACAATTATATGGATTCCTGTGAACTTCTGCTGATTTGGGTGGACCATTGCTGTCTTTTGTTGACCTTAAATATTCCGATATTTCATTTGTAGTTTCGAAGAACGTATTTACTGTATTCTTCATTAGGTGATTTATTTTGTCGTTAATGTGCCTTGGTTCACTTATTTTCAACGCTCTGTTCACTAGGATAATGGTTGGATCCATTACGTAGCTATCGATCTATGTGTGTTTTCTTCCTGTAGAACTTGTGGCCTAGTTGGAATTCTTTGGTGACCAGTACATCAAGAAATGGTATTTGACGGTTTTCTTTCAATTCCATTGTGAACTACTATTATCAATATTCAGATGGTTGAGGAAGTTCTGAGTTTCTCCTTTTCTGTGACTCCAAACAACGAATGTGTCATCTCTATTCCTCAACCAGTTTTTTGGTCGCTTTCCTGGAGTTCTAATGGCTGATATCTTCCATCTTTTTCATGTAGAAAGCAATTACTGCGCTGAGTGGACTACACGTGGCAACTCCGCCAAATTGTTCATAAAAGTTTTGAATACATTGGATATAGTTGTTACTGAATGTCGAAAAAGTTGTTAAAATAGTAATTTACGTAACAAGTCCGGAAAACACTGTTTTTTTGGACGAGTGGATAAGATTCTAGGACGAGCGTAGCGAGTCCTGGAAGTCTGCGAGTCCAAAAAAACTGTTTTCGGACGTGTTGCGTACGCAATTTTTTCGGTAACCGTGTAGAATAACAAATCGAGACACATTTATTTTTTATATTTCTTTGTAGAAGAAAATTTGGAACATTTTAATTCTTATTTTTATTAAATATCGAAATGCGAACAGAAGATAGGTACTAACAGAAACATTCTAATTCTTATTTATATTAATATTTATATTGAAATTCGGGCATTTCCCGGACTAGTCTGGAAAGTACGTACTTCCCGGACTAGTCCGGGAAGTGATACTTTCTCAAAGAAAAATCGTCTGGGAAGTAGGTACTTACCGGACGGTTGCCGAAAAATATCATTATGTGACTGAATGAGAGAGCACAGAAAATTGAGAAAATCGCATTTTTTCGAATTTCGAGCACATTTTGCCGAAAAAATCTCTTCTGTGTCGCCGAACTGTCCTGTTTAGGGGATTCAGGATGGGTTCTCTTGCGTTAGTGAATTTGTAAATATAGTAGGACATTCGCGTCCCACTTGAAGATTCTTTGACATAACAGGACTGTAAGAGGTAGGGGGTTAAATTCAACAGACATGAAAAGGACAATAAGAACAAATTTGTTGCTAACGGTCTTCACACCCGCACGGAAAAATTGTGTCTGGAATGGTTACAGAAACAATTTTGGGTAGAAATTTCGCACACTAATGTTTATCCTAATTTGTTGTAATACTATATCCAAATTGTGTATATTTCTTTTAATGTATTTTTTACAAAATATTGTTTGAATAGGTTAACAAAACCGTTGTTTATAAATGTTACAGAAATTGTTGTTCTTTTTTGTACAATACTGTACTATATAATTGGAAAATACACAATATTGTGTTATTTTTTTACACATCATTTTGTTTTTATTATAGTTCAGTGGACAAAATTGAAATTCAGAATGCAAAATACTGTATGGGAATTTAACACAAGGCTTTGTGTATTTTAAAATAGCAGTTAGAGATTATAAATTTAAAATACTCCCTAATTTGTGAGAGAATATCTCATCACTGCTTCCTCGTTCTCTAGCTATCCCTTCCTTCTCAACCGGTCGGGGGCTGAATGAAACTGGTGTTGAAGATTACTTTGGTCTTGCTAGTAAGCCTCAGCCTTAGTGAATTCTGGTATAGCGCCGGTTGTGCCCTCTATCGGCGGGTAGTCTTTTTTGTGATTTATTACACATTTCTTATTGTACCTTTTGAATAAAAAATGTGAAAAATTAATCCACAATCATGTATTACACATATTGTGTATAAAAGTCACAAGACTGGGGAAAATTTCACCACAAACCGAAATAAACATGTGTTAAAAATATATTACAATCAGGTGTACTAATTTTCGACAATTGTATACTTTATTCACACATTTTTTTTACACTGTTGAAGGAAAAAATCTTCACAGGTATTTCTTTCCGTGTGGCTAGAATAAAATCGCTTCAATTTGTTGTTCTTAATTCCAGCCAGCATTCATTTCGAAATAATAATTTCGATTCGCATACAGATACAGAATATTCGCTCGTAGAATAATCAGATGAGACTGTCTTTCAGCCCCGAATTAATTTCGAGTTTATTCAATCTAAATTCGAGTATGAGAAAGGAATGAGTGTGGCGATGCGCGGTTTTCCGATATTCGAAACCCGCACGATGGACATCGTCCACAGTCCGGGGCATTTAATGGTTCAAAGAACTTCTTTTGTCATCCCTGTGATCTCTAAGCCCTAAAAGATTGCCAGCAGTCATCAACAGTTTTCTGGTATGAATCAGTTCGGTCAAACGTTTATTTATCGAATGGAACTAGCCGTTATTGTATGAAATTCCATTTGGACATGACTAAAACTTTTCAAACAATATTTTCACTACTTCATACTTTTCAGACCTCAACAAGTACTTTTTCCAAGTCAAAGTATACTGTGTTTTATTTTTGAGAAAATTTTTTGCTCAAGTGGAAATCCAATGAAGTTAGTTAAACTGAGGTCATGTGATTGAATACAACCAATCAGAACAACATTATACTGATAACAGACCATACGGTCTGTTTTCACTCTCAGGATTGTTGCTATGGATACCTATACATATTTTGATTCATTTCGATTTTGAAGTTTCAAATATTCAATAACGTCAAAATGTCAGTGATGTTATGATGATTTGGTTGTAATACTGACGAGAAGATTGATGAAATTTTCTTATCAAATATATCAAAATAAACAACAACAAATTTGTATGGAAATCATTTATAGACTATTGCAATGTTACAAAGTATCGGTTAGCAAAAAATTTTCTATTCGAATAACCCTCGAACATTGATAAATATAACAACTTCCTCGAGCTTGTTGCTTATAGAAAACAGACCTCCGCCTTCGGCGTCCGTCTGTTTCCAACCAACAAGCTTTCGGAATCTGCTATAATTATCAATGTCCTTGGGTTATTACTACTGACAATATATTTCCTTGCTTAACAACCAATCATTGGATTTCAAATTTTGAAATTCAGCGAATAGAATCGGAACTACAGTGAAAATATAGCTTGTCGCTGTATTTTCACGGTGATAAACCTGCTTAGTTTTTGTTTTACTATCTGTCAAGTGAAAATAATGATTTAAATCATAAACGTCAAATTTATGTGTTATGACTAGTTATCTTAATTTATCAATATGAGCGATCGTTGGGGACTAATAAATATCCTTTGGTATCATAGATGAGGCCGTGGAAAAGAGTATTCCGTTGAATACGGCTAGAAGTAAAGCATCAATTACCAGGTGACACGATTTTTCTTTATTTCAAATCAATATATTGTCGTCCCAAATATAATTCGTGGAATGATTAAAAACCTATAGTTTTTTGGAATATCAATTTATTAGCAATCCCAATGAAGAAAATACAACGAGTCCGCAGGACGAGTTGTATTTTCAGCTTTGGGATTGCAATTCATTAACATTCCAAAAAATTATCGGTAATAATCATACCACTTATTATATTACCCCTGATAATACCCTCAGCGTCAACTCATGTACCATTGTCATAATTGTCACTGTCTTTATCATAAAATTAAATTCGAACTGTATATTTCAATAAGAGTAGTTATGCAATTTCAGTCTCAATCCTAATCATAAGAACTGAATTATACAGTTAAATTTGATTTTATGATTGAGACAGTGACTATGCTTACTATGCCATACCAATTTATTTTGAATCGAATATGACCATAATCACAAAACTCATCCACCATCTTGGGCCGCCATCCTAAATTCATAAATTTTAACAAAAAATTCACAATCTCTGAACCCGAAAACAATCACACACTGATTTTGAATCGAATCAGGCCATAATCACAATTATCGCCGCCATCTTTTAATCATATACGACTAAGAAAACCTCCACATACCAATTTTGAATCGAATCTGACTATAATCACAAATCTCATCTTGGAGGCGCCATTTTGAATTTATGAATAATAATGAAAAATTCATAATCTCTGACCCTGAAAACTTTCACATACCAATTTTGAATCGAACCATTATCACAAATCTCGTTCTCCATCTAGAAGCCGCCATTTTGTTTTTTTCTATTAAAAAAATGTCATATTCAATTATGACATAATGAATGACTGATGATCATTTATTTTCAGCTTGATTGGTCAGGTTCCGAAATGACTTGCTATCGGTATAATTTTTCGATAACAATTTTTAACTAATTTTTGGTGAGTTCCTCTTCTTTTTTCGATACTTCAATTAAGTTTAGATGACTCAATACTTGTGGCATTATGTTATTTGGCTCTTTTTCCAATTTTTGAGTGTCTCAACATATACAACTAATTGTTACAGAGCTATGATGATTCATCACAATCAGAGACGTTGACGAGGAAACAGTAGTTTTCCTACGAGCGTGTGGAAAAGTTACTTTTCCGCACGATTTTTCGTTTTGAATGTTGTACTTTTCCGCACGATTTTTACTTTTCCGTACGATTTTTACTTTTCCGCACGATTTTTGTATTTTTGAAAATGATGATATTTAGGACTAACTAAATGATCTATGTAACTATTCTGTCTTATTAGGCATTTTGTAGCATTATTATAAAAACTTGTTTATTAAAAACCTTGGTTTTTCATAAATAAGATGAACAAAAACACTCGTAGAAAAAATATTGTACCTAACTCTTACGGAAAATGTCTTTTCCGCACTTGTTAGGTAAATAACTATTTTCTCCAACCAAACCGCTGAAAATCCCAATATACCTTCCGAATATAATATAGCGGTTAGATCACCAACAGTTGGAGATAAAAAAATAATTAAATACATTATAGTTGATAAATAAATTATAATGTACCTAATATCGTTTCTTTAAATTGAGCTGATACTTGAAATATACCATTATTGAATGAAACATTACAAAAAAAAAAACAAATGTATTTTGAAATTTCAGTAAATATTCGACAACATTTTTGGTGTCTCTGCCCGAACCAATCGGACTTTGTCTTTAATTAGCAAAGACAAAGAGAGTCAAACCCGTATTGTCAATGAATAGGTATCGTTTATGTACAAATTCAACCCGCCGATACTATTCTAGTTACTCTTTCCTATTTTCCGTCTCTTTCCTCCGAATTCCTTCAACCCTTGCGTTGAAGGGACAGAAGAAGGAATGGAACATTCTGATGGAGCCGGGGTTCAGTGATGGGGAGAATTATAGTTTCACAAGGTACGACATGATCATACTCGTAAGTAATTAGTACACAGTAAAAAATAATTGAGTGTGATTTTAATCACTGGGTTCCACAATGGAAAACACCACCAAAATATCATGGACTCATCAATTTTATCAGGCACTTGATAAAATGTTGTACATTTTGCTAAAAGAAGTGAACATTGATGTAAATTTGGTGTTTTTTGGAATTTGTGAAATATCAATCAAGAAAAACTCCAGGTGCTTTATTACACTGTCATGCAAAGTTTACACCGATTTACATGAAATTGAATCCATATTAATGGATACTTGATGAAATGGTGTTCAATTTGCTAGAATAAGAGAATGTGTTTCTAATTTTGGTGTTATTTACAATTTCTGAATAGTTTATTCAGGAATAACACCAGAGGTTTCACGGTGCCTTTTTACAATGTGATGCAAAACGTACACCGATAACATGGAATTGACACAATTTTATTAGGTAAACGATAATATGGTGTTAATTTTGAACAAATTATCAGACATGATTGTAGTCCAAATATTACTTCGACTTTATGAGATATATATTCAAGAAAATCACCAAGATGTTGTAATGAAACAAATTTTACGGTGCCATTGTGCACTTTCTTTTAAATGAAATAACAATAACTTGAATTTAAATAACACTCAGGTTGTGATGACTCCTACCCAAATGAAATATTAATGAAGACAAAGATGTTGCAAGATAGTAAAGTTCACTGCCGTGTCGTCATGTAGCCTGCATCCATCCAGTCGAAATTATCAATAGAATGCTCAATGCTAGCAGTTACCCAGTACCTGATAGTACCCATCGCTTTCACTAGAGGGCCCACTCTACAGGACATCGTTGTTTGCACAGAGCATATGAGCTTAAAATACGAACGCGACCATTATAGCATGTTTCAGGCAGCATATAGAAATCTCAATAGCTCAGAAATGAGGAAGCCGAAATAAAGGAAAATACCAAGACAACAGAGCCCGATCGCCGTCCAGTACAGGTTGAGCCAACCGACAGAGGCTTTTGGTGTCGTTAATTCATACCGGATTGTTTCAAGGTAAACGCTGACTGGTGTTATTTAATAATAAATAAATCAGAAGAGGCTCGCAGACTAGTGTTTTATTACACCAAGATAACCGGTATGAAAATACAGTGTTTTTGTGATGTTCAAAGTATGAATATATTCATGGAACTGGTTTTTAATTTCACCTGTTTCTTATGTATGTATTCAGGAACACTCACTACTATTGTGGATTATTTGAACTTATATTATTTCCACATCGAGAGGTGCTATGCAACATAGTAGAAGCAGTTTCTTCTAAACCATTCAAATGGACAAATAACACCACGATGGTGTTTTCTAATACTTTTTTCAGTTGTGACATCTGATCATTCCGAATTCAATCAACACCATGTACAGTATTTTATGTTACACCATAGAACGGTGTGAAATATGGCGGTACTAATTATCAATATCAGGACCTATATGGACACCGAATGGTGTAGGTACTGTTTCCACTGGAACTGTACATGCCTGTACATGCCTGTGTATAATATCAAAGAAAATATTCAAAATACTCATTTTGAGTCTATTCATTTTTCTCTATTGTCATAGCTTTTAGTGAACGGATAATATATACCGCGCTAAAAAAAATCAAATAATCACAGATTCAATCAAAATTTTGAAAACATCACGATGGCAACTCCAATTTACGCTCGTGCTTAAATTCCTCGTTTCTAAAGGCAGGCTTATTAAACTCGCATAATACCATCACAGTTACCGTATTCAAGCCCTATTGTAAAATAGCTGATGAAGTGGTGTAACGTACTGCAGAATAATTTTTCGATCACATATCAAGATTGAGGAAAGTTTGGGAAAGCCAGTATCGGACATTGAGCTGAACCGAAATGAGTACGAGGTGATTTATTCAAGTATATACAGTCCAAAATAAAATGACGACCCCTGTTGACTTTTGAAGCGGGTTTTGAAGCTGCTGCACCCGTTTGGACCCGTTGTGCACCCTATGTAGGTTCCTCCAACCGTAGTTCTGGGTGTTCCTTAGGAGGTTGAGTTGTGTTTTGGGAGTACCTTCGGTTTACCATCTCAGAGACACCCTTTGGGGTTTCTCTATTCGGCGCACTCAGGCTTGGCTCAAATCAGTTCCATAATTTCCTGCTTTCGTTCCCCTTATAGGCGTGCTTTTGTCGCTGCTTAGGACAACCAGACCATACCTTGGGAGATCTCCAGGGAAGTGGTTATGGGGTTCTTTGAAAGTTTCCCTGTCAACTTGTGTTTGGGGATACTTTCACGTTCTCGGGGTGCCCACCACCGGGCCTGGGTTTGTCATCTCAAGAGCACCCTAGGGGTCTGCATCTTCGTGTGGTTGCCTTGGCTCTCCTCGACTGGGACCCAGAGGTCCCTGCTCTGGTTCCTCCTCTGGATGTGGTCTTTTGGTCACATTGTACGACAGGCAGGCCTTACCTGGGATCTCTCCTTTCTAGCGCCGAGTCCACAGGGGCATGAAGAGATACTCAAAGCAGAGCTTCAACATTATGTTTCGCCGTTTTGTTTTGGAGGAATATTTTGGTGTGATATTTTGTTGTAAGTATAGGGAACTGAAAGACTTGACCCCCAATGCAATTAAAAAATCTTTCAGTTGCCGACGCCATTTCGAAAGATAAGACATTGTTTATTGTCAAAGAGTAGTTTATGAGCTACCATTTGACCAAAAAAATCCGATACGTTTAAATGTTAAAAGGGATGTGGTTAGATATTTTTATGGGAAATTTTGCTGTCCTGTAGAGAATTGGAAGATATTTCGAATGAGGTATCACTCAACTTCCCCAAGCCATTCAAAAAATCTTTCAAAATGGTGGCCCAACGCCATTTTGAAAGATAGATATTATCAACAATAAGTAATATATGAAGTACCAGTAGACCGAAAAAAAAATCAGTGGGTTATTGCAAATGGTGAATGTTTGTCCAGAAATGCAGTTTTAGCACCGAAACTGGAATGGGAAATTTTTTTTTTTTTGATATACCTACCTTCATCACTAAGATTTGGCTGCAGAACAGGGGAAATATGATAATGTCGAGAGATTGAAAGGAGACTTCTAGAGTCCTAATGTTAGTAACTTCAATTTCAATTTGACGGTAATTCATACAGTTTTATATGAAACCAAAATGGACAACAAAAAGACGTGGAAAAATATATTAAAGGTTGTCGGGATTGTCAGGCAATAAAGGGTGAAACAAATGTTACATGCCATCTCGAGTATTCCCATATCAAGGATTTTTAAATTTGGAGTAAAAATTGTGTTCATCTCTAGTATCGCCCCCAGTGAAGGAACCTTAAAAAATCCCTGGAAAAAAGGAGTAATTATGTAGTCTGATATAACCAGAACGAACTAACCTTACGTAGATATTTAAGTGCGCGGAAAATAAAGACACAAATTCTGTGAGAAGTATTTACGTAGTATAATCGAACCAGAACGAACTAACCTTGCGTAGAAATTAGAGGGCGTGGAAATTGAATGCATACATTTTGGGAGGAGTAATTTTTTAGTATGATCGAACCAGAACGAACTAACATTACGTGGACATTTTGAGTGCGTCGAAATTGAATTGGCTTTATATTAATTTAGTGGTCATTGGTATGGTGGTTTGAGTTTTCTATTGTGTATTTATATCTTTAAAGGAACCCTTATTCAAGACGATACTCGAGATGGCACAATTTGTACTTGAAATTTTGAAATACTCGAGAACTCGAGAAATCCTTCAGATTGTTACAGTCATAGGGTCCCCGAACTCCCGTTTATGGTACTCTATAGATTATTTTTTCATAATGAAATAATAAAAGTAGATTTTTCTACAGACCGTTACGCCACTGCTCCCAGTAATTCCAGTGTTCTTGGAGAGTTGATCTGCCCGTATGTTCTTTGACACACCGAAAGGGTTGTAGTGTATTTCAAGAATTTAAATTCACAAAGGACTGAGGTCTCTTTCAACGATGTAAGGGTGGATTTTATTTTATTTTTGCGACCTACTTCATACAGGTAGTTATTGTAAAAAATATTACAAATTTTTGTGTCGGTAAAGAAAATACCACAAGTGCTTGTCTTTTATTTAATGTGGCTCAGATACGGGTTTGTTTGAAGAATATTCTTTCAAATGTTTTGCTCGCTGTTGAAATTGTTTCAGTGAATACGTCCCTGTCATTCTCAAACCGAGAGCGTCATTTAATATGTTCTTGTTGTCCATTTCCTCATTCGGAAATGTTGATATGTATGTCTTTCCACTTTTTAAAACATTTTTGTTCGCTAAAGGTACGTGAATGGTTCACTACATCATATACAAGTCAGTTTCAATTTTTGAGATACTGTTTCAGTCGCCTAGATGCAAACGCTGACAATTAACGCTTTTCTCAAAATCGGGGTTACTGTACCAAAAATATCAAAATTCAAAGGGCTACATGTCCCTCAAAAATACTCGTTGAAAAACTCAGCATAACCATTAATAATTGATCCCTGAAATATCGTCTCGGATGCAAAGCGCAACATGTCCATACGCGAGTAAACTGCAAAATCCGAGACATCCATATTGAGCCAATGGTGGCTCATTATACCGTGTGTCTACGGAAGGTAGCTCGCCCCTATAACTTTTTTGTTTGTGAAGATATTGGCATGAAATTTGGAGGATCTATATAATACATATCACTAAATTTTTTTGACAAGTGACTCAGCTTCATGCAACTTCCGGTCCCAGCGGAAGTGATATATACTTTTTAAATGAGACACCCGGTATATTTTCATTTTTTTGTCTCCATTTGACATTCTGAATACAACCAAAATCGAAAAATCCATTTTTTTCAAAAACAAATGATGTCATAATATTTTGCATAAAATTCTCTACAAAAAAGGTATCCACAAGTTTTTCCGTTTTCCAATAAAACGTGCTCGAAATTCAAAAAAATGCGATTTTCTTAATTTTCAGTCCTCTCTCATTCAGTCACATAATGACATTTTCAGGATCACCTTTCCCCAAATTATTCATATATGTCCCGACTATGAATAACAGAAGAGACATTTTTGAAAAAGTCATTCGTGTGGATTTTCCGGCACTGAATTTCCCGATACTTTCACCTTGCATGGAACCGGCATTTTTTTATTCGCGAAGCTCACGCAGTGGACGAATTCCTTATAGTGTCGATCAAAACAGGTTCAGCACATATTTTTTCATGATCACAAAGCATTTCAGTAGCGGAAAAACGGAAAATTTTACCTAAAAGTAAACGAATTTTCCGATGAGAATCGAAAAATCCATTTTTTCCAAAAACAAATGACTTCTCAATCTACTTCATAAAATTCTCTACAAAAAAGGTCCCAACAAATTTTTCTTTAAAATGTACCGTTTTCGAGTAAAATGTGCTCAAAATTCGAAAAAATGTGATTTTCTCAATTTTCTGTGCTCTCTCATTCAGTCACATAATGATATTTTTCGGCAACCGTCCGGTAAGTACCTACTTCCCGAACGATTTTTCTTTGAGAAAGTATCACTTCCGAATTTCAATATAAATATTTATATAAATAAGAATTAGAATGTTTCTGTTAGTACCTATCTTCTGATCGCATTTCGATATTCAATACAAATAAGAATTAAAATGTTCGAAATTTTCTTCTACAAAGAAATATAAAAAATAAATGTAGCTTGATTTGTTATTCTACACGGTTAACGAAAAAATTGTGTACGCAACACGTCCGAAAACAGTTTTTTTGGACTCGCAGACTTCCAGGACTCGCGACGCTCGTCCTAGAATCTTGTCCACTCGTCCAAAAAAAACAGTGTTTTCCGGACTTGTTACGTAAATTACTATTTCACACGAATCCACACGAATGATTTTTTTCAAAAATGTATCTTTTGTGATTGACTGTGCATTTTAAAGAAAAATTTGTAGAAAACTTTTTTATACAGAATTTTATGTAGTATATTGAAGCGTTATTTGTTTTTGGAAAATATGGATTTTTTTTATTTTCCTCGGAAAATTCTTTTACTTTTAAGCAAAATTTTCCGTTTTTCGGCTACTGAAATGCTTTGTGATAATGAAAAAATATGTGCTTAACTCGATTTTATTGACACTTTAAGAAATTTGTCCACTACGTGAGCTTCGCGAATAAAAAAATGCCGCTTCCATGCAAGGTAAAAGTATCGGGAAATTCACTGCCGGAAAATTCACAAGAATGAGTTTTACAAGAATGTCTCTTCTATTATTCATAGTCGAGATATATATGAATAATTTGGGAAAAGGTGATCCTGAAAATATCATTATGTGACTGAATGAGAGAGCGCTGAAAACTGAGAAAATCGCATTTTTTCGAATTTCGAGCACGTTTTACTGGAAAACGGTACATTTTCAAGAAAAACTTGTAGATACCTTTTTTGTAGAGAATTGTATGCAAAATATTGAAACATCATTTGTTTTTGAAAAAAATGAATTTTTCGATTTCCATCGGAAAATCGTCCATAAAAATTTTCCGGATGCTTTCACGGCTCATCGCCCTCACAATTCGGATTCAGCGGGTCGAAATACATAAGAATAACTTGGGTGATCCCGTCGCGCTTCATCGGCTACGAAAACCCTCCCTGCCACCGGACTATTAGGGGTCGAGTGACTAAAAAACAAAAGGACCACGCACACACCTTATGCAAAAAGTCTTTCGGTCAAATTTTCCAAATTTTTAGTATGTTGTTGAACTCTGCTTCCTGAACAAAAGTTACCATAGGCACACAAAAATTCTATGTATAGTTTACGAGATACAGAGTGTTGAAGTTGTAAGATGGAACTTTCAGGCCATTATTGGCTGAACTTTATTGCTGGGAATATCACAAAATTATTGGTGGATTTTCGATCTACACCATATTACTATACTTGGCCAGTGCAATGATATGTTTTTCAAGCATTTTTTAAAACTGTATACAGGGTAAATCATGACTTTTTCCGAGTTACACAAAATGAAAATAATTTCAGAATGGAGCATCAACGTCATGAGTCGGATCGTATGAAAATTGAATTTTCTGTGTTCAGTATATCCTATAAGATTCACTGATTTCATAAAATATGATTTTTCCTTAAATATACAGGGGAGATTGAAAGTATAAGTGTATATGTTATATATTCTTTGGATTACATGATTGGATCAATTCAGGGCACCAGTTATATGTGCCATGTAGCCACTTGACAGAACGTAGATTTTGAATATTATACAGTGTGACTTAAGAATACACGAGACTAATATTATCTAAAATTAGCGAAATACCCTGTATAAAAAAACTAACTGGTCAATTTTCCTTATTTCTTCACATTGTATAGGGGATATATCACATGAACTTCTGTGAAAAATACAGGAATTTTCTATGTCTAGTTTTCAATTAATGGATGGAGATGCTGAAAATCCGATCGTATGATTGTTCATTTGAAGGATAATTCAAACTAATTTCTCACAAAGTAGCTCCCAATTTTTTTTCCACTGAGAGTATACAGAATAACTATTTAAATAGGGCTAGTCGAAAGTAAGTAATACAGGGTCGGTCAGTATATAGGTATTTACTTAAAATACTAATGTAACTATATAAATTCACACTATGGACAAATTCAATATTGATTCTTTCTTCTATCATACTTTGAAATGAAAAAGGAAAGTTCCTTTACCATGAAATCAATGAAAATCACGCTAATGGAATTGGTGAATACTAACAAATATAAAAATAATATCTGCTATCGGAATATTGAACAATTTGGCCACTCTTCAGTGAGGTTTCAAATCTGTCATGTGGAGTATAGGTTGAAAAATGCTTAAAAAGCATACCATTGCACTGGCCAAGTATATTAGTATGGTGTAGATCGAAAATCCACCAATAATTTTATATTCCCAGCAATAAAGTTCAGAAATAATGGCATGAAAGTTCCATCTTACAACTTCAACACTCTGTATCTCGTAAACTATACATAGAATTTTTCTGTGCCTATGGTAACTTTTGTTCAGAAAGCAGAGATCAACAACATACTAAAAATTTGGAAAATTTGACCGAAAGACTTTTTGCATAAGGAGTGTGCGTGGTCCTTTCCAACAAAAAATATATCCCAAACAAAATGTTGTAACATGATTTCAGAACTCTCCGAAGAGGATCCTCTTGAATCAATGGCTATTAACGAGCTCTTTAAAATCATCAATTCATTTTTGGTATTCACAAATAATGAGTGTTCATTACATTAATGCATTTCAACAAAATTTTGACTAATTCCAACAAACGAAAGTAAAAACATGAACAACTTGATATTTCGTTACTAAATCGTAATGATAATGATATCACAATGATTCCTCAGAGATAGGCTCGCAAGCTCCTGCTTTAATATACTGATTACGTGACATAATTTTATATTAAAATTAAAAAGCGAGGCGTGGACGAATGATTATCAAGCGTATGGCCACCGTTAACGCTTACTTTGTGTCAGCCCACTGCTGTAAATAATTCATTGTTATAGGGAATGTCTACATAAATAATACGGATTCTCGTGAAAAAATAAATGTGTTTCATTTCACTTACTCATAACAATACTCATTAGCACTCACGGGTTCGACTGTCTATTTCCTTGTTGGATGAAAGGACTGTGATGTGTTCGAAATGAACAAACTAAAATCTATTTCCACTGAAAAAAGTCGAAAATCTTCAATCATTTGGAACACTTAAAATTAACCTCCCTATTAGTTGAGTAACGACAGACAAATGTAAGCCACAAAAGAAGAATGAATCGTATATAGCACTTTGAAACTTGGCACATACTTCTTTGACATCCTGTATTGTTAGAAAAAAAATTGTGCAAAATCAGGGGTGGAACCAGAGAATTATAATTGTTTTTTGCTGTTGTTTCGGAAAGTATAAGATTTTTCAAGAAACAATTAGAACATGGTGAAAGATGTAAAAGGTGCGCCACGGTTCAAAATGCTCTATAATTTTCCAGTGTCAAAACCCTGTATTTCTGCAAGAAAGCAGCTTTGTGAAAAAAATGCATGTGAAAGTAGCATTCATATTTTTGGTAGAATATCCAGAACAAATATGAACCAGTGATTGGATTGTACAATTCACTTCAGCAAAACAATTTTTTCACTATAGGATCGATTGATTTTTCGGGTTCAAACAATTCTACATTTTCTACTTATAATTTAATGAAGGAATCAAAAAATAATAATTTTCCTGATTTTACCAGAGGCGTACAAAATAGGGGATGAAAGGGACCAATATACCCTTTTTGTACGCCACTGGTGGCAACTGAAAATGTAATTTTCCTTTTGAAATAAAGCTCTTATTGAACAAAAACATTTCTTCGAAATAAACTGTAAAATTTCCAAAACTGTGGAAGTTATGAATAAAAAAATAGATTTATTTTTTTATATTCAACGTTACCCTAGTTTGGATACCAGGTCAGAAGGAACCGAAATAGCGGACGCCCTAGCAAAAGGGGGGGCCGAAACAACGTTGACTGGGCCAGAACCGGTCAACGGTTTAGCATATAGCACTGCCAAGAATGCTGCAACCGCCTGGGCAGACAATAAAAGACTTGAGTATTGGCTCAGTCTACCAGGACTAGCCCATTCCAAAGCATTTATTGCTTGTACAAGGAAAAAACAGGACTCTGACAAACTTCTAGAACTCAGTAGAGCACATCTCAGAGTTATAGTAGGTTTGCTCACTGGCCACTGCAAACTCAAACACCACATGCATAAAATCGGACTTGCATAGGATGCAGAGTGCCGTCCATGCATGGAGGATGATGAAACGGCTAAACACATCCTGTATACATGCCCTGCAGCGGCCAGAACCAGATTTTCAATATTTGGCAATACAAAAGTAAGGCCAGAAGATCTGGTAAACGGTTCTCCCAATATGTTACTCAATTTTGTTAAGAGATTAGATATACTGGGAGAAATATAACCATAGGGTGAGCCACAATAGGCCATTGGCCGCAGTGGAGGGCCTGATATGGGCTCACTCACATTTAAACCTAACCTAACCTAACCTCCCGGGCTATTAGTCGCAGTAAACAAATGAAGGTATACACGCTCGAATATCGATTATTACGTGAATGACGGAAATCTACATAACACTTCCCGTGCCACAAGTAACCCTGTAAACACATTATCGACCAATAACTCCCCAACCATCACCATAACATCGATTCATACCTCCTGATAGTGGTGTGGATCCCCACACCGTCGACTATCCACTAAATTTAATCAAGCGAGCTGCGAGCTTCTCGCCGGGCCGTCTTCGATATAATAAAAGGACCTTAGCGACTACGTAAAGGGTTACTTAAGATGAACGGGTAGCGTAAAAACGGGCGGGGTGGGTTATTTACGCCCTCGTCAGTTTACAATGACCCTCGAGAAAGGGGTGGCGGTCGGTCCTTCGCGAACACAAGCCACTGTTTGAATTTATGCCGATGTGTAAGCTGATAACAGTTTTCACGGAAGTATGCGGGGTGTTAAGGATTACGACGCGCCTGATGACTTGTCCTGGTCGAGGATATTGGCAATAAGGTGGATTAATTCGTAGACGCTTGATGTAACTGTGAGTGCACCGATGTGGTCTAGAGGTACATTTACACGTGTAAATTTGGGAGAATGTCCAATAGATCCTGAATATTCACTCTAGTAAGATTAGGACAAACATATATTTTATTGTAGAACATATGATTAAACCCTCTCTTCCATTCACAGTTCTTATTCAAGATTAAGTTTTTTTGGAACCTATGGTGTGACTCAATTTCACGCGATACGCGTTTTGTCAACAAGTCGAGCATCTTTGGTTGCTCAAAGCTTACTAAACTATACATTATTCTATTATCATCCCATTCATGCCAATTACCTAAGTGATTAGTCAAACTATTATCACTATCTTACGGAGGCGTAAAAGGGCCATATAATTTTCTTTAAATATTTTTCACTTAGGTTTCCAAATTCAAAGTCAGAATTTGATAAAATTCCGACTTCGAAGTCGGAAAATAATAAAATTCCGACTTAGAAGTCGAAAAAATATTTTAATGGAGAATGTTCCCCTTTTCAACATGAATACTTCCCAGGAAGTAACTTTGAACGATGGAAAATAACAACTAAAGTTTGTCTTTCAGCCGCAGATGATTTCAAAACTGATTTTATGAGCATCCTGTTCATATTTTCGACCAAAAATCAAAATGGATTGTGATTTATTTGTAAGTAATATCTAAGAGAAATCAACTACTTCCCCGGCTAAAGCCACGCTGGACATTGAACCACATCTGATAGATATTGTGAAAATACCCTAACTGAAAGAAAAAAATCTGAATGTGAAAATTTTGCATTTTCATTAAGATAGTTGATTGATAGTTGATAGCATTTCATTGATGTAAGGATTGCACCTCTTACATTAGATCCATCAGGGAGATCGGAGGAATTGGGAAGCAGACTCTTCAGAAGCAATCTCACACAGCAAGGATGGAAATATTTAGATATTCCATCAGATTTGGTTCAATGTCCAACGTTGCTTTAGCCAGGGAAGTAGTTGTTCTTTGTAAGATAATAGGGGCCATCCACTGATTATCCGAGGCGTTTAGGGGGGGTTGAGCGAAACCTCACTAAATCTCACGTGGGGGAGAGGTTGGTCTTGGCCAATACCACAAAAAGAAATTTCTCAAGAAACGGTGTGAAATTTGCGAGAAAACTAATTAAGTAAGAAATATACCTCCACTAAAATATGGCTAAATCATATATATTAATGTGAGATTAGGGGAGGGGGGAGGGGTCGAGCAAAATCTCACGATATCGCACTAAGGGGTGAGGGGGAGGGTCGAAAAATCGTCAAAACTGTAACTGTAATTGATGAATCACATTTTTCAATTTTAATGGAATATGTTCCTCTTTTCAACATCAATACCTCCAAAAATGTTATTTTAAACGAAGCAGAATAGCGACCAAAATTTGTTTTTCAGCCGCAGATAATTCCACAACTGATTTTTTTAACATCCTGTTCAAATTTTCAAACAAAAATCAAAATGCAATACCCATTGTTATTGTAGGAGAAATATTTTCATCATTTCCGTCTTTTCCATTTTTCTGTGTGAAATTGCCTCTGAAGAGCCTACGTCACAATATTTCCGATTTTCCTGATGAGCTTGGAAGAGCAAAATAGATTCTCGTCGACAAAAATGTATTGGAGATCTAATGTAAGAGTAATACTTTTGAACATTCTTCCTTACTCATACATTTATATGAATTTTCAATGATAACTTAGATACTTAAAAAATCAAGTCTCAATGAGAATGCAAATTTTCACCTTCAGATTTTTCTTTTCAGTTAGAGTCTTTGACAATATCTATCAGATGTGGTTCAATGTCCAGCGTGGCTTTAGCCGGGGAAGTAGTTGATTTCCATTAGATATTACAAAAATATCACATTTTTTCATTTTATTGAATACTCGATTTCAATTTGATTTTTTTTTTAAATATGAACAGGTTGCTCATAAAATCAGTTTTGGAATCATCTGCGACGAAAGACAAATTCTAGTTGCTATTTTCCATCGTTCAAAGTAACTTCCTGGGAAGTATTCATGTTGAAAAGGGTAAAAAAAATAATAGTTTAAAAAAACTAAAGCACATGCTTTACTTCCCATGGACTAAAAAGTAAAAAATAATTGACAATTTAATTTCTCAAATGTAAAAAAAGTGTGGGGTGCTTGATAAAGTTCTCTTGAGCTCTTGAACGCTCTGTATTGTTAAATTAAACTAAAAAATATGAGAATATAGAAGAAAGCACCCACGCTTTTTTTACATTTGAGAAATTAAATTGTCAATTATTTTTTACCGTTTAGTCCATGAGAAGTGAAGCGTGTTCTTTAGTTTTTTTGAATTATTATTTATTTTTTTACCAAATTTCGCAAGAACTTCCTCACCAGGTATAATTTATGTTATCTCGCTAACAACTGCGATACTACACAAACGCGGAATTTTCCTGTACACTAAGGATAACGATAATTATCTTGTCCGTCATATAAGGCCTAAACCAAGACAGATCTCAGAAATATACATCAAGCAGCGTTTCCCTACAAAGACCACCCCCTTTTGATATATGCTTATGATATCCTGGCTGAAAGGCATCCACACAAAGGCGCAATTGGCCCAGGGAGGCATCTTCAACAGAATTAAATTTTATTTCAACAGATTAACTTGCCAAAGTTGTCAAAATTCTAACACTAGCGACAATATTAAAATGGGCAATAATGAGACTAAAGTTTAGAGAGAATACGGTTCCGCTGAGTTTCGTTCATCGAGAGTTTTCACGTTTTTATAGGCACTTCCATATTTGTTTCGTTCGAGGTTTTAAAAAGTTTTCTGGTTGGAATTTTATGTAGCCGGAATTAACGGGAACGTTAAAATTTATGTTTGTTCTTTGAAAATGAGGTTTTGTTGTATTCATGAGATCTGAATGACTGTTTTGTCATTTGTCGCCGAGCACTGAATCATAAAGTTCACGCCGAACGGACTAATTATTTCTAGTTCTTCGAGTATTGCTAAATGTGGGAGGTTTATTTAATGTTTCGATTTACTTATATAAAATGGCGGTTATTGTACGGATATGTGCCGCGCGAAATGATCGATTCATCACTGATTCAAAATCCGTATGTTTAAAGCAATGAACATGAACATGAAATGACATGAAAACCATGGAGAAACCAACTTGAAAAAATACAATTTTGTTATTTCAATATGAGTTCGTAGAAACAGTACGGTATGTAACGTACAAACTACTCCACTAGACACTCGTTTTTTATAGACTTGTTACTGAAAGGACGTTTCTCCACAACCGTTACAGAATTGGCCAATTTTGAAATCATATTTAATAACAAAAGACTAACATTCTCTCTATTGAGATTGAAAAAATATTCTACAACACTCAGTGTTTTATGCATTTTGCGTGTATTTCATCTAATCACTTGTTAAAGAATATTATTCTAACATTGTTGTAGTAATAACATTAGTCTTGACTGTCATCATAGTGACAAGTGACAAGTTTCGACGCGGGTCGCAATTGGCCCTTTTAAGAATCCAATAACGGTACAGGTGTGATATTTGTCGGTGAGGTAATACCTTCTAATATTAGTATACTTACCTGGAAGACGTAATTTTTATAATTATTAAGTAATATTTTTGTTATCTCATAGCAGTAATAGTTAGAAAATTTTACTGATGGATACTCTCTCCAAACTATCTGTATGAATTCTTTGGACCAAGTCTGCCACCGTTTTCATCTGTGATTTTTTTGTTTCGTGGGCGTTTTTTCAATTTTTTTTTTACATTTGAGAAATTAAATTGTTAATTGTTCTCACTTTTCAGTCCATGGGAAGTAAAGCGTGTTCTTTAGTTTTTTAAACTATAATATTTTTTTTCTAAAAAATCGAAAAATCCTACATTAAAAACCATACCATATATATTTTGAATCCAATCTGACCATAATCACAGTACTCATCCATCATCTTGGGCCGCCATCTTGAATCCATAAATTTTTACGAAAAATTCATAATCTCTGAACCCGAAAACCTTCACACACTAATTTTGAATCGAATCATACCATAATGGCCTTCTTTAATTTATGAATTTTGACAGAAAATTCGAAATATACGACCTAAAAAAACCTCACATACCAATTTTGAATCTGACCGTAATCACAAATCTCGTCCGCCATCTTGGAGCTGCTATTTTGAATTCATGAATTTTGATAAAAAAAATCATAATCTCTGACTCCGAAAACCCTTATATACCAATTTTGAATCGAATCAGACCATTATCACAAATCTGGTCCGCCATATTGAAGCCGCTATTTTGTTTTTTTATAACAAAAAAATAATTTATTATTGCATTGTTCCCGGAACAATGAATACCTGCCAAATTTCAAATCATTCAGACGTCTGGAAATGGGTGAAAATCACGCTCTAAGGAGTCAGTTACAAACATACAAACAAACATATGAACAAACGTATAAACAAACATACAAACAAACATACAAACAAACATACAAACAAACATACAAACAAACAGACAAACAAACATACAAACAAATCTAAAAGTGAAGCTAATATAAAGCGCAAATTAGCATAGGCCATTTGCGTCTTTTATTTTGTGGGTGAAAAAACTTCTCTAGCTTGGTCTGACCGTGAAATATTGCATATTCCTTGTTTGGGGACTGTTAGTCGTTCGCTAGATTAATAAAGCATTTTTCCATGAGCACTTTAGAAGATCACTCTATATGAAACAAGGTTTCTATATAAAGTTGAGCAGGTGGTATATCAATAATTTCTGAGCGTCCTATGAATCCCGAAAGAGAAATGTTCAGAGATACATCTGTGGTTGAAGTTTCCTTCGAAAATCCCCATATGGATCTCTCAAGTGTGCAAAGTAGTGTATATCATTAATCATGCAGACATCTAGATATTTTTCCGAGTTTTATTCCCTATACATCGCGATTTTTAATATAGTCAGAAGTAAAATATAAAGTTTAACTGTTAGTAGTCCGATGATATATGAAATAGCGATATTAGAAATGCAATATTGAGGCATCAATACAAAGACTAACGTATTTGCCACTCATATATGGATATTAAAAGCTATAAATCTGAACTTTTGATACCGTTTGCGCGTTCGCTTCTGCTTGTAAATGACGTCACGTTGATAATATATTCTTGGATTCAAATGGTTCGGTAATTCCTGGAATTGATATATTGCTGAGCTTATTCTTTTGATTCACACGCAGGAAATGAAACTGCTCATAACTTCAATATTTCCACCATCACATTGGGAAACAAAGGGATCGGACTCATTCAAGTCTGATTGATGTTCGGATCCTTCAAAATAAAATATAATGGAATGTAGATCCGTCTTCTTCATAATGGTAAGTTTAAGTAGTTTCATATTGTTTCGAAACGAGTAAATTATTTTAATCGGGAAAGTGGTAATTGCTATATCGACTATAAATATTGAAATACACGAAGCTCCTCTTGTGACAATTGGATACTTGACAAAGTTGGGTTTCATCATTGACACTAACCGAAACAACATGTAAATTTTCTCATTGAGGAAGCTTTTCAGATATCTGAACACAAAGCTCAGAGTTCTGTTTCCCCTTTTTTACTCTCATATACACCTACAACGTAGGCTAATTGTGGCAAGCACCTGTAAAAAACTATTCCCTTGGATGAAACCACGACGGGTATTGATTTATACCCAACAGATACTTGTGCAATGTACCTCATTTCAGAGGAAGCTAATTGCAAATGATCCCTGTAACCCAACAGCAGAATTTTGTTTTGATTCGGACAGGGGAACTACCTGCAGACTAGTTTCGAAGTTTTTTGCCTCGTCATCAGTACAGAGTAGGTCACTACAGACAGCTTTGAAGCCATCTTTTGTTTTGATTATATGACAGTTGAAATTTTCTACCGCTGACAACGGAACTAATGTTATGAGAGAGCTTGGTATTGACAGTATTTAACTTTGCAGATTATTTGTACATTGCAAGTCTTAACAATATATTTGAGCTGAAAATATAAAAGTTGAAAAAATTCCTGTTTGAAATTGATTTTTGGTATTCGCAGACGCAAACATATTATGCATAATTTACATGTTGTAGGATGATTGAATATGAAGATTTGAAGGTTGTTGCACCAGCATACCTTCATCATCACATTATTAAGAGTGAATAAAGCACTCCTATCAGCTTCTATAGATAGAACTAAAGTTGAGTGCTCCTAAATTTATCAGATCACGAACGTGTATAACAAATTTCCGAAAAAAATTTATACAGTTTCAAATTTCCGAAAAAAATTAAAACAGTTTTAAATTTCATCTAAAAAAAAGGTTGCTGAAAAAATAGTCCCCCAGTGAGTTCCTGTGACTGTTTTTCTTACTATGTTTTCGAAAAACATTTTTTTTTTATTTCTTTTAATTTTCATTATACAAATGTTCCGACGTTGAGAGCGGCTATATTTTTTATCATAAATATTTGTTTTTCATATATTCGTATGTTTCAAAGCTGCTTCGATATATCCCGAGGGCGCGCTGGTGTCAGTTACCCAGGCAACACCGGTGTCTCTTCTATACCTTACGAATATTATATAGATGATAGTACAAAACCAGATGAGCCCCGTTAAGTATGTGTGGACTGAGACTGCATAAGCTTGACACGCAGACAGCAAATACATTATGGTCTCAGGAGCCCCATGACACGCTCTGCATCTAGTGTCCGGGACCTTTATACCCAGCATGCGACTATAGCACACCAGGTTGTTGACGACATCATCCTGGCAGGCCATTATGAATCTCTCAGTCTCCGGCTTCAGCCCACTTGACATGAGGAAAGCAAAGGTCAAATTTTTGGACAAGCTGAGACCCCGTGTATTAGCTCACATTTGTGTAGCTGCAGAAGTGCCTACTTCAGTCTCCGCAGCTTTAATGTGAGCTTTTGGCTGAACTCGGTGACAGAGTTTGGGCTAACATCTTCAGAGTCGAAAACGAGACCAAGTGCTGCAGCCTTTAATTAAAAGAAATTCTCCTATCCCTGCTTTCTCATCATCACCCACCAAGCAGAGGAGGGGATCTGAACACCAGATAACTTTACAGGCTCCATCCAGTCCATTCATTTAAGGGTTCACAGCCCTTCTGTTGTCTGGAGAAGTATAACTATTTAAGATGCTAGCTCCTTTTATAAAGATATATCAGTTTGCCAGTTTTTACTTCGAGTTGTCGCAGCTCCTTTTGATTCCATTTCACCACTCGAAAGGAGTAGAGTAGGATAGGAACGGCAAGCACTTTAGTTGCAGCAACTTTGTTCTTTTCTGACAGTGCTAACGACCAGCTTGCCATGGACAGAGTTTTTAGCCGTTGGTACCCCTTGAGAGAGCCATTTTTTTACCCCTAGGTAACTACGATGTAGATTGCTTCTGTCTACGAGCTGGACATCGCCTTCGCATTCCTCGTATCTTTCTCTTTTGAGATGAACTTTAGCATATTTGTCGATACCAAATTTCATACACTTGCGCCACCCTCAAGGGTTGATGTGGATCCTTTTCTCCAGACGCATATTTTGAGGTGATTCATGAATCAATGGGTGACCTTGTATCTCCGATTGCTAGGGTTGTATCCACGGGTGTTGATGATGTTAATGGATAGATGCAGAAAAGAAGAGGGCTCAGGAAGTCTCCATGAAATTGGCCCCTTCTGAGCATTGCCTGTTCTGTTTGAACTCTGACTTGACTAGATGTTATGGTGAAGCTAGTCTTCCAGAGCGGCATCATTTGTTCAATGCATCCCACTACTTGATCGCGCACCGCAAGGCATCTGAGCAAATGCATGATGAGCTCATTCGATATTGTATCAAATGCCTTGCGGTAATCGATCCAGGTCATCGAAAGGTTGTGCTAATACTGCACAGAGTCCTGCGTTACACATCTGTCGATGAATAGGTTCTCCAGCGACCCCCTTCTTTGACCCCCTTTGCTCATATATCATTCATACGCCGGATTAACTGCGGAGAGTATTCGAATGTATAAGATGCGGGTGATTATAAAATGTGGTCTGGAATTTTTTGGATCAGACAAATCTTCGTTTTTGGGGCTGAGCACTGTTCACCCCTCGACGAACCAATCCGGAATCTACCGCTAGTCATCTACCCATGAGTTGAAAACTCTTGCCATACAGTGGTGGGTGCTCGAAATTTTTTTCTATAAAAATTTATTCAACAAGTCAGGGCATGGCCCAGTGAAGTTATTCGAGTCCAGCCAAACTTTTTCGAACTATTATTGTTATCATTATTTACCACCAACTAATCCGGCAACGGCTAAAGGTGGCAGGTACTGGGAATTGAACTTGGGTGACGAAGAGAACGCTTCACTATCACGGCTACCACGGCCCATTCCACTCTTCATACATTTTAATGAATTTAATGATTCACCTCAGAGTAGTTTGAGTAATATTGCACCCTCACGGAGTAACCGTAGATTTATTCTCGTATATACAGCGTACAGTCTGTAACAGCCATCAGTCAGAGGGTGAGTAGTGGTCTGGTTTCGGGGGTTGAGGAGATATCAATAACAAGTGAATGTGCAGGGTGGCGAAGCGCTTATGACGGATCAGTCATCTGCGAAATCATTGTTACATATTGGTCTTTGTCAGATGCAATTACAAGGACAAATTAGTGTGTTATTTTCAAGTAAACATTGAATGTCATCGGAATTAATCGGTGTTTTTTAATCTCGAGCCGAATGTAATATACACAGCTGTAGTGATGATAATTGCACAGCACGAGTTGAAAATATTTTAATATTTTATTTTTGAAGTTAAACCGTGCAAAAATGTGAAGTGCGATCATTTTTCAAGTTGGAGTATTGAAAATGGGTCGATTTATTGAAATTCAGTAACTAACTGAGATACCTTGAGAAAATTGAAAGTTTTGCAATTCCTGCAAGTTACGAATGTTTACTAATTTGTGTGATGATTTTAATCTGATTTATATCTAATTGATTAATTATTATTGAAATTAATAATATCTAATTTATATTTGTATACCTGTAAAAAAAAATACAATATGGAATTCAAAATTTGAAATTAATAGACAAATTTTCAGGGTTAATTGGATATATTTTTTTCCCAATTTTACTTCATCTCATACTAATCTATATGGAATGACGAAATAATTGTAATATGATATACGTATAAGCATTGATCGTCCAAAACAAAATAGAAATTAGCGATCCATATTGTTAGAACTCTCATGAAGTAATTCCTACACTGTTAACTTTTAAACTGATCAGAATTTTATTTGAATAGCCATTTTGAAAGATTTTTTGTAATGGCACTGGGCATCGAGTGATACCTCATATGAACCATGAACCGTCTTTAAATTATCAATACGACCACAAAATCATAAAGAAAAATATTCTTCCAAAACAAAATGGCGGTACATAATATTAGAGCTCTGCTTTGACAATACTTTATTATTATTTAATTCACTTTGTTGTCTATATGCTATTATTAATAAGTTAATTTTAGGTACAGAAAACTTTTGTTGAAGGGTACCTTAGAGATTTGATGATTTTAATGATTTTAATGATTAGATGATTAGAAAAGATCTTCATAGCAGAGCTGTAACATCATGTACCGCCATTTTGTTCAATTCGATGAATATTTTATGGGAAATTTTTTATTCAAAGACCATTCAAATGAGGTATCAGTTACTGAAGCCATTATTAAAATAATTACTTTTCCGTTGTCTCAAATTAGTTTCTGGACTACCATTTGACCAAAAAAATTCAAGTAAGAATTCCAATCCACTTAAAAGTTAACAGTACCTAATGCAATCACTTCATGGGAGGTCTAACATTATGTACCGCTATTTCGTGTTGGAGAGATACATTTTTTTGAAATTTCACTTTCATTTAGGGAATTAGGACGTTTCGAATGAGTTAATATTCGATCAACAATACCATTTGAATAAATCGTTCAAAATGGCTTCACAACGCCATTTTGAAAGATACCTTTTTTTTCTTGTTCTCAAAACCTAGTATGTAAACATCCATTTACTTATTGTCATCGCTTGTCATCAGACTCGTCGATATTCGAGTCATAACATTCCATGTTCCTGAACGAACAGGTCTCTGAGATAATTGAGAAAAACTGAAAATATGCCCGGAGTAGCAACGTAATTTCATATGTGCAATAATCGCATAATGCTAATTTCTTACAACATATCAAAGTATTTGTCAACCTCCTGCATATTTTTTAATGTTGGAAGAATAGAAAAAATAGTACGGGTAAGTCAGAATGAGACCGACAATTCCATTTTTTTATTCATCATAGTTTTTGATCAAATCGATGACGTGGAATCACTGAGTTAGGTCTCATTCTGACTCACCCGTACTAAGTTCACATTAAAAAATGTTCAGGAGGTTGACGAATATTACAATATGTTGTAAGAATTTAGTGTTATGCGACTATTGTACAGAGTAATTATACTTTTAGGTACATTGGATATATTTGGTTGAGTATTGATGAGCCTAAATGATGTCAAAAGCTCACTTGTCCAAATAAAATATGAAGGAAAATATGACCACATACCAACGTAACTACGCCACTAGTTTACGAAAATTAAAAATTGTAACTTTAAATTATCACGTTGATAAACCTTAATTAGTGTACCAAATTTTAGATTTTTTCCTTCGGGAGTTTTATAGAATTAAAAATAGATCTAAATTTCTTTAATACTTTTGACATCCTGTATCTCAGAGGAGACTCATACCTTGATATAAACTTTTCATCTCAAAATGAGGTGAGGAATCTGTATTCGGAGTTTGTCGGTCTCATTCTGACTCACACTGTATTTGTAGAAAAGTCAAGACAATAATCGAAAGGAGATGACACACTTAAAAGTATCTAAGATAAATCTTGAAAGCAATCTACATCCATTTGTAATAGGGATATGTTCGAAGTGCCTGTGAGTATCAACTAATTTCAAGTTGGATCTATTCAACTGCCACCGTTCTGTACCAAATGTACCTTCTTAGGTTTTCCTTATCGAAAGTGTTTCGCAAATGTGTATGTTTCTGAATTACCTCACTTCCAACATTTCCGCTTTGGAAAATAAAATATATCATACAGTGTATATAAATTATGCCACTACGGAGATATCACCTAAATATGCAAGATTAAGGGTGCGTTGGCTACAGGATTTTTTTTTCAAATATCTCAAAAAATACTCTCACTGCTGATATTCCTACATTTTGTTTCTACATATATGAGAGAATTCTACCTACTATAAGTTATCTAGGTTTGAAATTCAAAAGTTACAAATGAGGGTTCTATCTTATCAATAACATATATTTCAGAATTGGATCTTAATCAAGGCTTGCCTATATTTTCATTTATTCAATGGTGTTGTTTTTCTTTCACGATTTTTTCTTCTTCACCTGGTGCATTATCAATAGAAGTAGGTATAGCACCACTTATTGATTAATTCGTTTACAGTAGTTAGTAACACTCAACATATATAATACTAACTGACTGACTTATTTCATATTTGAATATTCTTAATTAAAAGCAGAAGTGACTTTCGCTGTACGAAATTAAATGTTTCTATGTTCTTTTGCCATCTTTCTCTTTAATATAAAGTGTTATTTCGTCAAAAAGGACATTAAAATCTCCGATGATACCGCTAATATTAA
Organism: Chrysolina haemoptera; assembly: GCA_958298965.1. Taxonomy (NCBI): domain Eukaryota; kingdom Metazoa; phylum Arthropoda; class Insecta; order Coleoptera; family Chrysomelidae; genus Chrysolina; species Chrysolina haemoptera. The sequence continues at coordinate 48,400,762 of OY282584.1, read as the reverse complement.
TTAGAAGATACTCAGATGTTTGCTGAACTTGTCACCTAAATGGAGCAGACACACTTAAATATTCGAGAGCAGCAAAAATATGAGAGATGATTCAGGGGCGGAGGTGACTTTAAGTTTTGGGTGGGGGTTCATTTTGATAATGAAAAAAACAAACTGATGTACTAATTCTTTTTGGAGATGGAAGCCACGAGAGGCTACCGTCATGGGGAGTTCTATCCCCACTATCCTGGAACCTCGTGGTAAATAGCCTCCCCACAGACCTGAACGGCAAAGGAATGCATGTCCAAGGCTATGCTGACGATATCGTCATGATGTTTAATGTGAATATATGAGTGTCTGTATGATTCGATTACCCCCCACAGACGTACAGACGTGGTGCATGAGGGAAAACCTCAAGAATAACCAAAAAAAATCCAGGATTGTTCCTTCCACCAGGAAGAGATACCTAGAGATTAACAGAGCTCTTTGAATTTTTTGGTGAAAGCTTTCAGATATCTGCAAAGACCTGGACTTGTCCTAGACTCGAAGCTCACCTAGAACAAATATCTGGAAAAAGTGCTGGCAACGGCAGGAACACCACTGATGATGGATAGGCGCTTCTTTGGCAGAACATGGAGACTTGTACCCAAACGCTACACAGCGATATTGAGGCCCTCGATTACGCGTGGAACCCTGCTGTGGTAGCCAAAGGTTGAACAAGTGACAACCAGAAGAAGACTGGCTAGTTCACAAAGACTGGCCATGCTTGGTGTTACTGGTGTCCAGGAAATTCACGATTGTTCTGGAGGTAATTTTGAACCTGTGCTAGAGGCTAGGCTAGAAGCTTCCAGACTTGAATGTCTGGACCAATAGAGGGGCAACAATCTAGGACATTTCAACATAATGGAGGTCATAAGAACCAATGACACATTAGAAATGCCGTCGGACAAAATTACTCCAAACTTCTTCATTGATGGAACATACACCACTATTATATAAGATGTGGAAGTTACATCAAAGGCTACTACAGTAACTTGAGATTTCTTCTGCTCAAAAAATTGGAAGTCCGTGATATTTGGTATGAGCTTAGTTTGACAATAGAGGAAAAGGTTTCCAAAAAGTTCCGGGCCCTACTTTGTGAAAATCGAAAGATAATCCGGTGTAAAGAATTTTCCGACGCTTCTTGTTGAAATTGTGATGATGTATTTGTCATTCACCATTATTCATGAATGTACTTCTAGCTGAAATAATAATGAAAATAGTAAAATACCATATATCGCTTGTTACAACTAGCTATAGAAGGATTGATGGGAGGTTGCAAAATAAATGATTTTTGAAGAACAAAACACATTACATGAAACAAATTCAAGTGAATAATATTGGTGTCGAATAACTTTTCCGTATACGCGAACAAAATGTTCTTCTTAACCGACAAATCACATTCGATCCAAGCTATTAATGCTTTTGAACAATCGATCAACAGAAATACGGTGAAATCACTCATTTTGATGACTTTTACACTCTTTTGAAAAAATATGCCTTACCATCAGGAAAACGAGAAAATTACCTATAATGAAAATGGTAAAATATCATATATCGCTTGTTACAACTAGCTATAGAAGGATTAATGGGAGGTTGCAAAATAAATGATTTTTGAAGAACAAAATATATTACATGAAACAAATTCAAGTAAATAATATTGGTGTCGAACGACTTTTCCGTATACGCGAACAAAATGTTCTTCTTGGGCCACAAATCACATTCGATCCAAGCTATTAATGCCTTTTGAACAATCGATCAACAGAAATACATCGAAATAAATGTCTCAGTAGTAATCACCGTGAGTAATGAACTGAAACTGACAAACTGCAATTATTAATTTGCGTGGAACCACATTCAGTGGTGTGATTAGGAGAGTTGACGAACGAAATAATTATATAAATGACTTCACAGGTGTATTTCTACATGATATACCTACTGGTACCCCATATAATATTTAATGAGTGATGGTAGTTCACCCTATATAGCCATTTTTATTACTATTATTTTTGTTTTTTGTATCCGTGTGGATTATACTAGTAGGGCCCTGTCTCCGGAGCTCCGACACATCCGGAGGGCGCGCTGGTGCCATTTACACAGATAGCCACTCCCCACCACCGTGGGGTGAGCAACTATACTGGGTCCGAGAATCATGTGCCCTGAGCAGACGGAGTGAACCAAGGATGATAGACTTCTGCATTCATCCGGATTTCTGCCACATCACGACAAGCCGTTATGATTTTTAGATTAGAGAGCAGCGTGTCCATCATTCCACCAAGGACCCTTCTAATCAGAACCACCAATTTAACCGAATGGTTTGGGTACAACCCGCAAAGTTTAAAGAGTAACTCTTGATATTTTGTCCGTTTTTCCTTCCCTTTTCGGACGATGTTCGTTTCGCCAGAAGCAGAAAACTCTATGACGAATATCGTCCTACTTTGATGGTCGAGGAGGACTACATCAGGCTTATTGGCCTGTATTTGCCTGAGGGTAGGGAATGAGTAGTTCCAATAGATTCGACACCTCTCATTCTCCACAACTGACTCAATATCCTCCGGAGCATAAGCCAACACCGGTGTCTCGTCTATGCCTGTGGATATAGGCTAAAGGTACAAACATAGAGGAGCGACGCGACAAGCGGCAAGCGACGCGACTAGCGACGAGACAAAAAGCATGCACATAGTAACGCGACACTTTTTGATCTCTTGTCAGGTTGAAATATGAGTTCGAACAGTGAGGATGAATTTTTTTCATTAGATAGCTCAACATGACGTTTGTTAGTTGCAAAGGGCTATAATAGGAAATATGCCGTACATCCTATGAATCAAAAATTGAAATCGGTTCGGACAATATCAGGCCCTATTTTTGACATTAAAAAACATCCAAAAACATTTTTTTAATATCTCCGAATGGATATAAATACTTTCAACTATATTTTGGGAAGTATTGCACCGTTTTTGTTGAAAAAAAGACAAATAAAAAGACAAATTTTCTACTTCAGCCTGTAGAACCAGCAGCAAAACTCATCATCGTCCAGTGAATACCGATTTCGGTGATCCGGGTGGGATTGATTCCATATAGCTTGTCTTTTGAACACAGAATTTATTATCTGTTCGGTTTCCATCGTTCTTGTATACTTATCCCAAGTACTAAAAGCAATAATTAAATTTACAAACTATACCCTCCTTCCAAATCAAACGATGGCACTCACTGCCGCGATAGACGCAGCTGCCACGCGTGAATAAACATTGTCGCTCAAAATACGTCGGGCGTCATCGCGTCGCTTACTTCCTCACTATGTGCACTCGAATACAAAACGTACAAAATATTCTGTTCGCGTCGCAAGTCTCGTCCCTTGCCGCTTGACGCGTCGCTCCTCTATGTTTGGACCTTAAGACCACATAAGCTTGACACGCGGACAGTAAATGCATTATGGTCTCAGGATCCCCACGACACGCTCTGCATCTAGTGTCCGGGACCCATCACGCGACTACGGTAGACCATCCTGGCAGGTCATTATGGATCCCTCGGTCTTCGACGTCAGCTCACTTGACCTGAGAAAAGTGAACGTCAGATTTTTTATAAGCCAAGGTCTTCGATGTTCTTGAAGAAGACCCCATGCATTGGCTTATCCTTATACAGCTGCAGGATCACTCCTGTATCCGCTGCTTTAATGTGAGCCTTTTGCTCTGAACGGGCTCCAACTCGGTGACAGAGTTTGGATTAACCCGTTGAAAGTCGAACACGAGACCATTATTAAAGATTAGTATAGATGATGAAAAATTTAAAAACGGTCATTTATAACCAACTGTCAACTGTTTTTGGAACGTTCTATGACAATAATTATAATGGGACCATTTTTTGGGTGAATTTCACAACTTCGTTGTTTTAGATTTTCATATAAGTAGGTGATTTTTCATAAAACGACATAAAAGATCCATTATCAAAAAAGTGTCAACTGTTATAACATATTAATGTGGAGCAAAATCTCATTTCTCAATCTGAGTATTCCTAGACAATGTTTCATTTCATCCCAACGTATAAAATACAGCCAACGCCTCTGCTTTCCCAATATCACGTTCACGTACCTCAAGAAACACCTTAAATAACACAATCACACTTCAGAGAAGGCTATGATAATTTTAATCATGCCTAGGCCTACTACGTCTGTTCTTATTTTATACCTGAATAAAGTCGACTTTGGCTTTTAATAATCAAAACTGCGACTTTCACCAACTTTCTCCTAACGGCCCTCTTGACACTCACAGCCAGAGACGTTAGTTTAACGCACTTGCAAATTGCAAATTAGAAGTTATACTTTCAACTGAATGGGAACGTTTTCGTATAGGGTGAGACCGTCTCACAGATGAAAACAAAGTTTTATGTTATAGCGATTCCTGACAACACGTTCAATTTTGTGGGTCTAGAAAGAATAATTGTTTATTTTTAATGCCATAGTCCATTCAACTTTTTATATTTTTACCGTGAACAAGCCTGCCTCCTTTTCTGAAATCTTTCCAAAAATGTTCCAATGAATTAATTGTAAATAATAAATTGATTTTTGTTCGAAAATATGAATAGAATATTCATAAAATCTCTTCTGACAAACAAACTCTATTCGCTATTTTCCATCGTTCAAGATAACCTTTCGGGAGGTATTGATGTAGAAAAAGAGAATATTTTCCATGAAAATTGAAAAATGAGAAAATATGATTTATTTGTAATATCTAACAAAAAATAACTTTCAAAGTGTAATAACCATCTAAACATTTTTGGTTTCATTGTTCCACATCAAACCGTTCAAAGGACCCAGCACCAAATACATGGGAAAATGGCGTTCAGCCAATTTTGATAATTTTTTGGGATATTGTAGTACAAGTCACTAGAAGTTACCCATGCAAGTTTAAATTAGTTTCTATGTCCAGTTTCGGAGATACGAATTTTTGAAAATCATAAAAATTGCTGTTTTACCAAAACATAGCAAGGTTCACTCATCCAAAAGTATTACTTTTTAGATGATTAGTAACAAAATAGTAGCATTGTTGGTTTGAAGAAAGTCGAATAGCATGTCAGTCAGTCGGTCGTTGCGATAGAAGAAGCCACCTATTATACAGGGTGGTTCAAAAATAGCGACAATTTAGGATATTTTGCCAATCTTTAACAACGGTCCCATTAGTGAGACTGAGCATTTTTCATTAGGAAAATACCTATTGGGATTCTTTTCTTATGACAGAAAGATTTTCTATAAAAGTTTCGACTTTTTCACAACACAGTAATTTTTTTTCAAATGTTTGTTTTTTATACTACATGTTTTTAACAATAGACACACAAAATAGTCTTTTTGAGTCAATAAATCCGCTTTGGAGCCAAAACTATTTGAGAAAGACTTATGGTAATTGCTCGACATGATCAGCTTCAAAAAGATACGATCACATTTTATACGGGGGCTGTTTACAAATATTGGTTGAAATCGGTTTTGTACGTAATATATATGTTTGTTAATTATTTTTGAACGGATCTCCCAATTTGAATCATATTTTTCAGTTATACTTCCAAGTAAATTACCCTACACTCGGGTAAGTTTCATTCATCAGGTAAGGGTGAAATTTGATGTCGGCGTTCATTCACGTTTTCTGTGAAAACGAGCGCATTTCATAAGAAATTACTACGAATAATTTTTACGGAACATTGAATTGTTTTTCACCCCATTGAATTTTTTTTCCGATAAATCATATACTTTCCAAGATTACAGCCAAAGGATTACAGTTAAAGGAAAAAACCCCTGGAATTTCGGTAAACAATTTTTTTTCGTGTTTATCATGGTTCCCACTACTGGCATACCAAATTTGGTAGTGCTACAATCGATTCTTGTCCCAAAACCCAATCGTACTGGATAATCCAGAAATAAATGATTTCCTGAATTTTTGCTTTATTGAGGACCATAAAGATAGAAATAAATGATTTATTGGATTTTAGCTTAATGGAGGACTATACAGCGCTGCTTTTAATAGCCCCCCCTGTTAATTTTTGAACGGTTAGACGTAGAAACTTGAATAAAAAACCGTTTCGATGGGGGGGGGGGGGCATCAACTCTGAATACTACTCATACCTCGATAAAGGACCCCGCACCAAATGCATGGGAAAATGGCGTTCAGCCAATTTTGATATTTTTTTGGGATATTGTATCATCACCCTTACCTGCCACTGAAAGTTCTGGCGGAGGCGAATATTTGATTGGTCATAACTCTGGTAAAAATGATCGGAGAAGAAAAAGGAAAAGTTCATATCGTTTCTAAAGACTCCCCCTTTCTCATGCGAATATAATATGCGAGTATTTTAGTACTTAAAATGTATTTTGTCGCACTTCACGGAGATTTTTGCGGATGATCCGAAAAACACGAATAATTTAGCAAACAATTATTATACTGAAGCAGCAACCCATACCCTCTTTGGACTTATACATGCCAAAAAAAAACTTTGTTTTACTCTTGCCTCATTTTCAACTCACCCATAAAATCGGCATTCTCTGCACTAAATGTTGAAAATAGTCGCTTATTCATATCCTGCATATATATATATTTAATAACACTATTGTGAAGTGCAAACCTCAAGCTTGAAATAACATATCTCATTTTTTATGTAGGATGTGTATGAGCGATTATTTTCAACATTTACTGAAGAAATTGCCGGGATTATGGGTGAGTTGAAAACTGAGGCAGGAGTGAAACCGAGTTTTTTCTTTGGCATTTATAAGTAAGACTTGTCTCACTAGTCTTAACTCGTTGCATATTGTCCAAAGAGGGTACTGATTTCTGCTTCAGTATAATTATTTCATATCAACTAAAATATGCTTGGCTTCCGGATCATCTGTAAATATCGTAGAAGGGTTATGTGAAGTGGGACAAAACACATTTAAGTTACTCAGATACTCACATGTTATATTTGCATGAGGAAGTAGAAGACTTCAGGAACGATATGCACTTTTGCTTTTCCTTCTACTATAATTTTTAGCAAAGTTATGACAAATCTAATTTTCGACCCTGCCTGAACTAGCAGTGGCGGGTTAGCACGAGCATGAAATGTATTATAACTTATATTCCCCATTTTATTTGTTTTTCACCTGAACTTTATATAAACAATGCGGAGGGCTAACTCTTATTGCGGAGGCAAATGTCGTTGTACGATTGTTGGTGAATGAACCCAAAGATATTCCTAGAAATTCAATTTATGGCAGCGAGAATGAAAAAGCTAAATACTAGTTTTCATTTGGACGCCATCTACAGAAATTCTGATAAAGTATCTCATTCTCAAAGCCAGTCTCTGTAGAAAGTCTTTATTACACTGAAAGAGAAAATACTCCAGACATGCAAATAAAACAATTGCTAAAAAAGGAATAATATTTAATTTAATAAATGTTGTTAAATCAAGTTCTAGGCTTGACGAGATCTTGAAAAATCAATAAATACCGATTGTAATCAATAATGAATGAAACGTTGTTAAACCAAGTTCAGGGCTTGATGAGTCTATTAATAAGTATCGTATACAGGGTGAGTGAAGAAATTTGGTTTTTTGGATTATATTGTGCCTTTTTGAAATGGCCATACCAACTTACATGTTTCGAAATATTGGATTAAATGCATTTAAACCTTACATACGTTCCTTGACCAATAAGTTATAAGAATCCACCAAACTCTTCTCCTGTGAATGTATTTCAAGCTCCTCGGGTTCCTTGGTTCCTCTATACAGTGCCTGCAGCTCTTAAACACCTCTGAATACACCACCTTGGTTCTGGACACCTGATTTAGTGTGTAATTCAGCCAGTTATCATAAGGTAGTTATAGGTTGCTATTCTGGTTATTTTGGCAATTGGCCACCAACATCATCGCTCAATGGCGAAAAATAAGCTTTTAAATAAATTCATAATTTTAGATAAGCTTTATATTTTAGATCTGGATATATGTAGGAACTGGCTAAATGCTCTAATTGTCAAACCAAATAAAACAGAAGAAGAAGAACTATCTATCCCTTGTTGAGAAATAAATTCAAAAGAATCAAAAGTGACTTTGACAGTTGAGTATAACCAACTTTATTTTGAAATAATCAAACTTCTTTTAACTGATAATTTATTATTTAGCCTTGGTGGAGTATTCAGTAGAGTTCTTCGAGCTGTAAAATAAGAATTAATCAACAAAAACACTGTAAGCCACATTCAGAAACTTATACTCAGTTGGTGTTTTGTTCACGTTGCCATGTTTCACGATAAAATTGATGAAAATTAACGTTTGTAGAAATACAACCGTTATAGCATTTTCCCAGGATATTTATAATAATAGTAATTTATTTGTCAAAGCATTACAATTCAATATGACAGCAATTTATAAAATATTAAATTTTTTTTTTTGACAAACAGGAGGTTGAAATCAATTGAAAAAAGATACTAGTTCAACCCCCTACTATACTATTTAAATGCATTTTTTTTGTTCCGTATTGAGCATCACCATACCAAAAGGCCCAAAAAAAGAAAAAAAGAGAAAACAAATTTATAACAGAAAAAAACTTCGAAGGTCACTATGTACGCAAACTCAACAAGATTTGTTTATATCTATTTTGAATGCAGTCGCTGATGAGGTTTTTAAATGTTCCGGGATGCTATTATATAGCCAGTAAACATTGAAGGAAAAACCTCTCTGATAGAAAGTAGTACTGTACGATGGTGGTGAAATATAGCCACGATACCTCAGATTGAGCGAGTGCACATCAGTTCTATAAGGAATCTTTTGTGTAAGATATGAGGGACGATTAAAAGGTATTAAATTGAGGAACAATGTAGCAGAATGCAATTTTCGACGGTCCTCCATGGATAGCCATTTTGTTTCAATTAATTTATAAGAAACTGGTTCACGACGACGAATACCATAAATTAATCTTAAAGTAGATTTTTGTACACGCTGTATTCTATCTGCATCAATTTTATTCAGACAAGTACCGTTGACAGCATCTGCAAAATAGAAGTGACTCAGTACCAAAGAGTTACTCAATTGAATTTTTTGCGAAACTGACAGGGTCTGACGGTGTGGATATAATCTTTTAAGGTTTGCATAAGCACGTTGTATACATTTATTAACATGTGGTTTGAATCTCAAGGCTGTATCAAAAAATAAACCTAAATTTCCGAATAAGGGACGATGTCTGTACCGACTCTAATTTCAATGCTTTGTTGTATAGAAGATCTATTTTTACCGAATATTAGGAGAGTTGATTTTGATGGATTTATTAGTAAATTGTGTTTCCTCGAAATTTCACTAAGGCTGTGCAAATCCTCATTAATTTTTTCTTGAAACATTCTTACTTCACTTGGTTGAAATGATGCATATAGTTGTGTATCATCTGCGTATAAATGTACTTTGCAGTACTTGATATAATTAATTATATTGCTGGTGTAAATAGAAAACATAATCGGTCCTAAAATTGAGCCTTGTGGGACTCCAAATTTCTGTTTTGCTAGGGGTGACGCCCCCCTCTTAGTTTCGACATATTGTAGTCTATTATCAAAGTAGCTCTTCATTAGTGCTACGGCCGCAGGGTCAAACCCAATGTAATTTAGAATTGATAGAAGCAGATCATGACTCATTCTGTCATTCTGTCAAATGCTTTGCTATAATCGATTAAAACTAATGCTTTAGTTTTACCCCTATCAACTGATTCTATGATATCGTCGGTTATTTTTAAAAGTGAAGTTGTACAGCTGAATCCTGCCCTAAATCCCGATTGACATTCTGGTAGTATATTATACTGATTAAGATGTTCTCTGATTTGTACAGTCATGATTTTTTCAATAATCTTTGACAAGGCAGGTAAAATACTTACAGGTCTTAAGTCGTTATAAATTTCTATATCATATTTCTTCGGAAGTGGAATAATTTTCGATATTTTCCAAGAATCAGGAAAACTGTTCTCCAATATACAGGAGTTAATAATATTAGTTAAAAACGGAAGAATTCTATTTATCACCGACCGATATCTCCTAAGAAAAACATGATTCCGTTTGTTTCCCAACGTGTTTGAACATCCAGATTTCACCCCGTAACTCGAACAATCCAGCCGACATCTTATAGAAAGGCAGAGGTTTCTGACTCGAAACCGCTACATTGTTACTTTGATTAAATGTAATACCAGTAGTGTTGAGTTCCGGTGCGAATTTACAATGCGTTTGGTATTTAGAAATACTTCTGGAACCATTTATGGCTCCTCGTAAATCTAGAAACTTTCAAGGAGTAGATTTCGTAGATTTATTTGCGGAACCTGAAACTTAATGTGGAAATTTGTTTGCGGAGAGTGTGTATTCAAAGGCGTGTGTGTGATCTTATTTCGAAAGGGGAAATCCGAAGGGAGTTATTTTGATATTTGTAATTGAGACCGGAATTTAGGTGGCGTCTGCTTTTGTTACCCTGATCATCCAATGGAAACACATTTCCTGTGGAAATGATCTGACTGAAAACAAATTAGAGTGGATTTGGTGTCTTAGAATCAATGTGAAGAAATAAGTTCACGCTAACTCAGAAATTACTTTTGTTTGACATTCCCATAGTTGTTTCTATCGTTCATTTCATAGATAGATATTTATTATCATTTCGATAGGATCAGCTTCATAATAAAATAATCATTTCTTTCTTCAAGTTCTATGCCTGAGATACTACGAATTCCGAACAATTTTTCAGCAATTGCAGAGAGTTTGATATATCCATAGATTCAGACTGCGAGCCTCACTTACAATGTTCACTTGAGACAATAAGTTTTTTAAAGCTACCGGTTGTATAATGAACTCAAATTGTTCCATGTGCTGAATTAGCGAAAAGGTTTCTGAGGACTAAAAGTTGTGATGGACTAAACCTAAAACCAAAACTAATTCTCTACGATTACCAAATTCACTTGAGTACGACTGCAGTTTTTAGCAGTTGAATCGTTGTGATTTGGTAATCGTAGAGAATCAGTTTCCTCTTTTTTGATTATTTTATTTTTTCAAACAATGAAAAGAATCAACCTTTAATCAAATGCAGCATTGTCCACCAATGTCAATCAAGTTTTCTGATACTGCAACTGAGTCATTTGTTTCTTCATGAAGATCTGAAAGGGCGTCTGGAACTGAAGTGTAGTTGAAGCAAACATCAGCAAGGTTGGAAACAGTAGAAACTCTACTCTCCCAGCGAGTTTCGCAAATTTCTTTTACCGACAATCTTTCGATGCGCTTGGATATCACTCCTCATCGCTTTGCTGATGTAGAGAATTAAGCAGTCTTTAGAGGAATCCAACTAAAGAAACTCATTTCACGAAAGTTTTGGCTATCATTAAATTCAAACTGTGACTGAAAAATGCACGAGGATATTGCTTGAGAATTCTGGCTTGGTTCGGAATTTTGGTGTCGACTTTCGGCAGTCGCATTTTGGTGCCCCTCCGGTCTCACCGCTCGTACGGCCCCACTTGGCACGTTAACCGACAAAATCAAGCATAGTCTGAATTTTAGAACGACGTGCGGTTCCGGTTTTGTTGCAGTTTTACCCGCACCGTATTAACTGTCGCTTAAAAATGGCAGAGAAGAACGAGGTGAGTGGGGCCCTTTACCCGCACCGTATTAACCATCGATTAAGAATGGTAGAAATGGTAAAATGTTAAATGGTACTACCTGAAAGCGCCTGAGAGGAAGCAATGGCCAAAACAAACTAGAAAGAGAGACTACTATTACTCTGAGATATCTGACTGAATCTCTCAACCCGGAGTATCGGAGTTCTGCTTGCTCTGCTTCCGAAGTGAAGTGGCTTACACCCGTTTCTTACTTGTTAATATTTCCTCCGCAATGAATTACATTGCACAAGTATCTGTTCAATATAATTCCATACCCGTCGCGGTATTAGCTAGGAGAGTAGTTGTTTTCAGATCAGTTATTTACCAAAAACAGCCTATATGTACTGTAGGTGCTTGGGGTACCGGAGTCCAATCTCACAGGATAATAATAATAATAATAATACTCTCTCATAAACACTCGTAGAGTGTACCCAAAGGCATGGCCTGTGCGGGTAGAGGACGGCTATTATTATTATTTGCCGTGGATATTTATATTGAACGAATAAGTTCTATTTTCATGAGAATTGTTGCTAAGTCTCATTGAAATCAAAATATCATCTTCAACCAAAGAATAATATCTGAAATTACTCTAGTATTTTCTCGTCCCATTTTAACTGTTCACGCGAAAAACCAGGATTTTTATCTAAATAATATCACTAATTATATAAAAGCTGTTATTCTCTAGCTTCCACTCTAAAGTAATCAGTAGACGAAAAGGCCAGTACTGAACAACATTAACGCATTTTTCATTTATTTTAATCAAATTAATCCCAAGCTTATTGTGGTTCATTTATTAAATATATTATCAAGAGAATAAAAGGACTGGCAAGATAAAAAATCAGTTGATCACGGAATCTAATAAAGCACAATGGTTATAATTAAATCAAATGAGTTAACATTACTTGTCCTAATTAATAAATCTTGAACATTAAAAATGTATAAATGGGCTGGACGAGAACTGGCAAAATTTGTCACTGACGTCCTTCATTTGTTGTTGAGGTTATGACAAATTCGTCTAGTAAGAGTTAATGTAATTTTTTAATATTTTTTTTTTGTTTTTCCACTTATTTTTTTTATCTTATCATTGAATAAAGAGCAAACAATACCCTTGATGAAACGGGAATCGGTTTTGAGCGTTCAGTTTTATTTGTTCCAACATTTTGTTGGAACAAATGATTCAATCCCCCACTTAGATTTGGTATGTATGCAGACGACCTAGTCCTTTATATTATGAGCAACAACATACACTCAGCAACGCAACTTCTACAGAGCACAATCACAAATTTGGAAGGTTGGTCAAGAAGCACGGGTTTCAACTTTTCCTGTTCGAAAACTAGGTGCACAGAAAATTGAAGCAATAAAATCAGTCCTAACTCTTTATAACTAGACTCTGAAATGTGTTGACGAGCACAAATTCTTAGGTATGGTGTTCGACAGCAATCTTCGATGGGACGCCCACATCTGGCACGTTAAACAATCGAGCCAGAACGGACCCAACCTGATGAGGTCACTGGCCAGTCAACATTGGGGAGCCGATTGCACAACACTTCTCCGAATATACAGAACCCTCATTCGATCCAAAATTGACTACGGCTCATTCATATACGAAACTGCCAGGAACTCACTACTAAAACCGTTAAATATGATCCACAACACAGCCCTAAGACTCGCGATCGGAGAATACTGTACAAGCCCACTAGAAAGCCTCTGTGTGGAAGCTAACGAGCCCCTCTTTCCATCCGGAGACAGTACCTGAGTCTGTCCTATGCAGCAAAAATATTCGCCACCCAATCGAATCCAACATATGGAAATACTTTCTCGAATCGTCACGAAGACTTCTTCGCACGAAACCCAAAGGAAACATTACCATACTACCGACGACTCAGAAAACATGGAATGAATTTCTCCAATGTCACCCCCCTCTCCATCCCTCTCAACCGCCACCATGGACCACAAAACCCCTCCCTCCAACTTACTACTCACAAAATACCCAAACTCCTTATCTCCCGTCACTGTATACAAACAACTATTCCTTGAACTCCAGGCTGAGTACATAGATTACAATGAAATATTCACTGACGCCTCAAAAACTAGCGGTAACGAATATGTTGAAGCTGCTGTCATCACCAACACGGCCAAGTACACTTTTAGTTTACCATCCACCTGCACAATATGCACAGGAGAATTATACGCCATAGCGGAAGCCTTAACACATGCAACCAGCAAAAAAACGGTTATATTTACTGATTTCCTTAGTGCATCTCCCAATAATACCCAAAGCACCCGATTCTACAATGAATCAAATCACAAATAGACGCATTGAAAAACCAAAAAAAAAAAAATACTGGACATTGCTTGGATACCCTCACACATCGGCATTACTGGAAACGAAATGAGGATACTGCTGCTAGAGAAGCATCTACTGAACCTAGCTCTGAGAAAATACAAGACATACCTTACTGCGATCTCAAGGACCATATTAAGAGTTATACAAGAGAGCTATGGCGTACCAGGTGGCAAACCACCAGCAATAAACTAAGAGAAATCAACCCTGACATTACATCTCCAGCAGAACCTCGATAAACGCAACTTGCAGAACCTCATGAAGCTTCTGAAGATGATCAGAATTGACAACTACATCTGATCTCAACTGAACCAATCTAGACCTTTCCAACACCCGAAGCATATACAATCGTTTTATCTTATAATCTTATATTAAGTGAAATTGTTATTATTACTACTGTACCACCGTTAATAACCTGTAATGGTTGATGCGGTCTTCTTTTGATAAAAAAAAAATGATTCATGAGAATTCATGAGAATTCGGGAATCTAACTGATTTTTGGTGGCCCAGACCAATGAATTATAATCCACCGTATAACTAATATTGCATCACAAATGAAGCAGCGACTTACAGTAAAAGTCAGTCGCAGCGCCACCCGCGGTGAAACCAATAAGTAATCCTCGACAGCACAGACACCAGGAAGTGAACAGAGTTCGAGAATTTTTGCCGAAGAGTATCAAATAAATGAAATAGTAAAATCGACAAGTTCTAAGTACAGTTCTCTCCAAATATTTCCACAATGTGGAAAATATGAGGCAAAAATCTGACAGAAAAGAACTACTTCCCTGGCTAATACCGCACGAACGGAAAATTCAACAAGTTTTGATTTTCTCAATGTTTATTGACAGAAGTGTTGAAAAATTATACTTACCAAGAGTTAGGCTTAATTAGATTTTTGTAAGAAATATCTTAAAAAATGAATGTGCTTGTGTTGGTTTTCCATATGAATCGCGCTAGCTCAATTCCACCAACTATACAATACTAAGAGAAAAAAAAGAATACGTCCTCATTTCTTGAAGTCAGTCTAATTTACCCTCATCACAACCAAGGCTGGCCAGTCCAAAAACAATACAAAAATTTGTAAGTACCTCCCAAGGGCAACATTCATACATTATAACATATGAATCTGATGTGTGACCTGGCCCTACCTATCACAGTTGGTTACCTCACCCTAGGTGAAAAATCATTTATACCTGATTACAGATAAGTTATGTGAGAAATATGAACGCGATACCGCAATTTGTATCAAGGTAGAATGAGTATTCAACATAAATAACCAGAAAATATCCTTGAATAATGATGATGGAAATGATAAGATATAACATATTTTTGATGTTACGGATTATGCTCATATAGAACGAGTAACGGGCAAAGAAAACTCTTGAACTCAAAGGATGGAAATTATGAAATGTCACGCAAAATATTGAAGAGACGTCATTGAAAAAATTAATGCAATGCATCATTCATATCGATGAACGGCTTTGTAAGAACAAGCCACCTGATCGAACTACATTCAATATTAATTAACAAAATGCCCGTAAGGAAGGAAAATCTGGGTGGGACTATTGATATTGGTATATCTTTCAGCATCTGCCCCGCACCAATCCAAACATTATTTTCGTTTGCTATTAATTGAAAAACATTTATCGGGAGTACATGCATATTGACAGATCAGGAAAATAATCGAAGTAGACTTCGTCAGTTTTCATTTCTGTCAATTCTGAAGTTTTCAAAGTGAGCTGAAATAAAAAGAACACTGTCAGCTAACGTCACAACATGGCGGTCATGGGGGACAAACAAAGGATTTGACATTTGGTGAAAAATTTGATGGGGGGACAAACAAAGCCATTTTCCATAAGACTATGCTTGTCCTTTTTGTTGATTTACTGCGAAAAAATTTCTAAAAACACGGTCTTGTCATTTTAGTGAATATTAATTCATTGTGTACAGTCTGAATTGAGTGTATAAGTCTGTAGAGGTGTTATAAACATGGAGTTTCCAATTCAAAAATATGTTGTTATGATATTACCTGTGAAAGGTTCCAGTATGGTTTTTTTCCCTTTCTTCCACACAAACACAGCATTTCCATACCATTGAGGCTTTCACACAACACAGTAAAGTCGAGAGTCGAGGTAATAAATTGAGTCACTTTCTTCGAATTACACTATAATTATTATCACAAACAAAACAAAAATAAAAATAAACTACAACTATCAGTAACAAATAACGCCAATGTCGCCAATGGATCATTGTTTTGGGGCCAAAGCACATTGTTGTAGTCATGAAATTAAGGTTGACAGACCGCGAATTTTGAACTGAGCCAATCTCAAATTAATGTTTCAAAACGTAACCAATGGCTATTCACTTTCCCAATATCCAATCAGACTTTGGGGCTCAAAACGAGCGCATGCGCCTTAAAAACTCATCTAAATGAAAAGGCCTATTGCTCGCTTCTGTAGTATAAACACTGACTGAAACAATTGGTTGTTACAGACTCCCAAAATGATATACCATAACGCAAATGGGACTCCACAAGTGCATAATAAACTAATTTTGCAGCAGCAAATCCCATTTCATTTTACACCACCCTCAAAACATAACAACCAGATCCCGATTTTTTATTTAAGATTCTAATGGGCTCTTAAAACTTCAGATTTGTGTCCGTCCACGTAAATTCCTAAAAATTTTGCTGTGTCCTTATTGACTAATATTTGACTACCTACATTCATATCCGGTATCACAGTATTGAGAAAATTGGCATTTGTCTTTTTAGTTTTCAGTGAAAGTGAATTAGAATCTCACCAGTCTTTGATTAAGACCATGTCACTACACATTATTTCATGGAGTCTATCTTTATCTTTATGGTGCCATAATATGGTTGTATCATTTGCAAATAACGTTTAATTTCCCGAAATTGGTAGAATTGAAGGTCATTTATATATAAAAGAAAAAGTATAGGGCCCAGTACAGAACCCTGAGCCATATGTCCTGTGACGCTCGGTATAAAAAGTATGTATTCATGACATATCAGGGTTATATTAGACATTGAATTGAAATTCAAAGTTGTACAGAATTTGTTGTTTTCATTTCGTTTGTCAATGGTACTTATGGAAACTATAATATTGAGTGAGAGGGTGCAAATATTTACGGTCAGCCATTGCTGGGTTAATTATTAGGTAACCTTCTGGAAATTATCTGAAAAAGTTCATTTGTTCATATTCACCCATACAGCACGATGTTTTAAGTATTTGTTTGATCTCCCATGATGCTCCAATTCTCTCCCCTCCGCAGCACACTGGAAACATATCTGTAAAAGATAACTATCGAAAAGTTGCGAGCGATTCAGTGGATACATCATAATCTGCCGCTTTATCTCTGTTGGTCGTTGGGAAAGAACAAAAACTGTTAACAGACCGAAGTTATTCCAGAAGAGATTACAAGGTAATAAATAAAAGAACAATTTTCTGTCGAAACTTTTATCCCAAAAATAAAAGTTATAATCGATTATTGCAAGTTGTCGCAGTGGCGCTGAAATCATAAATATATCATTATGGTTGAGTACATAGTGGGAACTTTCTGGGATTGCTACTATTTTTCAGACAATAACGACGTATGATACTCGAAAGAGGATATAATATTCGTTTGTGTTTCGTAGAAACGGTCTATAGGAAAATCGATTTAAAAAAACCGAGAGCTAAAATCTATTATTTTTCCCGTAAATAATACACATTTTTTTCTGTGACGATTCAATACTGAAAAAATCAAATGTCTACGGCTTAAGACCTTTCGGTTCGCAAGATCTTTCACATTTTCTCTTATGAACAACCATTTCATCGACATAAACAAACACGGTTCATAGCCGCATCGATAGGATTGCGGCTTACTACGCCATAAGTACGTGGTTCAAAGCGACAGTTAGGCATCTTTTTTTTCATTTTCAGCTTCATTTATTCATTTATGTTTGGGAACAGGCAGAAGCCCAAAACAGTACCCACTTAATATTTATTTACAGATTTGACATTCCAAATAAACATCAATTTTGTCATAATATTAATATACAATTCACATCAGAAAGATACTGCAAAGCCAGTTGAATTTTTAACAATTAAACAATTAACAATAAGCATAACCGAGTTCACCAGTTTTATATAACATTAGGATCAACATTCAGAAAAAACCGTTTAATAATTTTTTTGAATATTGTGAATGATGTACTGAATATGTCATATTCATTGAAATATATATTGAAATTTTTAGTCATTTTGCAGATTGGTGAGTTATTGGGACAGTTCGTGTTTTTGAAAGGGATATTAAACAAATTTTGATTTCTCAATGATCGTAATGGCACAGACAAGTTTATTTTATTCAAAATTTCGCGGCTATCGATTATTCCATTCAGAATTTTATGCAGATTCAAAACATCAAGTTAGACTTCCCTAATATACACATGAAAATAAATCCATTCCATTCTCAAAAATCAGAGTCTGTAGCTCTGATGTTTTTCTACCTTGGCTGCTCCAACGAATGGTGGTAAAAAAAAAATTCATTCATATTCTATTAACGAAATAAATACTCGGTTCTCAAATGAAAGCTAGCTGCAAGCGATTAATAATTCCAGACTTCACGAACAAATATCCTCTAGCCGAATTCAAATGGAAATACTTTCTATTGTTCGAACAACATGAAACACACTCGCTGCAAGCCAGCAATGTTCTCCTGAAAGAAGTACAAATATGAAAGAAAACTTTTTATCAATCATTCCCTATACGATTCCCAAATGAAACAGACTCTATACGTCTGGAAGACTTAATAATTAATAGTCTATTACTGAATGAATGGAAGCTCTACGTTGGAATAAAGAGACTTCAGTTTCCATTTAGAAAACGATCCCGTTTTAGCGTCTTCTATAAATACATTGAAAATAGGTCTTTTGTGGAAGTTTTTCGAAATTGTAGGTGAAATGATTACTTACTCGAAATTGTTGCTAGATAAATTCTTATTGATGAAGTGATTATGACTTATATAATATTCATAACGACTGATGTTTCGATCTTACAGTAATGGTGTCTGAGAAAAGATACATTGCACCTCATTTTAAAATGCATGATATAGATACGAAAGATCCTTCTGGTATACATTGGATATATAATATTCTTGTCGCCTCAGCTTGCATTCCATTTATCCATTACAATATAGTCTATAACAGCCGCTATCTCATTCTTCCCTTTTTTTTTTTTTATTCAGATAGGAAGAATACAAACTAGTCTTCTTTCACAGCTGTGATATTTTTCCTTCAATGAATCACAATAATTGAAGAAATAAAAATTTATTTTTATCATTGAAACAATATGAACTTCGTTTATAACATGTAGGGAACACATATACTGAAGGTTATATACATTGCATGTCCCCCACTTAAAAATGCAATATGATAATCATTCAGAAAGTTTCATGATATGTTCTAGCCTTGATCTCAACATTTTTTTTGATATTTCATATTTGTTTGTTTATTTAAATATTTTACTGATGTACAGGTTGAGTATCGTTTAATATCGTGAAAGAAACACTATGACATCTACTATTTTTCCAGGCAAAGCAAAAGGAGCAAAATAACTTCGTGAAACTTCTATCATCTCAACTAAAGTAATGTATACCACTAGAAAAACTTTCGTGAGTTCACCTAATATAATTTAAGAAAAAGTTTTGAAATATCCCATGAAGTCAATATGTAAATTATACTACGATTGAGTCGGCCAAGAGCCATACAGTTAATATTGATTTTTTTTGTAGATCTTTTGTGCAATTATGCAAATTTTTTCAATGTCTCTATTTTATCCTGGCCACCAAAAATATAACCTAGCCAAATTTCTATTTTAATAATGTTCATAATATGTGAAGTATGTAAGCTTTTTAATAGTTGAATTATTGAAAAGGGGAATATTCTCTATTAAAACTGAAAAATGTAATTTTTTGTAATAATTAATAGAAAACAACTTCTTCCCCGGCTAAAGTCTAACAGATGTAGATCAATGTCCAGCGTGGCTTTGGCCGTGGAAGTAGTTGTGACATTGTGTAGTGAGTAAATAATTTGGGGTTTTCAACCACTTTATGGATGTTAAGTTCTGTGAAAAAATTGAAATACTCAACAATCCATAATAATGAACAATATCCAAAACATTACAGAATATTTTTTTATTTATTATTATATTTTTTTCTACTTAAACGATCAACATTTATTCAGTTTGAATCAACAATCAATGAATTTAAAGTATATCTTGTCTAACACGTAGATGAAAACCAATGTTCTCCCAAAACTCTCCCAAAACATTTGAGTGGAGTATAAAAAAATTGTGAGCATCTTGTTAAACCTTGAAGAACCGAACTCATGTCGCGGAAAAAGAACTATAACATAGAGTAAACATTGAAGTGAACTGGTATATTTAGTATCCTACATCCATCACTGTAATATAGTAAAAAAAGCAAATGTTCCAAAATCGCTCTCTTTCTCTCTCCCTCGCTCTCTGTCTTTTTCTCTCCCTCTCTCTTTCCTGTCGAGGTGTTAAAAATAGCGGTTCGGTGTTGGGATAAAACTACAGTATATTTTGAAAAGAATAAAATTTACCGCTTGATTTTGAATATCAGTTTTAAATATGAATCGATTACAGTTCTGTTTCATGAAGTTTTCATATCAACTATAATTGGTGCAATGGAAATTACAGATTGTACTCTGAAACGACTTTTATTCTTGCATATCTACCAAGACTTATCGGTAATTTTCATTGCGCTTGTTATATTACTCCTGAAAATACCCTATCTATAGGTATCTGAAAAAGCATAAAACCAACAACGTAGTCAGATATATTATATTTTCCATAGACTTCAACAAGAACTATTTCTGATTCGAAAGCATGAATTAGCATACCATTTTGTTCGTAAAAAGTGAGGATATTTTCATATAATAGGGAATGCGCAGCGTAGCGTGAATGTTCTATTCATATCAGTTCAGAATACACACATGATATGTTAAGAAAAAGTTTTGACGTCTGTTATACTGGAACGACTCTGATGCTCCGCATGTCATTCATTTTGGATTTTCGAATGGATATTATGAAATAGCAAGCTGTGATATTTTGTTGTTTGGTATGTGACTATCTTTATAGCACAGGCAATGGAAAGAATGTTTGGGAACAGTACAGAAAATTTTCTTAACAATAAAGAAGTTATATTTGCTAGGGTTAGGTGTTTTGTTATAGGATACTATGTCTCGCTGATTTGGGAGTTTGGAACAGTAGCTAGCTCTTCTAAAAGAAACAATATGGAAAAAACTCTTAGACAGATAATGATGTATGAATGTCATATTTTTTACGTTATACAGTGAGTTTCAGAAAGTTTGCACCATATGGGAAACTTTCTTATTACTAACTTGTCATAAAATTTTATTCTCCAAACAGTAGACAGGAAAGAACAAAAAATAAGAATTTTGATCAAGAGTAAACTATACCCTCATTTTTTATATTATAAAAAAGACTGTCAAGAAAAATGGTTTATAATTGAAAACAATTATGACAACTATTTCCGATCAGACCTCTTTTTTATGGCTATCATTATTAATTCTAATAATATCATTTTCACCATTAGTATTATTATTGTCACCACCCTAAACATGTTAGTTCAAATAAGATAGGCAACGTACCGGTACGCTATCTGGGTTAGCAAACGTTGACATTTCAGTACAAACAATAAATTGGTCCGAATTTCTTATTGACTTATTATTATAAGAATATAAGGGAGCCGCCTGACGTGTATATTATGAAATATGTACAAGTACTTTTTATAAGGCTAGAACAGAAAGAAAATGCGAAAAAAATATTTTGTTGCGTAGATGGCTGTGACTCCTAATCTAATAATTGTTTTCAATAACACACAACTTTGCTAACTGTACTTTATTGATAACGTCAAAAATAAGGGTAGTTTACTCTTGATCAATATTCCTATTTTCTGTTCTTCTCAGTAGACTGTTTGGAAATTCAGAATGTTGATAACTCTAATTTTCGCAATACACCAATTTTTATGAAGAATACAATTTTCTGACAAATGAATAAAAAAAAGTTTCTCATATGCTGCTTACTTTTTGAAACTCACTGTATAACATGGAAATGGAAAAATGTGCTTAATTCATCGTAATGATTGAGTAGAATTTATGTTGATCTACTGATATTCCCATTTTGAATAATTATTTTGCTGCCTAGGCAGAAAAGTCCTTACTTTGCTGCCCAGGCAGGAAAAGTAATACTTTGCTGATTGGTATATGTCTGCAGACTTTTGACATAGAGAGAAACGTTTCTCTACGTTCGCTAGTCTTTTAGATAAATTTTTTGGCTGTGATTTCAACAAAAGTATGAATAGATACAGTTGTACTAACAAAGCTGAAACCGTGAAAACATGCATGCCCATAATGCGTATTCGTCGTACAACGGTCTATAGTCCGTAATATATTCAGTGATGAGGCACTTAACATAAGCGTTCGCGCAATAATTGAGAATTTCACATGTTCAGCTATGTTGGTAGAACTGTAATTGATTTACTCTAAGACCTATAACTTGGAAATGTTCACGATATTGGGGAACGATAAAGGCTGATAGTTTTTTGTTTTCGCCATTTTGCTGCTTTTCTACAAAGTAACAGAATTGCTTTTGATTCATATTTAAAAATATTGCCTGCCTTGTCCGAGTTGGCAAATTTGTATACTTCTGATATCTTGCCTAAACGGAGACAAAGCCTTGTTCTTCATTTCGAGACAAATCCCGATAACTGATCAATATCTATCAGTTTGATGATATTCTGGTGGTTTGAGCAAAACTCATTCATCATTCATATATTGACTTCGATTTTGTTATAAGGCGTACAAATGCCATTGTTTACATCTCGCGAATATTGTGATATGATTGTTGATCATTTGACACCAACAGTCGAACATTTACTTTAATTTTTATGGTGCAATATTATGTAATGAAAAAGTTATTAATTTTTGTAAGTAGGTACCAATTGAGCGTCGTGCAGAAACTTAATTTCAAATCGCCAGAGTATTTATCCTGGTAAGGCGCGTTGCTGTACTCGGAACATTTCCAAATTTCACTTAGTTTTCCACTTCTTTGGTGGAAAGAGTGCACTGCATAATTTTCGATAAGTGATCGTAGTTCACCCTGTATATCTACGATCATGTTCGTTTTGTCGCAAACCCTCTTAAAGAATTCATTTCAAAATTCTCCTTTACCAAATATTTGAATTATTTCCCGACCCAATGTAACAAAGAGGATCAACGTGCAAGTGAAAATATCGAACACTTTGTAAGGGGGTCTCAATTTGCGTGTTTAATATTTAAATAGGCGTTATCGAAGAATAGATATCTCCTCAAACTCCAAATTTGCTCGTGTATTATACATGGGGTTGGCATTCAATTTGTTTGCCCCTCCATACACCGTCAGTTCGGCAATTCATAAAGATGCGAAAATAGGAAAATACCAATAAGGTAAGGACGTATTGAATATGGCAGGGAAAAACACATTATATTGCCTCGGAATTCGATGAAATTTTAAATTATGTGTTTAATAATACACGATGGCTGAAGGGGAGCAAAGATGCTACGAGTGAACAGTAATTGTCTCTTGAAATGTTTGAATACGTCTGTGGACGAAATAAATATAAATCTAGAAAGTTACACCTCCTGTATCTCCAAAAAAAAAATGTTGAACAGGCTGATTTTGTTTTAGAGAATGAAACCTTTTGAGCTACCCCATACAACTCCTGGACATCCAGTAGATGTTCGATGGATGTACATTCAGGATATTTTGGATATTCTTTGGAGTTCCAATAAAAATTCTCAGGCCACCAACCTGGTCGTCCGGAAGGCATCCTTCATGGACGTCCTTATCGAACCATTGACAGAAGTGATGAGTAAATGAAAACCTGAAATTCACAAAGAACATCAGGAAAAGCTACTCTAAATTTTTTTTGGAGCAGGAAAATAACATTTATGATTCTGCATCAGAAAACATTCACTTTGAATGCAATGATAATTCTATGATAATTTTTCCGAAAAAACTTTTTTAACATATCTGGTTACACATTTATATTATTTTTTTAGAATCAACAGGTATGTTAATATGTGTAATATGTGTAAACATGTTTATCAAACCACATCAAAAGAGACCTATGCCAAAACGGATACTCCGAGAAACTCATAGGGGGAGTTCAAAAAACAACTCAAAAGGACCAGGACCAAGATCAAAAGGATCGGAAACAAATACAACATCAAGAGTTACTTTCAATCCAGCAGTACTTTACGAAGCTTCCTCACCAAAACTAAACCAGAGAACAAAACAGAATCTATCAAAACCTGTATTTACGAGGTTCTATGTGAATGTGGAGATTTCTATATCGGAGAGACCAAACGGCCATTATCTGTAAGAATAGCTGAATACAAAAAGTGGACCCAACGGGAGGAAACATTTGAATCGGGAATTGCCGACCACGCATGAACAGAGCACCATCGAATTCTTTGGGACGAGGCTAATGTTCTTCATAGAGAAGAACACTGGTTCAAGCGCAAATTTATTGAAATCGCCTATATCGAAGTCAATGGTGCCTTCAGTCAACCGAGCGTGGAAATTAAAAACGTATGCAGACGGCTAATGGACCGTTTTTGGACCGTTTTGGAAGGAGAATTAGCGCGAAAGCACGCGCGCCACAAGACCGCGCGTAATTACAACGTAATTACCGTAATTATCGGCAGACCTGAAAAAACCCACATGATTGGACTAAACTGCTTTCACAGCGAGCTTAACCTGTTGCTCAGACCAGTATACCGGGTGATGCTGATGCGTATGATCAGATGTTTCTACATTATGTATCAAGTGAGTAACACACTGCGCCTTAAAATTGTTTCTTGACATATTTTTGGGTAATTTTACCTTGCACAATCTTTAAAGAAAAAACTGCAAATTCAAGGAAATGTGTACCTAATTTACATTTCATTTTCAGATTGTGGAAGGTGAAATCACCCCAAAATCTATAAGAGAGTTAACTTCGTGTCATAGTTACTGGTTTTTTGTATCGAATAATGAAAAAGTGCACATTTTTGAGAGTTACCTAAAAATGACAGTTAATAGACTTCTCTATCAATCAAAATTATATTTCAGAAAATGCTATCTGAGGAAAAAAAATCACGAAGTCCAAATGCTATCATATTTCCCACCCCCATTGTGAAATGAAACATTTAGTAGGCGGCATTTCTAATAACGAAAACATGTCATCAATATCTCTACAATCAAGAACGTTGTGAAACTACCGATAAAAACATTCTAGACTACATACATCACCAGGCATACCTGTCAAATCGAATGCGGGACTTATCTTCGATCAAATTTATACAAAATTTAATTCAAACATAGCTAGAATATCTGATATCATTGGCAATAGTCACGATATCCTATGTATTCCCCATTAAATTCATTATCGGTTCATTTAGTTGCGTCTTTCTTCAATGTTGGATTTCTTCCGCACGTGTTAATGAATGGTCGGTCAATCGGCAGTGAAAATAAGAAAAAAGTAGAATGAATCATTATATTTGTTTGGGTGAAACGTTGCTTAGCAATTAGAAATATTTATTGATTATTTCAACAAGATATGCAAATTTTCAATATCGATTGGCTTCAGACCGAGCGATATTTTATTTGTTTTCCTCTTTTATTGCCTGCTCCGCAGTCTTATCTAAAAATCGATAAAGCCATGTTCGAATATTCAATAAAAGTAGAACTGAGGTAAAACTTCAAACTGAAACTTTATTCAAATAGTGTATAGTAATGTTATCTGTGGTAATACCACGAAAGCATCGAAAATAATCGATTATACTTCCTAGTCATGAAACGTATCAATTACTAATAAAAAAAAAAATTGTTTCAATTCCACTGTGACTTCATACTTTATGTTGAAGTAATTTTACATATTGTACATTATTTCTTTCGTCAGGTGAATATCAGTCATCAACCAATCACACTTTTGTTTCCTGTTTAACAAAACCAATCAACACGCTCTAATAGCGACTATTTTGTATGGTGCATGATAGTCACCGACTATTTAGCATGTGCATTATCCCGGGTGACCACGAGGTGAGGTACGCCCCCCAATTTTTCTAAAGTTTCGAAGATACAGATTTCAAATTTGGTGTGTCGCTATAGTATGCGAATACGCATATATACCAACGATAAAAAATTCAGCGTGCATACTAGGACGTATTCCAAAGTGACAGTTCCTCCCGGGCTAGGATGAACGTATAAAAGAACGATCGAATCAATTAACGGAACACAGTTTCTAATTATTCACTTCAGATGAAAGGAAAACATTGTTAGGTTCCCAATTTGCCACCAATGTCCAAAAGTCGAGGTCAGCTTTGCCACCCTGTAGAGATACATATTGTATCCTTGATACATATTTCCCTTCTATTAGCTATTAAGCCATCTGATCGTCGTTGCAAAAAAGCGCCTAAACTTTTCAATAAAGCCCCGGAGTTTGTCAAACATGAAAGCAGAGCCATCAAAGACGTAATAAATTGACAAAGACATAAATGATGAATAATCAATTTTTCAAATATTTTACATGCAGCTTTCAGACATAAAATGGCTTAATAAAAGTATAAGCACGATACAGATTTCCAAGCGAAGTTTCGAGTCGAATTATCGTTCATCAAAGCAATTTGTAATCAGGATACGATTGGTCGTTTGAACCGTCTACCAAATGATGTTCAAGTGGCCTTAGATATTGCTAATACGTCACGTAAATTGAAATCTGATGAGCACGACTCAGCAATATACGAAGCGCTGAACGGACATGATCAAAAAAATAATATAATTGCCCGTTTAAACTGACTATTAGGTATAATTCTCAGTTCAAACTGGAAATTATCAATTGTCAGTTCAAACTGGCAATTATGTATAATTGCCAGCTCAAACTGTCAATTATGTTATAATTGCCAGATTGAACTGACAATTATACCTAATTGTCACTTAAACTGGCAATCAAAATATTATAATTGCCAGTTTAAACTGCAATTATGTATAATTGCTACTTCAAACTGACAATCATGTATAATTGCCAGTTCGTACTGCCAATTATATATAATTGTCAGTTTGAACTGGCAATTAGGTTCAATTGTCAGTTCAAACTGGCAATTATGTATAATTGCCACTGGCAATTATGTATAATTGTCAGTTTGAACCTGAACTATTGATGACTGTGTGGAAGCTCATAACGACAATAGGCTAAGGTAGCATCGTCATATCGCTTGATCAATTACAGTACCTTGGAAACATATCGACATTTAAAAGAGTAAGCAAAAACGTCGAAAATCCTTTGCGAAAGTCATAACATGAACCGCTTGTGATGAAAGGATCCGTGAGACACCTAATATTCGACAGTACGTGTCACAGGGGGCACGGGAGTCCTTAAAAGCCCGGACTGCGTGTTGGGGACACTCTAAAATACTCTTCTAATCGCAAGGTGTTGTGCACGCCGAAAGGATGAATGGTTGTGGGGTACCCAACTACTATCGACATCACTCTTGGAACCATGTGCACCCAGTTATATTCAACAAACGTCTAGCCGTACCAATTCTACTTTTGATCCAGCAGTGCCGCATGCGCACAACTCGAATTAAAGTAATGTAATTGACTAATTGGGTCATTTAATGGCGGTGTGGCGGGGTGTTTGGATGACAAAACAATAAAGCAAACTGAGTTGAAACTGCGTGAATTTGTTTTTTCGCTGGCAATTGACACATAAACCTAACCTGAGCAAGCTAACCTAGCTTACGAGTCAGTCAAAAATGTGTGAATTCGTTTTTCGCTCGCAATTGACACACAATCCTATCCTGAGCAAGCTAACCTAGCTTGCGAGTCAGTCGAAAATGCGTGAATTTGTTTGCATGCAAACCGAGTGGAAAATGCGTCAATTACTATAGTCAAAATCAGTCTTAACGTGCGGGCGTGAGACTTAGTCACCGACAATTTATTTAGTTTCCTCTCATTCCTTTGTGTTGAATCATACACGTTCAAATAAAATCCCAATGATATATGAGACAGACATATACGATTTTCACGTGCGAAAAGCAGATGTGTTGATAATAATAATTTTCAGCAGCGCTAGCAGATGAAGTTGTCACCGAAGAAACGTTCATCTAGAGGGAACAATGATACAAGTCCATATCCCTGTACACATTTTTTTCTTCTTCATTCCAGCAACGTAAATTAAATTTTTTTGAAATTTCATTCCGTTTTTCTCGAGGCGGAAATCGCTGAGAATATTGTGCACACTAATTCCCAAAAATTGTAAGTAATGGAGGTTTGCATCTTTCAGACAATTCCAATTTCCATGTTTTGATGATCTTTTTTTTTCTTGCCCTCCACTGATTATTATTGTGCAGTAATTGTTCTCTCACTTCCCAATAATTCCTGTAATATTCATGTAATGCTCGAGTAATACACCAGTAATGCCCAAGTAATACCCTTAATTCCCTACTAATACCCGAGTAATGACCCTAATTCTAGACTAATACCCGAGTAATGTCCCTACTTCCCAACTAATACCCGAGTAATTCCACCGATACCCACGACATATACACCAAAATTTCACAGAGGTTTTCCCCTCGGTTTTTCTATTATCCTTTTTCTGTGGCTCTCAAACAATTTGGAACTGTTAAATGGAGTTTTCTCAAAATTACTTCGAATGGGCTGATACCGTTTTTCTCCCGTTGTCTTCATTTGTTTAATCACCAGGAAACAAATTCAACAACGGAGGTTATTTAATTCTGTTGCATTGAATTGAATTCAAGAACTCTCTTGAATATATTTTCTGTTAATGAAACAAATATATGTAGACAGAGGAAAAAATGTATTTGTATTGTAACCGAACGTACTCCTGTCTTACCTGTTCGTCTAAAATACTGCCATGTTGATCGTCATATGTCTATCGACTTCGCTGCTATGATGTAGAGGTTTCAATAGATGATATTTGCTTATTCCGTATTTTATTTCTTTTCATCTGACAAAACTTTGTTTCCAAAAAGAACCAAACAAAAAAAAAACACAACGTGGGAAGACAAGGTTGAAGCGAAGGGTGTCGAGATCCGTTGTGCCGTGGAATTCTACTTTTCATAGAACAAGTGGAATTACATTAGATTTGATTACAAGAGACAGAACGGTTAGTCATAGAATTCTACGGTACGAGGGGGTCTCGGTCTTGACTTCCTAAGGCTGAATGCGAAAAAAAAAAAAAATATGGGGGTTTCTTTCATACTAGGCTGTGCGTGCCTACTTGATGCAGGGAGCTGACATCGTAGCAGCGAAGCCGATAGACATATGACGATCAACACGGCAGTATTTCAGACGAACAGATAAGACAGGGGTACGTTCGGTTACAGTATATATCTTAAATGAAATACATTTTGGATAAATAAGTTTAAATTCAAATAAAATTTTTGCTGAGGTTTGTAAATTTTTGTTTCGTCAAACAATTGTTACTCAGGTTGTACAACAGTATAATGTTATTTTATGAAGGAATTCGTCGCAGGACCAGTAACGCCAAGGCTTGCGACTCGTGCGCTCGACTTTAGACGACGATTGCCACCATTTCCGGCAATCAAAATTGAAGCAACCCCATGTTTTCTGTCAAGTAGCGAATTTAAGAAGATATCGGCAAATTTTCATCTATCGGTAACGATAATATGATGATGACGAAAAAATAGGGGTTGCTTACGGCCGGCAACCAGGCAGCCACTCGCATAAGATGCCAACCCTCTACATGGCATTGTTATTTTTTAAGAGAGCTGATATTCATTGACGTTGGTTAAAAATTAATAAAAATATTAAGGCGTTGCTGGTTTTCTTCGTTTTACTCGGCTTGGAGCACCACGGCAAATAATAACAATGGACGTCCTCTACCTGCACAGGATATGCCTTTGGGTACATTGTACGAGTTTTTATGGGGGAGTATTATCATTATGAATCTTAAATCATTAAACAACCTTCCAGCAATAAAATCCAAAACAACCTATCCATTTGGTAAACGGGCAATTATAAGCGATTATGTGGGGGCGATCCATCAGAACGATGATATGCCCGACAATATTACCAGCTCTTGTACAGTCGTGTGCATAAAAAATTCGTTAAAGATTTGTATGGTATCTAGCTGAGCCATAGCACTTATTGCAATAGAAAAAGGCGCGTTACTGACAAAAATAGATTGACTTTTAACAAAGTCGATAAGAAGTTTTATTAATATTGACAAGTCTGACTTACAATAGCCTATAACTGCTGTACGACTTTTTTATGCACACAACTGTACCATGGGAGAAGATATGTGGAAGTCGATTAGGGTGTTGGTACTGTATGAGGTCAACATTGCACAAGTCATCTAAGTACTCTCACTTGAAGGAGCCACTGTATCGCGAAATGATTTTGGTGGTTTTGGAAACCCATAATCTGTAAAAATCATTGACGTTAAAGGATTTTTTATAAAGTAAATTTGACATATTTGCTGTCAAACTAAGAATTGGAAACCATGCACATAATATTCATTGAGCATTCATATTGTAATTTGTCTGTCGAAAAAGGATTTCTAGTGAATGAAAAACTGGAAAAGAGGAAATGGAAATCCGAACATGATTGATTGCTGCTGGAAAATTAGTTGCATGATCGGTGATAGGGCCTATTCACGCGACCGATTATACATTATTAATATATGAATACACGTTTATCAACCCCTTCAAAACATGGAGAACAGTTTACCATTGCAGCAGTCATTAGTGAACAGTGCATGCGATATAAATGAGGACCAACCGAAGTTTTTATGTCAAAATTGTTTTTTCCGTTAACAAGCTATCGCCCTCTACAAACGGCAGCCCTTAAAAGTCGAAACTAATGCGAGCCAAGGATTAACGAGGTCTTACCTTTTAACGTGCAATTCCTAGCACCATCCGATGATAATAGATCTGGGGTAGGACGACTCTAATGTTGTCCGACCTACTCTGTTACTGACGAGTGGCAAGAACCACGAAACGCGCCTGCAGGTGGTCTTCCCCAGCTAAATGAAGGATAATTTGCTGTATAATTACAATAAGCAATTGCAACTGCGTCTTCTTGGAAGAACGTTGCACAAATATTTGGAGAGAAGGGTACTTCGACATTTTTGATTTTACTATTTCATTTAGTACAGAGGTATTCACAAAAACACGTATTATTATGATTATTCCATATTCAGCCATTATATCGATATAACTGCATCGGCATCTGCATATTTTCTTTGTTCATTTTCTGTTCATGTGCATGTACTCTGAAGATACCTTTACTTGCATCCAGATATGAAGTGTTCATTAGATATTTATGGAATATTTGAGAGACTTCGTTCCGAATCCCGGTGGAATATCCAACAATGAGAATCAACGTAGCTAATTTCTGATTTGTGAATAGAAAATATTCCACTTGTGAATGCTTAAATATTTGCTAAAGATTAAAACACCCTTCAGTTTACATCTTTGAATTTCGACTTTCGGTCGAGAATCGTTCGTAAACTTTTTACCAGTAATAACCAGTCCGAAAAGCACCCCTTTTTACTACGAATACAACCCCTCAGGACTGATGAAACACGGCTGGAATTTGCTCGATATAGATTCGAAACACGTCATGTTCTGGTAACGAAAATATTTCTAATTCCCAATCCGATTTGTCGAACCACCGACGTCTTTCGTTTGTTTTATCAAAGTCTACTGAGAATACAATTGATATTTCAGACACAAAAGGCTTTACGCTTGAACACACACTCTAAAAGACCTTGTATCAATATTTTCCCAGATAATTCTCATCGTTTCCATCAATTCTATTTGTTCGAAAATAAGAATCCTCTAGTAGGTGCTCCGTGATGAGAATAATTATCTGGAATTGGCATAACATATAGACATACTGAATATATGATGAATATCATATTAGGAAGTTGGTGAAGTCAGAGTATGGGGATAGCCCGAGTGTTCCAGTAGAGTTATTGGGCAAAGATGTTTTCTAGCAGATACATTTTCATTTATAAAAGCACTACAGCTTCAATTATTACTGGAAATTTTTTCGATAACAAGATTAATGTTTTCTTCCCGAATCGAGGACGAGAGAGAATTTCCCAAAAATATACTTGTCCAACAAAAAAAAATCTGCTTTTTATTGAAACTAGAGTACTGTTTGGATAGTAGGTTTTGTTTGTTAATTCAAAATGATAATATTTTCTTCAGTTATTATCTAAGGTGACCAGGTGATGAGGAGACTTGATAATCCCTGTACATTACGCTATAACGCATTTATCACCTATTTCTCTGCATAACAGACTAAAATTGAAAATATACCTTTTCTAATACTATACTGCTACTTTCAAAATCATACAAACAGCTTTCAAAATCATACAAGCATGCCTCTCCCTCTCTCCGCCTCTCCGTCTCTCCGTCTCTCCGTCTCTCCGTCTCTCCGTCTCTCCGTCTCTCCGTCTCTCCGTCTCTCCGTCTCTCCGTCTCTCCGTCTCTCCGTCTCTCCGTCTCTCCGTCTCTCCGTCTCTCCGTCTCTCCGTCTCTCCGTCTCTCCGTCTCTCCGTCTCTCCGTCTCTCCGTCTCTCCGTCTCTCCGTCTCTCCGTCTCTCCGTCTCTCCGTCTCTCCGTCTCTCCGTCTCTCCGTCTCTCCGTCTCTCCGTCTCTCCGTCTTTCCGTCTCTCCCTCTCTCCGTCTGTCCGTCTCTCCGTCTCTCCGTCTCTCCGTCTCTCCGTCTCTCCGTCTCTCCGTCTATCTGTCTCTCCGTCTCTCCGTCTTTCCGTCTCTCCGTCTCTCCTTCTCTCCGTCCCTCCGTCTCTCCGTCTCTCCGTCTCTCCGTTTCTCCGTCTCTCCGTCTCTCCGTCTCTCCGTCTCTCCGTCTCTCCGTCTCTCCGTATCTCCGTCTCTCCGTCTCTCCGTCTCTCCGTCTCTCCGTCTCTCCGTCTCTCCGTCTCTCCGTCTCTCCGTCTCTCCGTCTCTCCGTCTCTCCGTCTCTCCGTCTCTCCGTCTCTCCGTCTCTCCGTCTCTCCGTCTCTCCGTCTCTCCGTCTCTCCGTCTCTCCGTCTCTCCGTCTCTCCGTCTCTCCGTTTCTCCGTCTCTCCGTCTCTCCGTCTCTCCGTCTCTCCGTCTCTCCGTCTCTCCGTCTCTCCGTCTCTCCGTCTCTCCGTCTCTCCGTCTCTCCGTCTGACCGTCTGCCCGTCTCTCCGTCTGCCCATCTGCCCATCTGCCCGTCTGCCCATCTGCCCGTCTGCCCGTCTGCCTGTCTGCCCGTCTGCCCGTCTGTCTGTCTCGCACTAATGCCAGCGCATCTTTTAACAGTAATCTTTCGAAGACATGATGGTTGATAGTTGAAGTGCGAAGCAGGTTGTCGAAAAGAAAGAACAGAATCATTCCAGAAGTAGCACCTGAAATAGTGTTATTTTTCTAACTCACTTGCTCAGTTTATATCTTTCATCTTTCTTCTACATCAACTGGAAAGATCCTTTGTCAGAATTTCTACAGCTTGAAAGATATAAATTATTAGTAACAGTGGATATCCCACAGGGTGTTTCCAATATTGGAGCAATGACAATACAAAACGATATGAAACGATACTTTTTTGTCGAAAAAAAATTTTTTTGGGAGATATTGAATTTTTCAGGACTTTTTGGTAGTCACTGATAAGAGGTCTGCAGCCTGCGCAAACCGCGCTGAAACACTGCCAGCGGTCAGACACGCTGTATCCTGGAGAATCAAACCAGTGGCTCCTAAGCAAAGGTAATTGAAAGCGATTTCATAAAATTCCATAAAATGATTCGAACATTTTAGAATTCAGTGACGTACCCTGTCAGTTGTCGAACATCCGATAGGGGGAGAAACAAAGCTATTCTTCAGATGATTCAAGGTTTTATTGCAGCTTTTTCAAATGGCAAACCTACAATGAGTTTACCCTTAGCAAAAACTTAAATCAGCTCTTCAATATCAGGTAGCTGAGTGATTAGGATTACCGCTTTCAAATCATTCTGGCTGCCGGTCGGTGGTTCAAAGCCTCGCGATTGCAGAATTTTCTGATGACCCGAGAAAGTGCTAGGAATCGCATGTCAAAAGGAAAGACCTCGTTAATCCTTGGCTTGAGATCCAAAAATTCTCATAATTTTTTTCCTTGGTGTGTTGGCATCGACTGCTATGGTCATTAGTCACGTGTTCTGGATAGGCCTCGTAACTAACTCTAACCTTAGGAGCTGCACTGTTAATTATTAACGCAACAGTGAATCTTTGACGATAATCCCCCGCCAGCAACAAGATTCTGTCACCCAGATTTACATCTGAAACTGAAGAAATCTTGCCCTGCCTTGGAATCGAGCCAGCGAACTTTCGATCACGAAGCCCCGGCGCTACTACTGCGCCAATCCCCGCCCCAATTCTCATTATTATTATTATTATTATCAGGGAAATCGTGTTTTTCCAAAAAAAGACGCCTACATAGATGAACTCAAAACGCAATATCTATCAGATATAGTTCGATGTCCAGCGTGGCTTGTGCCGGGGAAGTAGTTGTTTTCTGTTAGATATTACAAATAAATCACATTTTCCATTTTTCAATTTTCATGGAGAATGTTCCCCTTTTCAGGAGAACTTCATCTTTATACAAAATTTGATCCAAATCGTTAGAGCTGTTTCCAAGATCCAAAAATTCACATCATTATTATTATTATTACTATGAGTAAAATCGCGTGTTTTCAGGAATGACGAGTTTAAAGATGGACTCAAGAAGCAAATCCTTATTTAAATTCATATTTTGATCCAAATTATTATTATTTCATGTTTTTTCGTGTTTTCATGCATTGTCATCCTCTTCTGAACTATGGTACAAATTTCAAGTATCTATCTAGCTCATCGGTAAGTTACTACTTCTTACTTCAAGAAAATGCCCTCCAAAAGCCACTTTTCAGGCATTTGGATTATCAAGGGCCTTCAGACATAGAACATCTTGTATATAATAGTTATATGTTGGGCTGATTCAGTATCATGAACTGAATTGATATTAGTATTATCCCTATATTCACATTGGCCATTCAACTTCAACACCCTGTATAATCTTGACTGTTGAATTTATAGCGTTACAAAAGCAACAAAAGTTCTAAGATTTTTTATAAATTCGAACAAATTCACCGAAAGCTAATTTCTCCCTGATGCAGTGTAGGGTTATTTCTACATCTTTCTCTAAGACTCACTGTAACTAAATTCCTTACGAAATGGAGAAAAAGAAACATTTTATAATAATTATTTGTACAATGGTATTTTCCGTCCGATGCCAACGCAACGAGAATAAAATAAATTCGTTGGCATATTGTGCATATGCGACCAGACTATGACGTTTTCAAATATTCCGCCAGTCACAGTTATATTCAGTTTTCGTGTTGTCAACACTGATATCACCGCAATCAGCTGTTATTGGTGTTGCTTGTTGTGTTTGTGTATGTCCCGCCGATATTTTGAGTTTAATTAAGTTGAAATGGGTTCCACCGATTATCTGCGTTTGAACGAGCATAAATTATTCAAAGAACTGTGCGAATCTTTGCCCAAGAACATCGCGAAAACGTTAAACTTAGTTACAGTGCATGACAGTATTTTATTTACCTGGGATTTCCAGAACAATTGTGTTTTGAGTTTGAATATCAAAGCTGCAAGAAGTAGGGACGGAGATAATGTGATTCATCAGGTAAGTCAACCATTTATTAAATCTTAATCATAAATTTTACTAGTGAAACCGGTACTTATCTTGATACATAACCTCACATTTTCATGTGTATAATTCCCAAGCGTTTCTTTAGTAGGGGACCTGAATGCTGAATGTACCTAAAGACCGCTCGACCGGTTTATAAAAAACAGAATTACATGTGGCATGAATCATTATTCGACGTGAGATTTGTTGATTTTTCACGAAGTATTTATGGAGATCAAATCACGGAAATATAGCAGATAATAGTACAAGAGACAGCGACAGAAAATGTGTTGCACATATTTCTAGAAAGCTAGTTTTTTGTCAGTTTGTTGTGTCGATGTAACAAGTAAAACTAAATGAGAGTCACCACTACATCACTCCAATGACGTTGCGTTCATATACAGTGAGATTCAAAAGTTTGCCCTATCCTAGAACTTTTTTATTATCGATTTGTCCAAATAGTATATTCTGTAACAAGAGTCGAGTTCGGTATTATGATCGTATATTAGAGCAGATTTTAGTCATGTGGCCACAAATTAATCGAATCAGTCTCTAATGCTAACCTATAACATTTGAATTTGAGTAATATTTTAGGTATATTGGACTGATTTCTTTTATTTATTAATTTTTTTCGTTAGGTAGACATTCGAAAAGTTGACTAGAACAAATGTCATGACTAAATCTACATTACCAGGGCCAATCTTATTTTTCAATGTCAAAAATCCATCTTGAATGGGTCACACTATATAACTAATCAAATGGGAAGCCAACGAAAAATTATTTTGACAATTTAATTCACATCCTGTCACTATGATGCCAGTCAAGTCTAACTATTGTTACAATAGACTGAGAATATTCATTCTTTACCAAGTGATATAATGAAATACACGCAAAATGCATAAGACAGCAAGTGTTGTAAAATATCTGTTCAATATCAAGAGCGAGAATGTTAGTATTCTGTTATCAAATTTGATTTCAGGATTGCAGATTCTGTTACGGTTGTGGAGAAAATAATAATCAGTTATACCTGCTGCTCTATATTTACAAATAAATTTAAATTTTGAAAAACCCGTTCAAAATTATATTTTCTGATCTACAAGGAAGGAAAAACCATTTTTTTTTATTGTATCACTGTTTTTTGACAAATGTTGAATATCTATTTTGGTGGAGCCGTTTCAACATAAAAACTCTGCATACCGTTTCAATACGAATATATCAATGAGTATTCGGTAAAATATTGAAGGGTGTTCATGCCGTTTATTTTATCACATTTCTCAGGATATACAAGATGTTTATAGTGTTAACAAACTTTGGCTACCGAATCTACATTATATGAATGTTGTTATGTGGTTAACAAAAAATCTATTGATCTTTCTCGACCGAGTCTATTTCTTCAGGCTGTTTATGAGATGATTTTCAGAAAATAGAACAAACGAAGTAAACGAACAAAAACTCGGGAAGTTTGTTAAACAACGATAGTCGTTACAACTGAAGAAACAACGTTCTTTCATCAACTACATGCGTAGGTCATAAGCGCCAATATTCCCTTGCACCGGCAGGTGAGTATCGAACTATATCAATCAGATACTTGTGAAATATTCTTCATTAAAGAGGATACTATTATCAGTAAGTACTTCCCGTAACCAAATAGCATAATTTCGTACGGGAGTGAAAGACAAGACGGCATCGTCAACAAGACGTCCAGCGATTCAATTCGATAAAGTCGTGTTCGATATTGCGGCAGCTTATGGGTCGGAAGGGAGTAATATATGCTACAAAATCAACTTTTCCATTCATTGTAGGTATGTAAAACTTTATTTTCCGTTATTCTTTGTAAAAATAAACCCAGCAAGATAATTGAAGTAAGGTAGAGTTTTTTCATATTTCTTAGAGGGGTGGAAGATTGTCGAATGGATGCTGCAAAACCAACTTTCACATTAAACGGATTCAACCGTTAATTTTTCAATATCATTTGTAAAAAATCACCGCAAGATTATAATTGAAGTCATAAACATTCCTCTTTTTATTTCAAGAGGGCGGGAATGGGGTCCAATGAATGTTACAAAGTGAACTTTCTCATTAAAAATATTCAACACTTTAATATTCAGACCCCGGCAAGATGATGACCGGTAAGGAAATTAAATGTAAATTAAAATAAAAAATGTATATCCCGAGTTCACTGAAAAAAATTTGGTACGTTATATCTCCGTTCATTGGCAAAATACATTTTTCAACGGGTGTGAAGTTGTCCACATCCACAAATGTACACTGAGAAAAATTTAAAAAAAAAATCATAGAAGGCACAAATGGCTTTGTACACGTTTCTGCCCGGAATATGTTATGAGAAATACTCTTTTCTTTATCCCTCATACCACGTAGGAGTTTTCCAGGCCGTCCAAGGGGGTAGAATGGGGGTGAATTTCCGAAAAAAAATCATAGAAGGCAAAAATAGGTTGGTAGCCGATTCTGCTCGGAATATGTTATGGAAAATGCTCTTTCCTTTATCCCTAATACCACGTAGGAGTTTTCCAGGCCGTCCAAGGGGGTGGAATGAGGGTGAATTTCCGAAAAAAAAATCATAGAATGCACAAATGGCTTTGTAGCCGATTCTGCTCAGAATATGTTATGGAAAATGCTCTTTTCTTCATCCCTCATACCACGTAGCAGTTTTCCAGGCCGTCCAAGTGGGTAGAATGGGGGTGAATTTCAGAAAAAAAATCATAGAAGGCACAAATGGCTTTGTAGCCG
Source organism: Chrysolina haemoptera (assembly GCA_958298965.1). NCBI lineage: Eukaryota > Metazoa > Arthropoda > Insecta > Coleoptera > Chrysomelidae > Chrysolina > Chrysolina haemoptera. The sequence continues at coordinate 48,362,218 of OY282584.1, read as the reverse complement.
ATTCTGCTTGGGACATTTTATGGAAAACGCTCTTTCCTTCATCCCTCATACCACGTAGGAACGTACGAGTTTTCCAGGCCGTCCAAGGGGGAAGAATGGGGGTGAATTCCCGAAAAAAAATCATAGAAGGCTTTGTAGCTGATTCTGCTCGAGATATGTTATGGAAAATGCTCTTTTTTTCATTCCTCATACCCCGTTGGAGTTTTCCAAGCCGTCCAAGGGGGTAGAATGGGGGTGAATTTCCGAAAAAAAATCATAGTGGTATGAGGGATGAAGAAAAGAGCATTTTCCATAACATATTCCGAGCAGAATCGGCTACAATGCCATTTGTGCCTTCTATGATTTTTTTTGGAAATTCACCCCCATTCCACCCCCTTGGACGGCCTGGAAAACTCCTACGTGGTATGAGGGATAAAGGAAAGAGCATTTTCCATAACATATCCCAAGCAGAATCGGCTACAAAGCCATTTGTGCATTCCATGATTTTTTTTCTGAAATTCACCCCCTTGGACGGCCTGGAAAACTTCTACGTGGTATGAGGGATTAAGAAAAGAGCATTTTCCATAACATATCCAGAGCAGAATCAGCTACAAAGCCATTTGTGCCTTCTATGATTTTTTTTTCGGAAATTCACCCCCATTCTACACCCTTGGACGGCCTGGAAAACTCCTACGTGGTATGAGGGATTAAGAAAAGAGCATTTTCCATAACATATCCCGAGCAGAATCAGCTACAAAGCCATTTGTGCATTCCATGATTTTTTTTCTGAAATTCACCCCCTTGGACGGCCTGGAAAACTTCTACGTGGTATGAGGGATTAAGAAAAGAGCATTTTCCATAACATATCCAGAGCAGAATCAGCTACAAAGCCATTTGTGCCTTCTATGATTTTTTTTTCGGAAATTCACCCCCATTCTACCCCCTTGGACGGCCTGGAAAACTCCTATGTGGTATGAGTGATAAAGGAAAGAGCATTTTCCATAACATATCCCGAGCAGAATCGGCTACAACGCCATTTGTGCCTTCTATGATTTTTTTTCGGAAATTCACCCCCATTCCACCCCCTTGGACGGACTGGAATACTCCTACGTGGTATTAGGGATAAAGGAAAGAGCATTTACCATAACATATTCCGAGCAGAATCGGCTACAAAGCCATTTGTGCCTTCTATGATTTTTTTTCGGAAATTCACCCCCATTCTACCCCCTTGGACGGCCTGGAAAACTCCTACGTGGTATGAGGGATAAAGAAAAGAGCATTTTCCATAACGTATTCCGAGCACAATCGGCTACAAAGCCATTTGTGCCTTTTATGATTTTTTTTCGGAAATTCACCCCCATTCTACCCCCTTGGATGGACTAGAAAACTCCTACGTGGTATGAGGGATAAAGGAAAGAACATTTCTCATAACATATTCCGGGCAGAAACGTGTACAAAGCCATTTGTGCCTTCTATGATTTTTTTTTTAATTTTCTCAGTGTACATTTGTGGATGTGGACAACTTCACACCCGTGTTAGTTTTGTATTTGACACAGTGGTCATGTGCAAATATGCTGCTACAGAAGTGCAATATGGAGGTCCAATTATTTCTGCACGATTTGAATTTAGGTCATTTATGGACCAGTTGTGGAGGTAGGTTGAAGATATTTTTGTTTTCAACAAGGTGTGTGATAATGGCGAATGACGCTGTCGTTTCTATATTTGATCGCATTTCTATGCTTCACCGAAGAGGTACCTACGTTGATTATATAGTTTCTGAAATTAAAATATTACAAAACTATTCTCATATATAACCATTATACCTCAATTGTTCGCAGTTGTTCTCTGTTTGTTGAACTGTACCATATGAACATGGCTTCCATGGCATATTTTTATAACCAAGTGCACATTTGTACTGAGCCTCCAAATGCAGATAATCTTGAAACAAAAATGTATTGCATTATGAAGAAGAATATTGTTCGTTATTGAAGTTGAAATATTCTTGCCCCAACCAACTCACACCATCGAACAACGAAAGTATTCACAATAGTGTTCATTATCAAAGTTGAAATATTCTTGCACGAAACAATTCTCATTATTCAGTGAAGAAAGTGTTCATATGTCTCAAAACAGTTTCCTTTCAAGTGGTCAAGAGGATTCTGTCAAAAAATCAAACTAATATTTGGTTGGACCTATTCAAGAATGCAATCGACTTGAATCAATGCAATTATGCATTTATGCAAAATATCCTTTTTATCAGTACGATGAATCGTTTTGAGTTATCTTTTTCTCTTTTACCCAAAGAAACGGCCAAAATGTGATCGCGATCATGGCCTCTCAAGCAACAATAACAACAATTTATATATTTTTTTTTATTTATGAAATGTTGATTTCCGTGCTCAATGCCTCGGTCAACAATTTACGCTGTCACCTAGGAATATATTGCTTTCACCACAAGATACACAATGTACATCATTTTATTGAAACGAAGAACGTATGTCAACATGACATCGTAAATGAAGAAGACCCTCGTGCAATGTTCGTTTTTCCCACCATCACCCCGACTAAAACTTAACTCGTTCGAACAAACGCAGAAGAATAAAAAAGTGCGGAAAGAAGTAGGCCCTAGAAATACCCCCCGATTCCGAACAATATAGCACTCAAACGGTGTATTTGTCACCTTTTCACATGCAAAACTCGCGAGGGGCGTATATCGCCCGGCGTCCCGATATTTTTCCCATATACTCGTCGAGGGTACAATTTTGCGTAATTTATTGCGAAATAATGTCAATTTTTCGACGGCTAAGCGTCGGAGAGAATGTATTTCGGATACTACGGTTCTGTGCATTTTGATTCCGTCGAGGCGAGAACACATTTCGTATTTCATAAGGAATAAAAATATAATATACTGCCGGTTCGGTAGGTTTATTTTCTGTGAAGTATCCTTACGGAGGAAAAGATTTAGATACGGAGCGCAGCAGTGACGAATGGATGCCTTGTGCATTGCGCGAATGCACGATTAGTCAATCATGGAGGAAAATATACTGTTCCATGTATGTACACTCCATATAGGATGAGCCGCTATCACGGAGCTATGCACATTAATAATAATCAAATTGTAATTATGATCCGAATCTATTTAATACTGGTATCTGGGAGTTTTTGGGGTCGGCAATAACGATTTTTTCGTCATTATTACGATTTTTTCGTCATTATTGAAAAATTCAAGATGGCGGATCCAATATGGCGGACGAGTTTTGAAATAAGGATCCGCGATTGTATTCAAAATTGGTATTTGGTGGTTTTCTGGGTCGGAAATTATGGTTCATCAAAATTGAGAAATTCAAGATAGCGGCTTCAAAATGGTGGATGAAGGTGGCCTCTTCGTTGAAGAGCAAGATAGCTCAAAACTGACAGGAAACGGCCCTTGTAATAACCACGCTTTCCCTGAAATCCATAGATAAATACGTATTTACTAAAATGCACAAAATAAACTAACTTTTAACTAAAAAAACTTTTTTTCTACAACTGTCAAAAAAAGTCCACTTTTTTTGTGTGGTTTGTGTGCGTAAAGTATTACAATTTTTCACTATCAACATACGATTTTATTATTTAACGGAAAAGCGTAAAAAAAGTGCACTTTTTTTAACGGCTATTGCTAGGCAACCGACAGTTTCATGAAACAACAGTGACAGATACGGATATTAACGAAATCCTGTCATAAAGCCAGTTCTCATTATCTTTGGCAACTAATAACCTATAAATATCTGATATACAAATGTTTCACCAATAATATTCTTAGCATTCTTACTATTAAATGAGTATTATTAAAATTTCAAACTATCGCGGCGAATATATTCAAAATAATAGCATATACATCTAAGGAACTATTGGACCTAATCTACACTAGTTAATCCAAGGTAGCTATGGCTGTTTGGCCGTCAGAAACTAGTTGACAACAATAATTAATGAAATTTGTGAAATTGGGCATCTATCCAGATAACGAAGTCTTGATAACTATAAAAAACTTAATTTAATTAGAAATGAAAAGTGATGCAGATTGAAGGGAGAAAATCGTGGATAGTGCAAATATGAGATTTCCTTGATATAGTTCAAAGAAAGAAAAAGGTATTCGTTGCTTCAGGAGGATTGTTTATTTACTTCGATGGACTAGTTATTCAAGTTAGTCAAGTCAACATTAATAATAATAATATTGACCTCGATGAATATGTTATTTTAATATTCACTTCAAATGTTCCATTTTGCGGGATAGTGTGAAGAGAAAGAGTGTCGACTCAGTCGAAATTATTCGTTTCATTTGTTTGAAACTCAACTCTCCTGTATCCTGTTCGAGCTTTGTTCGAATTATGAATCAATAAAAATATACCAATTTCATTTCATATTTGCAAAAATATAATTGGTTATTTTTTTTGGCAGTTGTAGGAAAAATACTTTATGAAACTCGTGAGTTAAGTGTTTTTTTTACTTGTAGAAATTAACATTTCTTACCCGTAAAAAATTATCACTTTAACCACTTGATACATAATTTACTATTTATAGACAAGCTTTTTTTCAAATGCGCTAAAAATTAAAAAAAGAATTTCTTCAGATGTGAGTTACTACGAAAGCATCTAAGGGCCACATAGTTTTATTTTTTATTTTTCCGACTTCAAACACGGAATTTCCGAATTTAAAGTAGGAATTTTATTATTAACTTCTTTCAGTTTTTTTGTTTCATACAAGTCACACATTGTTAATCTTCTTCAGTGTGACAAAAGCTATTTTTGTTTACTCAGGATTAACAATCTGATTGAACGATAGTCGTTTCCGACCGATGTTTCATCCTTTTTATATCTAACAGATAGTTATGCAATGTTCCTCATTGCAGGGGAAAAAATTATGTAACAAACTAGCAGAATTTTGTTTTGATTCGGACAGGGACACCATCTGCAGATTAGTTTCGAGGTTTTCCCTCTCATCAATGCAAGGGTAGGTTAATACAGACAACTCTGAAGCCATCTGTTCCCTGTTCGAATCAACTCATCATTCCGACTATTTGGCCATTGCCTCTCTGGTCTAGTCTGCTCCACCTTGCGAGGAGCGTATGAGAAGCACTCCGATCTATCTTGAGAGATTTATATAAGGGCGCAAAGCTCAGTGTTTTTGGGAGATCATTTAGTAACGATACTCTCGATGTTTCATCCTTTTCACTCTCAAATACACAGACGTAGGGTTATTATGGCAAATTCCTTTCAAAAACGATTACTTCCCTGGCTAATATCACGACGGGTATTGCATTATATCTAACAGATACTTGTGCAATGTTCCTCATTGCAGAGGTCACAATTACAAGTGCTCCATATAACCAACTAGCAAAATTTTGTTTTGTGACATGTTGAAATGGTAAAATCAACGTTTTCGAAGTACCCTTCTCTTCAAATATTTCCACCATGTAGAAAATAAGAGGCAAACATCTGACAGAAAACAACTACTTCCCTGGCTAATACCACGACGGACATAGAACTGCATCTGACAGATATTTGTGCAATGCTCAATGTAATTAAACAGTAGATTATTCTTCATTTGGAGATCCTGCAGATTCATTTCGAGGTTCTTGCCTCTCATCAGTGACATGGTAGGCCGGACAACTTAGAGTCCTGTCCCAGCCCAATGATTTATAATCCTCTGTTAAACTAATATTTTCCCACAAATGTAGCAGCGATATACACTAAAGTCAGTCACAACGCCATCCGCGGAAAAAAAACAAAAATCACTTCCCGGTAGCAAAGACTCCGGAAAGTGAGCAGAGTTGAGGAATATTTGCCGGAGAGTATAAAAATTCTTGAACTTGGTTACATGTTGGTTACATGGAGCACTTTTATTTGTGGATAAATTGAAATTGTGCAAATATTGTAATTGTACTTTATATCTGTTAGCCAGGGTATTAGCCAGGGAAGTAGTTATTTCCTGACAGATATTTGCCATAACAAGCCTACGTCGTAGGTGTATATGGGAGTGAAAAAGGGGGAACCATCGGCCGGAAACGATTATCGTTCAATTAGATTGGTAATACTCAGTAAACAAAAATAGCTTTTGTCACACTGAATAATAATTAACAATGTTTGACTTGTATGTAGCAAAAGAACTGAAATATCGAGTTGAAACTCCAAAATCCCGACTTTCAAAAAATAAAATTCGGAATTTCCGCGTTTAAAGTCGGAATTTCCGAGTTAAAAGTCGAAATTTCCGATTTTGAAGTCTGGAAAATAAAATTCGGACTATGTGGCCCTTAGACGCTTTCGTAAGTTACAGACTTAAAATCTTGCCGCTCTCGAATTCGAACCGAAACCTTCCGGCGGCAAGCTTTTAAATCTGTTATTCACACCTGAAGAAATTTTTTTTATACCTTTCAGCGCATTTGAATAAAAGCTTGTTTTTATTTTTTTTTTTAGTATTATTTTAGTTTTAGTCATTAATTATGAACTTATTATGACGAGTTAACTTTACTAGCTGGATGGAAGAGCAACTCCTGCCATAAGTTATCATGTGCAGGAATTTAATCCTGCCTTTTGTTAGCATATTAGCTCATTGCTGAACCTTACAATAAAATCATTTATTATTATTATCATTGAATAGACTTGTTAGGCTGTATATAATAGATACTATGGTTTGGGATAGCCGGTTGATGGCAAGACTACAAACACAAAATTAGAGATTTCAGAGACGATTTGTCTGAAAAGGAAGTTATATTTTCTCTCTTACATTCATTATCTAAATGGAATGCATTGTTTGAAATGAGCAACGGATGAAAGATCGCCGCTTCTGGACAAAGTATGGGTATTACCGGTTTTCCTTTATTCTTGTTGTCGAGCGCCATCTTCCGTTCAGTAGATATAACAGCGTTTCAAACAAGTTGTTCATAATGAACGTGGTCTTGGAATTTGGTAGAATATCAGTACACAGGCGGACTAGAAGTAGGGGTCACGAGGAGTAGTATTATATCAGTGACGCGAAAGGCAATATGACAGCTTCTGCATAAAAACCCAGTAGAAGAGAACACTTATATCGAAATAAAAATGATACATGGCTCTTTGTTTTCAAGGAGATGAAAAATATACAAAAATAGTCATATTTTAATATATGTAAACATTCTTCTACAAGTGAGCCACACTGGTCTCTGAATTCTCTGTCGCAGTCACAAATATGTTTGTGAATGGTTTTCCATCACATAAGTCAGTTTTTTATACATTCCAGAAATGAACTCTACCCTTCTGTTGTTCAGTAGAGTAATACAGGGTGCTGACAAAGTCAGAGGGGTTTGTTGTAGAAAATAATTGCTGGAATGACACTCTCTGAAAGATTGAGAAAGATAATTACTAACCTTGGATTTATGAATATTTATAGGGAATTCCAAAGTAAGTTGTGTATTGAAAATGAATATCATGGCATTTATTCATTTATGGTGTTTGAATGTTAAATTGGCTCTTTTACTTGTCGATTGAATTTGAGTAATTTATTTATACCTACGTTGATCCACTGACAATAATTAAATAAGTGTTTTGCCAGTATGTTTATAGTAGTAGGTGATTGTTGAATATCTGTAGTTGACATTAAAAATATCGTAGTTTTTTCATATTGATATTCCAGTAACGCAGTTTGACAAAATCAATAATTAATGAAATTTTGAAAATACGGAAACACTACAATTTGAAAATATGATTATGGTACTAAAAAATGGAAAGGCACCCCGTCCAGATTTTATCAGAAATGAAACATATTGCGACATCTTTGTGCATTATAATGAACATTATTTTGCAGAGAGGTGTAGTACTATTTCACTTTAAGATTGCAACAATCAAATCGCTCTTCAAAAATGGTGATAATTGTAAATTAGAAAATTATTGATCGATATCATTAACATCCGGTATATCCAAATTATTCAAAAAAAAATCATCAAAAAACGACTCCCTAACTACCTTACTAAATATAAAATTATTTCGTCTAGGCAATTTGGCTTTCAGGCAAATCTATCAACACAAAATGCCATCGATGCCATATTTACTTTGCCCTTGATAATAAACGACCACGTCTAGGGGTGCTTCCAGACCCAACACAGACGTTTGACGCGGTGAGTCATCTTATTTTGCAAAGAGGGAACATTTTTTTGAAGTTAAGTATTGTTACAGACCTGAAATTTGATAAAGACTTCTCGAATTGTTCGAGATCCTTCGATGAATTAGATGGAAAAATCTAGAAGCACTAACTTTTGTTCTGGATCAATCGTCGAACATTCTATTTGTGTTCTATTGATTTCTTAGTTTTCTAGAACTTTATTTGTATATAAAAGCGATGCATTTGTTAGATGAAGGAGGTTAGTTAGGAAGTTACTTTGAGTTACCTTGGATACAAGTATTTTGACAGTGACTTGTATCACAGTGTTGTCAAGTGAAGTTGGAATAATAAAGGCGAGTTCATACCAGTGTACACTTATTTTTGAACCCGTAGACGCAACAATTGGTGACAGCGGCGGAATAAGTGTTACTGAAGAAAGAAAAGTAAGGCAGTTTTCCAGTATTTGATGGTGAATACTCGAGCAAATAATTACGACGAGATGGCGACATCAGCAGATATCCTTGAGTTTTTAAGGGAACAAGAAGCCAAACGAAAACAAGAACAAGAGGAACAAGAAGCCAAACTAAAACAAGAACAAGAGGAACAAGAAGCCAAACGAAAACGAGAACAAGAGGAACAGGAGGCGCGGTTAGTCCAGCAGTTACAACAACATGTTGATCTTCTGCAACGTATTAGTCACAGTCAACAGTGCTTCCAGAATGAAATCACTGAAGAAGTACAAGAGGTCAGAGGAAAAGTCCAGGAGGTCAAAGGTGAAGTCCAGGAGGTCAAAGGTGAAGTTCAAGAGGTCAAAGGTGAAGTTCAAGAAGTCAGAGGCGGAGTCCAGGGAGTCAACAGAAGGGTCCAAGACGTCGAAAATGAACTGTCCAAAATAGATGAACGGGTGGCACGAGAGGTGAACAAGAAATTCAACGAAGAAGTGGATAGGATCAAGGAGAGGCTGGAAACGTTACACCTTCCACACAAGCGTGCATCATCTGAGGAAATCTCCCCCACCAGCGAAAGGCCATCCTCACTGACAACTCCGATAAGGCCTACACAAGTGAAAATTTTGAAGCCTCCAACATTTGATGGACAATCCTCGTGGTCCATGTATAGACGTCAGTTTGAAGCGGCAGCAAACGCAAATGGCTGGTCCGAGGAAGAAATGGCCACCTCTCTAGTCCTGTGTTTACGAGGACAAGCATTGGACATCCTTCAGAACATCCCCGAGAGTAATCAGAAGGAATATTCTAGAATCGTTGAAGCTTTGGAAATCAGATATGGACAGCAATATCTCAAACAAGTATTTCAGAGCCAAATAAAGAGTCGATACCAAAAATCCAACGAAACCCTACAGGAGTATGGAGCCGACGTAGAGCGACTCATTAATTTGGCATACCCACAAGCACCGAAGGAGTTCATAGAACAAATTGGGGTGCAGACTTTCATCGATGGTTTGAGAGATACTGACATGCAGCAAGCCCTTCGACTAGGACGACTTCAAACCATAAGCGCAGCACTAATAGCATCTTTGGAGTTCGAGGCCGCGAAAAACGCATCAAGAAATACGAGGCCCAAGTTACGTGAAGTTAAATTCAACGAGGATTATCCTACAAGCGAGGCGCTATTGAAGAAAATATTGGACTCCATAACAGCATTAAGCAACCAAGTGCATTCCCCAGAAGACAGGAAGAGGCGCTGCTATAACTGTGGGAAAAGCGGCCATCTACAGAGGAGTTGCTGGGAGAGATCGAGATCCAGAAGTCCAAAAAGAAAGAGGTCGTCATCAACGAGTAACGAAGAGAGATCGAGATCTCCGAGACAAGGAACAGAGCAACGTGGGCGATATACCAGAGGAGCCTTCAGGAGATCGACTACGCCAGAAAGGAGACCTCAAACGTCTGAAAGAGGACTTGCTCCCAACCAGGAAAACCAGAATTAGTCGACACTAGGGGGCGCGTGGCGACTTTCAGTGTTCAAAGCCCCAAGATCCATATATCGTCATTGAAGAAAAATGGCCAAAGTCTACTAATACAAGGCTACTTAGAAGATCGGAAATGCACCTTCACTATTGATACAGGAGCTTCGAGATCAGTCGTTCGCCCAGACCTCATACAAGAATCTGTGAAGCCGATGAAAAGGAATATGGTTTTGGAAACGGCAACGGGACAAACCGCACCAGTCATTGGGGAAACACTTGTACACATCCAGATAGGACCTATTACCATGGAACATTCTATGTTGGTTGCGGAAATAAGGGATGAATGTGTTTTGGGTCTGGACATCATGGAGAAAAACGACTTCATCCTTAACATCAGACAGAAAATTTTGCGGATTGGCAATGAAGAAATCTTCCTGAGCAGATACAATGAGAAAATCCGACCAATTAAGATTTATGTTGACGAAGACATCCACATTCCGAAAAACTCCGAAACCATCATCATGGCCAGAATGGATAAAGAACCTGGAGATTTGAGCACTGGAATAATTGAAAATGATGAATACCGCCAAGATGGAATTTTAATTGCCCGATGTCTTGTGAACACAGAACAACTAATTCCTGTCAGGGTTGCCAATACTTCGGAAAATAAAGTCCTTCTGAAGAAAAACGACCAATTGGGATTCTGCAAACCTGTCACTCGAGTTATCAATTGTGAAAACCACACTCAGGTACTGCGAAGAAATACCACTAACACCGATCAGAGAACAATAGACAAAATGATGGAATCCACGGAACATTTAACTATGGAAGAAAAACAGAAGGCCAAAGAGTTTCTTGATAGCCATCGTAACATTTTCTCGACAGAGACTTCGACGGGACGTACCAGTCTAGTTCAACATCGCATCAACACCGGCGATGCCCGAGCAATCCGACAGGCTCCGAGGAGATTACCGTTTGCCAAACAGAGAGAGGTAGCAGACATGATAAACAACATGATGGAGGATGACATAATTGAAGAAACCACAAGCCCATGGTCCTCACCGGTAGTATTGGTAACTAAAAAGGATGGATCAACCCGATTCTGCGTGGACTATCGTCGATTGAATGACGTAACGATGAAGGATAGCTACCCATTGCCAAGAATTGATGATACACTAAACACATTATCCGGTTCCAAATGGTTTTCAACGTTGGACCTGAAAAGCGGGTATTGGCAAGTGGAAGTTCATCCTGATGATAGAGGAAAAACAGCGTTCTCTACCGGACAAGGGCTGTACCAATTCAAAGTTCTTCCGTTCGGATTATGCAATGCTCCCGCCACCTTTGAGAGACTTATGGAACTAGTATTGAGAGGTTTGACATGGAAAATTTGTCTAGTCTACTTGGATGACGTCATAGTAATGGGAAGGACATTTGACGAACACCTGGATAATTTGGAAGAAGTATTTTTGAGGTTAGAAAATGCTAACCTGCAACTGAACCCAAAGAAGTGTTATTTATTTCAAAAAGAAGTTAATTTTTTAGGCCATGTCATCTCGGCCGAAGGAATCAAGACCGATCCTGCTAAAATCGAGGCTGTTAGGAGTTGGCCACGTCCTAGGGATAAACATGAAGTAAGAAGTTTTCTGGGGCTATGTACCTACTACAGGAAGTTTGTTCAAGACTTTGGTAAAATTGCCAAGCCACTCCACCGCTTAACTGAGAACAACGTTCAGTTTGATTGGAGCCCTGATTGCCAACAGTCGTTCACTGAACTGAAGAAGAAATTGACAACAGCGCCTATTTTGGCTTACCCACGAGAACAAGGCACTTTCATTTTGGACTGTGATGCGTCTCAGCAAGGCATTGGATCAGTTTTATCCCAAGAACAGGATGGCGAAGAGAAAGTAATAGCCTACTTTAGTAAAACTCTAGGCAAAGCCGAAAAGAATTACTGCGTTACAAGAAAGGAGCTTCTATCGATAATCAAAGCCATTGAACATTTCCATACCTTCCTCTATGGCAGACGTTTTCTCGTAAGAACTGATCACAGCGCTTTGCAGTGGATAATGAACTTCAAGAAACCTGAGGGTCAGATTGCGAGATGGCTAGAGAGACTCCAACAATACGACTTCAAAGTTATTCATCGCAGTGGCAGGAAACACAGAAATGCAGACACATTATCCAGACGTCCATGCTTGGAACAGCAATGCCGATATTGCCAGAAACTCGAAAACAAAGAAGTCAATTTTTACAATGATGAACATTGCAAGGAAATTCTGCAAGTTACCACCGTAAGAGTGGAGTCTGAAGAATCTGATTTATGGACCACAGAAGATATGAGGAAGAATCAGAAGAAAGACAACAATTTAAAGTTAGTTCTAAGCTGGCTAAAAAATGGAGTTAGACCTGAGTGGCAGGAAGTATCCAAGTTTGGTGCAGTTGCCAAGGGATACTGGGCTCAATGGGATTCCCTATGTCTTCGTGATGGCCTATTGCATCGCAAATGGGAGAGCCCAGATGGAGCAACTGTGGTGTACCAACTGGTCCTGCCGAAAGCACTTACTAAAGATGTGCTCGAGCAACTTCATAGTAGTCGTGCAGGTGGACACTTTGGAATCAAGAGGACCCTTGCTAGAATTCGAGAACGATTCTATTGGGTGAATTGTCGTCTTGATGTAGAAGAATGGTGCAGAAGATGTGACCTATGCTCTTCAAAGAAGGGACCCAAAACTAGAAGTCGAGGGAAAATGGCTCAGTATCTTTCTGGTGAACCATTCGAAAGAGTAGCAGTTGACATTCTTGGGCCATTTCCTGTTACCGAGCAAGGAAATAAATACTTGATGGTAGCCATGGACTATTTCTCCAAGTGGCCTGAAGTTGTGCCCATTCCAAACCAGGAGGCAAAGACAGTTGCAAAGGCCTTCATAGAAAATGTAATAGCCAGACATGGAGTCCCACTAGAATTACATTCTGATCAAGGACGAAACTTCGAATCTGAATTATGGCAGGAAATGATGAACATTCTAGGTGTGAAGAAGACTCGTACCACAGCCCTACATCCACAATCAGATGGTATGGTTGAACGACATAATAAAACCATCAGTCAGTACCTGTCGATGTTCATCTCCAAAAATCAAAAGGATTGGGATGAGTTGGTACCACTATTTCTCCTATCCTATCGAAGTTCCCAGCATGAGTCCACCGGATATACTCCTTCAATGTTGATCACTGGGCGAGAAATGAAACTACCATGCGATCTGTTGTTTGGAATGCCACCTAGAAGTACAGAGGACAAAGTCCTACCAGAATATGTCCAAGAGTTGAGAGAAAGACTGGACCAAGTTTATGAATTCTGCAGACGTCGTCTTCAAATCTCCAGTGATAAAATGAAAAAGAGGTTCGACAGGAAGAGTCCAGGGACTATGTTTGAGCCAGGTGATGCCGTTTGGCTATACCAACCTCAGAGAAAGAAAGGAAAATGCCCCAAGCTACAGAGAAATTGGACAGGACCCTATGTCATCATAAAGAAGATCAACGACTTGGTATACCGCATCCAGCTCAACCCAAGCAGTAAACCCAAAGTTGTTCACATCGAGAGGTTAGCAGAATACCGAGGCCACGATCCCCCAAATTGGTTCCAGAGGGACAGCCAAAATGGTGATGGTGTTATCCGGGACGGAATAACCTAAAGGAGGAGGCAGTGTTACAGACCTGAAATTTGATAAAGACTTCTCGAATTGTTCGAGATCCTTCGATGAATTAGATGGAAAAATCTAGAAGCACTAACTTTTGTTCTGGATCAATCGTCGAACATTCTATTTGTGTTCTATTGATTTCTTAAGTTTTCTAGAACTTTATTTGTATATAAAAGCGATGCATTTGTTAGATGAAGGAGGTTAGTTAGGAAGTTACTTTGAGTTACCTTGGATACAAGTATTTTGACAGTGACTTGTATCACAGTGTTGTCAAGTGAAGTTGGAATAATAAAGGCGAGTTCATACCAGTGTACACTTATTTTTGAACCCGAAGACGCAACAGTATATATCGCTTTTTGAATCGCAAATTTATTATCGTAACAAACTTTTTGTTGCACCATGATTCCCCTTGTAAATTTTTTTGATCCGCCTATGACATCCCGACCTTATCTTGAACTCGAATATTATCAAGCATTAATTTATTTAAAACATTCACCAACTCATCTTAAACACATGTGGATTATTTATTCCTGTGAGGTAGTTCAACTTTCAATTATTCATTGGCTGTAAATATCAAGGTAATCTTTAAGTCTTGTGTATTGTTATAATTAACTTTTTCGTACGAACATGCTATTTTGAAGGATTTAACGTATCTATTTTTAGAAAGATAGGTTATGTTTACTAGTTGCTGTGTTTACTAGCTATACCGTTTGAGTGAACTTTACGTCAATTATGTATAATTTGTCCAGAAAGTCGGTTGAGATACTATAAAAACTTAAGTTTGACTTAGGGTGGATTTAGGCAGCACAAATTCACACTAAACTCCAACTTGAATTAAATTTCAACTAAAGAAAAATTAAACTATGGTTTGTATGGCATTCATGCGAAAAAATTAAAATAAATTACTCATGCGGGATATATGTGTTTGGTATAGATCCTATCCGTTCAGCCCGCGGAATTCAAAATATGCGCCAACAATTGCGCAGGAGCGTCAATAATTAACATTTATACTAAAAAGATGAAAGTTGGCCAACTATTAATTTAAATTTGGTTTTAAATGAGAGGTTTATCTTCTCAGTTGAAGTTAAGTGTAAATGTTAATTGTAGTTTAGTGTAAATTTGTGCCGGCCGCATAAATCCACCCTTACAATCGTCAAATCCTCCGTGAAGCATGCGTAGCGTCAGAAATGTGTATGTGTCTGTAACCATTGAATTATATCTTTCATTTTCATTTTACTGTGGAGTAAATTCATGATGAATTTCAATATCATTGAATGCCAATTTGCCTCAACTGACTTCGTACTGACTCTAACATGAATGTCAAGAATTTTTGGTTTTTGCAGCTTTCGAAATTTTTATGAAATCGCTTTCAGTTAGTTACCTTTGTTTAAAATTGAATATCTACTAAAATATTTTTTGTCGGACAAAAATGTATCACCTCATTTCGTTTTGTTTTGTCATTTATCGGAAACACCCTGTATATTGTTATTTTTCTGATTTTCTTGGCTCTCAGAATTACTCATAGTTTTATCAGTAGAAGATAATTTCTAACAGCTTGTTATGTATATTTGATAGTAAGAAACATTATTACAGACGTATCCATTCGAAATGATTCTAAACATTGTCGATTTTCTTCATTCAGTGTCTGCGTATAATGGTCGTACAAAAAATAGTGTACCTCGAACAGTAAGGAGTTTTCCTATTTCCGATGTTGGCAAATACTCTTCGCTCAGTCACCAAGCATTGACGTCAATTTATACTATCCTTACTGTTCTTGATACTTGGTATACTGAGTGATATACTTAATCCTACCTTTCATTTCAGAATCGATCTGACATATTTTCGAGTTGACTAAATTGAGGATGCCTTCAAAACTTGTTTACTCGGAACCCGGTGATCCATTATTGGTTTTACGAAAAGAAAATTGTTTTTTCCCCGAATTGGAATACCAAGAGGTACTACTCGAAATGTTGGCAGCACCTGTCAACCCCGTAGATATCAACATAGTACAAGGAAAATATCCGATGCAAATGGAAGTACCCGGATATGAAGGTGTAGCAAGAATTATTAAGGTAGGCCCTGGTGTTGAGAATTTGTCACTAGGAGATCACGTGATACCCATGAAGTACGTTGGTACATGGAGGACTCATCTAGCACTACCAGAAGCTGTTTTACTCAAGGTTCCCAAAGAGTTGGGACTGGCAGAGACATCAACATTATCCATAAATCCTCCTACGATGTACAGGATGTTGAAAGATTTTGTACAGCTACAAGCTGGTGATACGGTTGTTCAGAATGGTGCTAATTCAGCGTGTGGTGTTGTTGCTATTCAGCTGTGTCGAATTTGGGGCATCAAGACGGTGAATGTCGTTAGGGATCGACCCGACATAGGAAAATTGAAAGAGTTTCTTAAGAAGTTAGGGGCCACTTACGTTTTCACGGAAGAAGAGTTTGCAAACACCGACGTTTTCAAAACGGGGACACTCGATAAACCATTGTTGGCCCTGAATTGCGTTGGAGGTGAAAGTGCAACTCAGCTGGTTCGTCAGTTGGACATCGGCGGGGTTATGGTAACTTACGGAGGTATGTCGATGGAACCAGTTTCTGTTTCAACATCGGCACTCATCTTCAGAGACATTCGTTTGGAAGGTTTCAATATAAATCGCTGGTACGAAAACGAAGAAAATGTTATCGAAAGGGCGAGAATGTACAAGGACCTAATCTCAATGCTTTCTAAAGGTGAACTGAAGGCTCCTCCCCACGTCTTTGTCAGTTTCGACAATTATGAGGCTGCTATAAGGAATACTCTTTCGAAAAATGGAATGATAGGCAAGAAATATATATTAGACTTTGGAATCCACTCGAGTAAAATTTGAAGAATTACTTTTCTCATACACTGTCGAAGATTGATTTCTACTTTTTCGGGGAAGGGTATTCTATTAGTTGTAATTACCAAACTCATTCGCATTTCGCATGATTGATATTGCAAAAACAGCGTTGAAAAAGTTTGATAAGCCAGACACAGTTCAAAAGGGTCGTTTCAATATCTAATTCAGTTAATCTAATATAAAATAATTTATTAAACAAACATATGGTAAATTTGATGGACTTTATGTTGGCAATTGCTTATCGTGACTGTTTATATATGTAATACTTTCTATGGCCTTCGTCGAGGTAATTGGAAAAAAGGTCAGCAGCTATAGATATTCGGAATTTTTAGCAAATAAGGAACGAACAATTATAAATATAAAAATTCCCAACAAAATCTTCTAGTTTTTCATTTTTAATTTCAGTGTGGACCAAAAAATCAATCAGAAATATCAGGACTGTCAACAAAAAATAGTAATAACGAAAAATGGATTAATAATCCTATCTCCATCAAATACCTGATGCAGTAGTTGATTCGTCGGCAAGAATACAACAGAAAACAACTACTGTCCCGAAGTCCGTTGAAGTAAATTTGTTTGAGACTTGGCAAAGTTTTCTACAAGAACTACTTTGCAGTGAATATCGTAGCTGAAATTATTTTTGATTTAAACTGGGGAATACCCACTTATTTAAATCCTTTCCGCTTTTATAGGAATGTAGGCTTTCATACTGGCGTTCATATTTTGGTTGGTTTCTGGGTTTCGAAACGAGCTTGTATTGATATTGCCTTCCTTAGGTTGTTTTCCATCGGTTCCGCTTTCGTTATTTAGAAGGTAACGTTCTATGTTGAGGTTGAACCAATTAAATAGGTATACACTATTTTTCACCAAAAGCTTCACTCGTATAATTCTTTCTTGCATTAGGCTCCTATCTGGAATGAATGGTTATTACCACGTGTGCTTTGTGTTCAAGGCTTCTTAACACATATCTTGCTGGATTTTATAAAGTATACTATGCACTTCTGCATAGTGTCTCCATTGATGGAGTTTGGATAGTTTTATAATGTTCAGTAACTTCTGTTTACTTTCGGTTTGCATGATTTTCGAATAAATATGCTTGACTTTAAAATTTAGTCCACCCTGTAAGTATTTTCCTTTTGTTGATGTTGATTCATTGTTTGTATTGGTTTTGGAAAAGAAGATTTACGTCCAGATAAAAGCAGAGATTGCTTGCTATTCATTGTTTCAGCATTATTATCAGGTTTTTGTTGTTTGACTGATTGAGATGACGCAGTAGTTTTTGCTTATGCAGCAGATGTGGTATTGACAGTTGGAGTCGTTTTGGTGTCAGCACATGAGCTCGATATTTGATTGACATTTAGTATTCATCATTGGTAACCTTGCTGTCTTTTAGAATCAATTTGCTTTTCCCTTTTTTTCAGTAAACCGCCTTGAGTTCAATTGATGTTAAATCTCAAACCGCCAAAATATAATCACATCAATGGTAATTATCTATATAAAAATGCTACCAGGCATTATAATCCACTCTCTTCAGAATTTTGGATCTCATCGTTATATAATTTCAAAAAGATTATAAAATTACTTCAAGATAGAACTAATCGCTGTCGAATCTGACTGAAACATTTGTTTTCCTTCTTATTTTTTTATCACCTTCGCAGATTGGTGAATAAAATCGATAATTATCATTATTATACTCTATAGGAATTCTATTGATGAAGATAACCTGGTTATCGAAATATGTTCAGAACAAAAAAGTGTGTGATAAAGGGGAAACATATAATTTTCTTTTATTCACTGAATAGTAGACACCCTAATAATGGCTTCTACATTCCATATTTTGAAACATTTCAATGTTTACCACATTATTGGGCATACTTTCATAGGAGTGGAGTAAGAACTTTTTTAGTGATGTGGTAGAGAACATACATTGGGTCTAATGAATAAACCTTGAGCAAATGCTTTTACTCAGATTTCTTGAAACAGACCTATCCATTTTATTAATTAATGAGAAAGACACACCTATAGTAAAAGCTTTTGCTAGCTTTTATTCATAACACCCATTATCCCAAAGTTGTATCGATTTTTGATCTACGAATTTACGATATTAATAATCTTTATGCATTAGCGGGTGATGAAGTACACTTTACCGCCCGGTTCAGCGAGCGTAAGGTTAAACATTACCGCGGGCCCTATTGCGCGCGCCGGCCATAAAATTAACAAAATTCACAAATTGTCTATATTTCTATATTTACACATTATTTCATGCAATCAGAATTATTTCAGTTCAATATAGAATGGCTCTTCCTGATATTTCATCATAATCGACATTTTGTCAACATGTAATTAAGTCCTAAGTCTGAATATTGAAAATGCAGTTAGTTTAGTAACTGATGTTGAAGATGGGATATTCTCTTGAACATAATTATTGTCACATATTGAATGCTTCGATACAGCAACTGCATCGACACGAGAACAAGTATCCATTTTAGAAGTGGATGGTTGGTTTAAATAATTATCTGGTATTATTCCGGCAAAATCGTTGGCAATTTTTTCGGTGATGATCAATTTATTTGAAATAGATTCTACAATATACCTTTCACATTCCTCTTATGTGTTACTCTTAATTATTGTATACATAACATTTGAAACGCGTAGACCATTCTAATTCAAGTCGGTATTTGTGATTCGCGCTATAAAACCGCTAGTGCATAAAATTTTGTATGTATCACGTGCGTAAAATGCAATTATGACCTTCGGCGTGTGATGGCCCTCGGCTAACGCCATCGGGCCATTATCCACGCCGCAGGCCATTAAGGGTCGGTTTTTCAATGTCCTGTTAGCGTAGTTTGACTGACGGCTAAATTTGACTAGTGGTTAGAATGAACGTTACACCTGGTCGCATAAATGAATAAACTCACATTCTAACCATCAGTCACGTAGCATAGACTTTGACTGAACATTGAAAAACCGGCCCTAACATTAATACATAAATAACTATTCCGTTTTGTAAATAAATCCCCTTGTTGAGATTTTTCATCCGCCTATGCTAGCTTTCACCTTATTCTGAACCGGAATATCACCAGGTCTTAATTAATTTAAAACATTCGCTGGTACACATTTGCAGTCCCCATTTCTGTGCGGTAAGTAGTTCTGCTTTCAATAAATAATTGGATATACAGTAAAAAGGTAATACTTAGTGATGTCTTGAGCATTATATAGAGTAAGATCACAGGGCCTCCAGACGTAACTTATGGTGGATTTATGATGAAGTTTTAGGTCGCAAGTAATAAGTCAGAAGTTTTAAGTAATAGTCATAAGTCGTAAGGAAAAAAATTACCATTCATGAACAAATCTTAAGACTGTAATTGTCATAAGGAAGGTATGCTGCCATTGGTCGTTTTCGCGCAAGCGCTCTGGTATGTTTATCTGCTGTAAAAAATAAGAACAAAAAAGAACACTACAGAACAAAAATAATCAACGAAACTAATGAACGAAACTAATCAACAAAACTATACAACAAATCTAAACAAAAACAACAACAAAAACACCACCACAGAACATTTATCTTCTTGATGTATATGACACATGACACTCATGGCAGATTGACAGCAATTACAGAACGTTATTTCCTTTTGACGCATGCGTATTGATAATTTGTCATAAGTTTTAATCATAAAAGATGAAAGTTGGCCAACTTTTCTTATGACTAGAAACTTATGACTCGTTTATGAACGCTCCTATTGAAAACCAATGATTGAACTTGTTACGACTTATTACTTAAAACTTCTGACTTATTACTTGCGACCTAAAACTTCATCATAAATCCACCATTATTTTCTAAAGAACATAATGTGTGATATACAGTAGTGTTCCTATGTACCTTGAACGCATGCGTACTTGTTGAGTAGGCGGCCAATTCACAGATACCAGGTGAGAAAGGTAAGTAAAAATAGGACTTACTTCATTTAAATTCAATTGACTGATTTTTATGTTTTATAAAATATTATAACATAATATTATTCAGCACTGCCAGACACTTCTCGCCGGCCATAACTTAAGATCCCAAAAAAATAATTTAACATTACTTATATTCTAATGCTTGATTTTCATAAGTTATTTAGGAGCCCATTTCAGAAATAAGTGTGACAAAACGTAGGGGCTAAACATCCTCTAGACAAAAAACAAATTCTACCGTTAGTGTTATCTCGCTCACTCTGAAACGTATGCATGGTATCCTGGCGCTCATACTAACGGGAGATTTTCATCAAAACATAGTTTTGAAATAGGCCCCTAAATTACTCAAATAAAAATCACTGTTAGAATATAAGTAAAGTTAAATATTTTTTTTGTAGCTTCAAAGCGTCTAGCGGAAATATGGCCAGCGGAAACTGCCATAATATGTATAAAAATCAGCCATTAGAATTTAAGTGAAGTGACTCCTACTTTTACTTGCCTTTCTCAACTTTTACCGGCCGTCTACCCAACTTAGCAGGTAATCATGCGATTGAAGTTCATTACATTTCCTCTATTTTGTCCTTCAAAAAATAAGCTCCGTCTGGGGGCGTTGTGATCTTGGACTAATAGTACCAAACTATAATCTAACTATTTCTTCCAGGATCTGACATACCTACTAGGTAATTGTCTAAATTAAGAATGCCTTCAAAACTTGTTTACGCAGAACCCGGCGATCCTCTCGCCGTTTTACGAAAGGAAAATTTTCCTTTTCCCGAACTGGAAGACCAAGAGGTACTACTCGAAATGTTGGCAGCACCTGTCAACCCTGTGGATATCAACTTAGTTCAAGGAAAATATCCGTTGCAAATAGAAGTAGCGGGATCTGAGGGTGTTGCTAGAATCATGAAGGTAGGCGCTGGTGTCAAAAATTTCTCAGTAGGTGATCACGTGGTACCTATGATTTTCTTTGGTAACTGGACGACTCATCTAGCACTACCAGAATCTGCTTTACTTAAGGTCCCCAAAGAGTTGGGACTAGCAGAGGCATCAACATTAACCGTAAATCCTCCTTCGATGTACAGAATGTTGAAAGATTTCGTACAATTACAAGCTGGTGATACGGTTGTTCAAAATGGTGCTAATTCAGCGTGTGGTGTTGTTGCTATTCAGCTGTGTCGAATTTGGGGCATCAAGACGGTGAATGTCGTTAGGGATCGAACCGACATAGGAAAATTGAAAGAGTTTCTTAAGAAGTTAGGGGCCACTTACGTTTTCACGGAAGAAGAGTTTGCAAACACCGACGTTTTCAAAACGGGGACACTTGATAAACCATTGTTGGCCCTGAATTGCGTTGGAGGTAAAAGTGCCACTCAGCTGGTTCGTCACTTGGACTTCAGCGGTGTCATGATCACTTACGGTGGTATGTCGATGGAGCCAGTTTCTGTTTCTACATCGGCACTCGTCTTCAGAGACATTCGATTAAAGGGTTTCAGTATGCTTCGCTGGAATGAAAAGGAAGAAAATATCGCTGAAAGGACAATTATGTTCAAGGACTTGATATCAATGCTTTCAAAAGGAGAACTGAAGGCTCCTCTTCACGTTTTTGTTAGTTTTGACAATTATAAGGATGCTATAGCAAATACCCTTTCAAAAGATGGAATGGTAGGCAAGAAATATATATTAGATTTTGGCTGTCACTTCAGTAAATTTTGAAGAATGAATTATTCAATAAATTGTATAAGTAAGTAATAAGTTGTAATCACCAAACTCATTCGCATCTTGCATGATATACAGTATGTCCATAAAGTAACCCCGCCCCTGTTAACTTTTGAACGGAGTGGAATTTTTCTTTGAAATTTTTTTTGGTTGAATGGTGATTCATAAGCTAAAAATGTTAAAAAAATTCTATCTTTCAAAATGCGGACAGGCGCCATTTTGAAATATTTTTTAAATGACAGAGGGGGGTCGAGTGATACCTCATTCGAATCGTCTTCAAATTCTCTATACAACAGCAAAATTTCAAACAAAAATATTGGTCCAAAACAAAATGGCGGTACATTATTTTAGAACTCTCACAAGAGGATCCTTTCCAATAAATGGCTATTAAAGAGCTTTAGTGCAATGATAAAATATTTTTTCGTTTCTGCAAGAGCTTCTTGTCACTCATATTAGTGTCATATTAGAAAAAAATTAAAATAAGTAGATAATTAGTGTAATACCTCGTTTTACTGAATATCAGCAAATCTCAGAATGTCCCATATGCAATTCTGATGGACAGAGAACATCTTTAGATAACAAAAAATATTTTTTCATTTCAATTGAGCTTGTTTAAAGACATTTATTCAGAGAAATCGACTATGAAAGTTCTAACATAATGTGCGGCCATTTTGTTTTGGATGAATATTTTCCTCTGAAATTTTGCAGTCGTATAGAAAATTTAATGTCAATTCGAATGAGATATCACTCGACCTAGACATATTTTATTACTGTCAAAAAGTAGCTTATAAACTACCATTTCACAAAAAAAAAATTCAAATGAAAGTTTCACTTCGTTCAAAAATTAACAGGGGGGGTTACTTCATGGACACACTGTATATTCAATAAAAATCTGAAAAAAGTACATGAAAGATATATTAATAATATGAAAGCTTTTATGGATAAGCTATTTCTTCATAGATATATTCTCATATCTATATTCTAACCGATATTGACGTTTATAAAAAAACTTTAATGTTGAGTTTCACAATATTTTTGTTTACGAACCCGTGACATGTTTCGCCATTCAATGCTTCTTCAAGCAGAAGTATTAATATTACTATTATACAGTGAGAACCAAAAGTCCGTCGCCCCCGTAACTTCTTTATTACATATTAATTTTTTTTTTACATAAGTTCGACCTCTCTTTAATAGATTGAGTTTAATTTAAACATAGTGTCTCAAAAAAGCGCAACAACTTAGAAGTTTATTTTTTTTTGAATAGGACTCCCTGTATATCATTGCACGACCGGTTAGGGATGATCATAAGGAATCCAACCATCCAAGTTTGATACTGTTATCTCCAAAGACTACGGAGATGTCGCCCATAATTTCATTCATAAACTCAATGAGTGTGGGAGAGAATTTATGGACCCGCTAGAAAAAGTTTCTCTAAACTATTAAATGTAATGCTTTCAGGCCCAAAGACCTTTTTTGATATAAATATTAGATTTTTGATCCAAAGTTTCAAATCTGGAAATCAATAAAATTATTCCAATTGACAAATGACAAGCGGTTCCCGAGTTACCGAGGAAAAAGTACAGATGCTCTGGTGACAGATAAATCACCGAAGTTTCAGGAAATAGTCACCGAATTTTCAGGAATTTGGTATATACGGACCATACCTATGATTGTCAATGGTTCGGAGGTTTATTTACTGCTAGATGATAATAACTTTAATCCACTACGATTGGGTTTTGAGAAAGAATCGATTGTAGTACCACCAAACTTGGTATGCTAGTAGTGGAAACCATTATAAACGCGAACAAAAAATTGTTTACCAAAATTCCAGGGGTGGAACAAATTTTTTTTTATATACAGTATGACCCATTTAAGATGGAAGCACCCATATGAAACTAAAATTTTTCAACCGATTAGAATGATTTTGTTCTCGTCGGGTAGACATTCAAGAAGTCTAGTAGGACACCAAATTTCGCGATATTTTCAAATGGTTCACATGTAAATATCGTTGGAATGCATAAAATAATGAAAATGTTATAGGGAAATGAAATTTGAGAAATATATGCCTTTTAATCAACCCACCACTTCAATTTCAAAACTTTTGTAACAACTTTGACTACACCACTGGATTCAGGGTGTCTTGAAATATTACTGACCATAATTTCATCGAAATCTATTGATAAATAAAAAAATGTAAAATTGTATTTTCTTATGATGTTCTTATTTATGAACAGATTTCGATGGAATTTTGACCAGTGATATATAGAGATCTCCTGAATACAGTGGTGTATTTCGAATTCTGATTAATGTACTGAAATTGAATTGGTGGGTTGATTAAACGGCATATTTATCAAATTTAATTCCCTCATAACTTTTTTATTGATTGGCGCATTTCAACGTAATTCACGTATGTACCATTTGAAAATGTCGCGAATCTAGTGGTGTAGTCAGATTTTTTCTAAATGAATCACTAGTAATTTTTTTAGATTTTTTTACCTTGAAAAACAAGATTAGTTGGCCTTGGAAATGGAGATTTATACATGAAATTTGGTGTCCTAGTAGACTTTCTCAATGTCTAACTAAAGAAAACAAAATCATTCAAATCTGTTGACAAATGCAAGTTTTATATGGGTGCTTCCATCTTAAATGGGTCACACTGTATAAACAGATTTTCGATGTAATCTTGGACAGTATATGATTTATTCGAAAACAACTCAACAGGGTGGAAAACAATTAAATTTTGCACAAAAATTATACCTAGTAATTTCTTATGAAATGCGCTGGTTTTCTCAGAAAACGTGATTGAACGCCGATATCAAATTTCAGGTTCACCCTTATCCGCCGCTGACTCACATGTTATATTGGCATGAGGAAGTAGAAGTCTTCAGGAACGATATGCACTTATTTTTTCCTTCTACTATAATTTTTAGCAAAGTTATGACAAATAAAATTTTCGGCCCTGCCTGAACTTGTAGTGGCGGGTTAGCGTGAGCATGAAATGTGACGTCGGCGTTAAACCACGTTTTCTGAGAAAACGAGCGTATTTCATGAGGTATTACTGAAAATCATTCTTGTGGAGAATTGAATTATCTCTCAACCTATCGAAATCGTTTCTTGATAAAACTCATATTTTCTGAAATAACAACAAAAAAAATATTTTTTCAAATGAAACATTTTTAGGTTCCACCCCTGATTTTTTGGTAAACATTTTTTGGTGCCGAGTTTCAGAGTGCTACAATTCATTCTTCACTTTTTGTTCGAGTTTGTCTGTCGTTACTGGATTACTACTTCAATGTGTACTTACTTGTCGCCAAGAATTCCAGAATCTCAATTAATCGGAATTAATCGAGGCGATCATTTGCTACTTTGGAAAAATAACATATAGACCGATAAGCACGCAAAACCAATGACATATGAAGGAGCCCGAAGATATTTTTTGCCAGTTGCCGTCGCAGTTCCCGACAAACGATTAATAACCAGAAATAAATGGGTAATAAAAAGTTGATTTATAGTTTCGAAGCAATCTGGCACTGGCTTTCGGATGGGATAATGTTGCCAATATCCAACATTAAAATTAACTTAAAGGGGCTGGAAAGGAGGGAAAATTCGAGGAAAATATTGAAATTATACTGATTGCGGTTCAGCTAATGTCTTTTGTTCGGCTTTTTATGGGTCTGTTTTTCGGTCGGCTGGAAAATTGAATGATTTTTTAAATTGCGCTCTCAGATACAGATTGAATGAAGGATTCGGTAATTTTTCCTATGCAAATTCGTTGTCACATAAAACATTTCTTTCGTTTTCATTTCGCTGGTATACAACCGTTTACGCCAGATGCCTTTCCAGTATTGTCTGATACACAAAATGAATATTTATTTAGTAGTCGTGATAAATTTCTTTTTTGAATCAAGTTCTTCTGTATTTTTTACTGTCATGGTTATGATGATGATTCACGTATATTGAGAATAATTTTGGTCAATGTTAATAATGTTAACAGGAATTTTATCTTCTGAAAAGTTTTTTTTGAAATTTTATTCTTCTAAAATCTGAAACTGAAAATATAAACAAAGGAATCTGTTCAGCAAATATATCAGTTTGTTCCGAGTTACTGTGTGTACAAACTCCTGTTTTCAAAAAATTACATAAACAGGTCAAAAATTTATCGAATTCTGATTATATGTATCTGAAAAATAAGTTCAAAGTAATTGAATATTACTTCTGAACCTTGTGATGGGGTCTTCAAATTCCCTATTGGATATATTAATATTTATTATGGGAATATTCTGATAATTATGCTAATTTTTTTGCAAATATCAATATACTCACGTCCATAAGCTAAAGAATATTCAGTTTATTGTTTTCATTACAGTACAAAAATTCCAATGTTCATTACAATACTAATTTTGTAATAGTCGCCATTCCGTACATTGAGAACATATGATGTTGCACTGAAATCGATCATTTAACCAATACAATTTTAAGATTTGTTGGGTACCTAGGTATATGATTGTACACTTTTTTATTTATTCCTCCTTTTGTTCGTATTTTTGTATTCTCGTTTCGTAAATAAACAACCTTTTGAATGTTTTCATTGTATACTATATGATTTTGGGAGGGGTGGAGATAGCTTTTGGCTAAGCTTTTTTCTTTTATGTATAAAGATGTATTTTTTATACATAATAAATATTTTCATTTTGTTTTTTTCTACACATTATGTGATTTTAGTACGGGTGAAAAAGTTTGCTTTTATATCCAGAACATGTGCATGTAACAAAATGCATCAGCATCATATTTACACTTTGGTGAAGACATTTTAACTTTTTCTATAGACTACACCTCATTGTTGTTTAACACTCGAGTGCCATCAGGAGATACTGTGTACATGTTTAACCGCCACTTTTGTCTAGTGGTATTTTTTAATGTATTAAAATTGTTATAAAAACTCCAAAATTAGTGTTAGTATTATAACTACCTACCACAAAAGCAAACTTTACATGGAATAAGTTAATTTTTCTTTCGTTTTTGTGCATAATTAACCGAAAAATCATTAAATAAACTTAGGACAAAAAACATTTTTTTTTTGTTGAGTCGTGTTATCTCTCAACGACTCAGCATTGAACATATCACATAAGTATGCTTTTTTAAAGTTCTTTCAGTATGAGAGATGAATGAGCATTTTGACTGTTCCCAGGTAGCACCTCATGTTGGCTGAATCTTGTTTTCATATAGGGCCAATATGGATATATTGTAAATGTAAAAATAATATTGAACCAATATGGATTCATATTGGAAAAACAATATTTCATTAATAATATTGGTGGAATATTGGCTCAACCTGTTCTGAATGTATATTGTTTCATAAAATATTGGGTCAATATTGATTCGAATATTTTCACCAATATCGATAGAGCGATATTGCCTACATATTGTTTTCAGCATCTAGCTTCAATATTGCGATTTCAATATTACTCTCATATCGACTTTAGAGATAAAAAACAATATTGTATGTCCAAATTTGATACCACATTGGTGGAATATTATTTAATCCATATTCTAAAAATTATATTGACCCTATATTGATTGAGATTGTTATGAAAACCTTACACCAATATTTGAAAGATAATATTGATACAATATTACAAAACACATTTATCACTAGGATTGAAATTTGAATATTCAATAAACAATATTGAAATGAATCATGATTAAACTTGGGTAAGAAACCGCTAGGTGGCCCCACATATGGAACAATAGCTGAATCAGTAACATATATTAAATAAGGCTTCTCACAATGCGTTTACATGTCAATCTACTATGTGGTAAATTGAAGTAGAAACGAAATTGTAAAATTTTTAAATTATTCAAAATTTTCTGGAAATATTTCATCAATGTTTCCAAGGCAGCATATTCACTTTGAATATTTTACCAATATATGCAAATGATATTGTACCAATATCCCTTCATATTTTGGGGCCAATATTGCTTCCTCAATATTTCACTAATATTATTTGTATTATGTCCAAGTAATAGTGTGCCAATATCCCGAATTTATTATAATTTTATCTCGCCAATATTACGTTTTAATATTTTGCCAATATTTTACCAATATTATTCCAATGCTACAGCGATATTGTACTAATATCGCCTAACATTTTGAAGCCAATATTGCTTAGAGAATAATAGACCAATATTATTTTTTAAATATTGGACCAATATCGCCGAATGTTCACATTTTTTTTCTCGCCAATATTATTATTGGAATATTTTGCCAATATTTTCATAATATTGTACCAATATTGTGTACCAATATGGGTGTGCTACTTGGGCTATATTCATAAAGGGGCGTTGGTCTTTTTAATAACTGATCTGAAAAAAAAAAATAACTGAGCAGATTTGTTTAGGTTTTGCGGATTATACTGACATTTAAATATTGCGTTGCAGAAAGTTATGGTTGTATAGTTTAATATATATTTGATAATAAATGTTCATTATGTTAACTTTCGGGTGTTTATTCCGCTAGTTGAAAAAATAGTGTACCTAACTCGAACGTAAAGTGTCTTTTCCGCACGCGATTTCTTGCCAAACTCCGCTGACGCGTCGTTCGGCCATCTGCAATCGCGTGCGGAAAAGTATCACTTTCCGCACTAGGTAAACTACTATAAAGCCAATGTACCGCAGAAAAGTTGGCTATCTTTTTGTATGATCATAATATAATGAATAAATGAAAAAAAGGACAAAATAAATTCTCCTTCTAGAAAATCTGTCCCCACATCTAAGCTACACAAAAAATTCTGAATTCCTCCCAAAAGGCGAAGGGTTCATCTCGATCTAGCAATGTAATGAAGAATTTTCTAAAATTACATCGAAAGTCAAAATGAAAAGTTTCGTCACCGTCAAGAGGGCGGATATCATCTCATCGCATAGTAAAGATATATGGTAGATGATTTTAATTAGATATTTAATTGCCGAAGCCGGGTGGCGAAGAAAAAATCGTCGTTTGTTCATTTCCACTCCGGACTTTTTCCGCACTTAACTACGTGTAAATTACTGGAGTTACAGTCGGGCTAAATTAAAATCTAATGATTAATTTAACGGCGTCTGGAATTGCAGCTTCATCACCGAACGAACGTTTCGCAGGAAGAACGGCCTGATTAAAAATGTCAACTTGCACTTATCGTCCGGGAACGGCTCGTATATTATAAGGTTAACTAACTTTCAGAAGTGGGACTTCGCACTCATTTTCACTCGACGAAGAATCATAATTTTTAACAATCACGAAACTGGAATCTTCCTTCACTTTTCGCCGGAAAAGAATCCCTCGAACGAGTGGTTCGGATTCTGATCTCGTTAAAGACTTCGAGAATGACTTCGGCTGGAACTGGGGTTGTTGGAGGACTCCCGATGAGACGCTGTTTACGCGGTCACTTCGAGGGGTGTCTTGGGGATGATAACTTCATGGCGATACAGGAGTATAGAAAATTGTCCAGAAAATGAAGCACTTTGGCTCGCAATTTTTTCTTCCTACATTGATTTACATAAAATTTTGACAGTAGGTAAAGAATACCCCAAAGATCCAAATCTGTATCATACCGAGGGGCGCTTTTGTCCTGGGGGTGGTTGCCTATAATTTTATTTTTTTGTTAAATTAATATTTTTTGAGTCATTCGGCGATTGAAAGTAACGTGTTTAATCGGTTTTTCGCGAATAACTCGAAAAATATGAATTTCATCAAAAAAACTGTAGACAGGTAAAAAAATGTTTACACTGCCTGTACGACCAATACGGACCGAGCTACGGCTTGTTAATGGTTAGCTTTTGCTCACTGAATTTGAGAGAATCAGTGTTGAATAGCGATAAAACTGTGTATTTTATGAGGCAAACTTATGAGAGATTTTTGATGTACATGAAAAGAGCTTTCTTTTAAAAAAAATAATAGTTCAAAAAAACTAAAGAACACGCTTTAGTTCCCATGGACTGAAAATAAAAAAATAATTGAATAAATGCGTGAAGCTGAATACACTTGTTTGAATAAATGAAGCGAGGTTTTGTATAAAAGTGTATAAATTCTCTTTATTGATATACAAAACTTCGCTTCATTTAAAAAAATAATTGACAATTTAGTTTCTCCAATGTATAAAAAGCGCGGGTGCTTTCGATCTACATTCTCATATTTTTTAGTTTGATTTAACAATAGAGAGCGTTCAAGAGCTCAAGAGAACTTTATCAATCACCCTATGCTTTTTTTACATTTGAGAAATAAATTGTCAATTATTTTTTACTTTTTATTCCATGGGAAGTAAAGAGTGTTCTTTAGTTTTTCCAAACTATTATTTTTTTTTTACTAAAAAATCGAAATCTCCGACACTGGAAACCATACCAATTTTGAATCGAATCTGACCATAATCACTCCTCCATCATCTTGGGTCGTCATCTTGAGTTCATAAATTTTTACGAAAAATTCATAATCTCTGACCTCGAAAACCCTCACACACTAATTTTGAATCTAATCAAACCATAATGACATCTCGGAGCCGCCATCTTTAATTTATGAATTTTGACAGAAAGTTCCAAATATACGACCTAAAAAAACCTCACATACCAATTTTGAATCGAATCTGACCATAATCACAAATCTTGTCCGCCATCTTGGAGCCGCCATTTTGAATTCATGAATTTTGATAAAAAAATCATAATCTCTGACTCCGAAAATCCTTATATACCAATTTTGAATGCAATCGGACCATTATCACAAATCTCGTCCGCCACCTTGGAGCCGCAAAAAAAAATTTCAAATCATTCGAACGTCTGGAAATGGGTGAAAATCACGCCCTAAGGAGTCAGTTACAAGCATACGAACAAACATACAAGTGAAGCTAATATAAAGCGTGTAAAAAAAAAGAAGTTGGTAGCATCAAAATAAAGCGAGTTACGATGAAAATAAGGCCGGTCCCTTAATTTTTCTAACGAAAAAATTTGTGAAAACATTCCCCTAATTACCACCCTGATTAAAATTGATCGTGACCTTTATGCGATTATCTTTATTTCTGTGAGTATTATCAATAGATCATAGAAGTTTGACTAATTTTAAAAGCTTACTTTTAGAAAAATTCGAACAATTTTCTGGAATTCTGTAATTTCTTCAAAATAAGTCCAAAAATACTGGACATACGATAAAAATGCTGCAGTATCGAACTGTAGCTTCTTCAATTGCAAAAATTTTCATTCGATTAGATTTTCTGTGCGATAAATATTTGGCGAGATATGGCCGTTTCAAACCTCTATTTAAGAGCGAGCACCACCTTATTTTAACCCTTTAAACTTACCCCATTTCAAAACAAAAGGATTCGAAGGGATTCAATTCACATAGCCTTATAGCTCTTAGAAAACCCTACGAAATAATTTTTGGTTGAACTTTCTATCGTTAAAAATGACGGAGCTATGTTTAAAAAGCCACACTCACATTTATTCCAAAATACAGATGAAGAAACATCTGCTCAGCGAGTGTTGATTCCTTGCCAGTGTATTCATACATTCGGAAAAAATAGCAAGTGCGCTGACACTTTTTTCAGAATTATCGAATTGTGCTTTTTATAGTTATATAAATAAATCGGTTAGTTCATTAAAATGATAATTATATTTTTTATTTCAAGTGCCTGAGTTTTATAATTCTATTGTAAATAGTTTTTTCTTCTAGCTTGCGGAAAAGTCCACTTTTCCGCACTCATTTTAATTTTGAAAGAATCACTTTTCCGCACTAGTGCGAAAAAGTGGATTTGTTTAGTTTTTGCGGATTATACTGACATTTAAATATTGCGTCGCAGAAGGTTAAAATAGAAAGCTTACCAAGTATGGTTGTATAGTTTAATATATATTTAATAATAAATATTTAATCAAAAATAAACACAAAAAATTGTGTTTACAACATACCTTGTTCGTGTGGTAAGAGTTATATAGGTGAAACATCAAGACCATTGATTGTGCGCCAGGAAGAACATAAAAGTTACATCAGAAATCGAAAAATAATGGGTTCGAAAATATCCGAACATATTCTAACATCTGATGGCGATCATATGATGGAATGGAAAAATACCAAAATTTTATTGAGAAAATCAAATCAAGAAAAAAGAAAGTTAAAGGAAACTGCGTTTTATCGGACAACTGCTTTTCACCCAATTCCATCGAAATGGACCGCACCTGGTTACCTCTCCTCAGAGATGAAATAGAATGGTGATTGATTGATACCGAACACCCTATGTATCAAGATACCAAATGTCAATCAAAAGACAGGTTTCATTTGACTCTGTCAGAGAAAGATCTTATTTCCAAAAATTCAGTTTCTTCAGCGTCTTTCCAAGAAGTTTTGATAACGGAGGCAGATACAGCCTCCGAAACGTCAACAATTTTCAAAAAAAGAGAAGTATTCTTTGTTAATTCGATCTCATTTTTTCAGATAGGCAAATTCCGTGTAGGGTACGTTACTGACAAAAATTAATTTCATCCAAGACAGCAATTTTGGGAACGCAGTAACTTATCGGGCAAATTGATTAATTTGCCCTTCTACACTTGTACAGATTTCTTTGGATTAACATTTTTTCATTTTCAGATTGTGGAAGGTCATAAACCCAAAAAATCATGTCAAGAATGATAATAATATTTTTTCCCACAATACCTACAACAAAGAACAAGAACTTTTATGTTCTTTCTAGTTCTTTTCTGAATACTATGCTTTTATTTTCCTTCCTCACTTGATCCCCTCATTTGTGGACCTTCCTTTCAAATATGCAACGCCTTCTACCGTCTTTTTCGACAAGTATAACACAATTGAAGTTTACGAGCCGAATTTCCTACCGGCAGAGATATATCTATAGGTAGTAACAGTGCCCCGGCACATATTCAAATGAGGTCTGTGTATCTTATTTGCGAAGAAGACACAACAGGAAGAGGATCCATTAAAATTTCGCAACAATAATATTCACAAGATACACCTAAGAAGGGGAATTAGTAGCTCGAAGTTTGGACGTAAAATAAAGTCGGATAAGTATCAAAAGTCGTATAACTAATAATTATTTCCGAGGAATATTCGAGAGCTTCACGAGATAAAGTGGTTTTGATGTGATCCCATATTTTTCGCATCCAAGTGCGTTTACAAGGAGTTATATTAGCGGTTGCGTGTTTTATTGTGCTGATGGAAATTGTATGATGGTATTTTCTTTGGAATATGCATGTTACAGTGCGGTTTGGGAAATTTGGGA
Source organism: Chrysolina haemoptera (assembly GCA_958298965.1). NCBI lineage: Eukaryota > Metazoa > Arthropoda > Insecta > Coleoptera > Chrysomelidae > Chrysolina > Chrysolina haemoptera. The sequence goes on along the minus strand of OY282584.1, from coordinate 48,328,698 downwards.
TTATTCGTTAATAAATTATGGAAAAATAATGTTTTTTTCAGTAAAATGGCAGATCTTGCAATAATGACAAATTATGGAAACTCCGAGGCACGACTCTCAGTTATTCCAGTAGTGTAGTTACAGCGGCCATATAGTTGGTATAACAAAATTATTGATTACTCTAGGTGCAGTAGTAGAGTTGAAAAAGTTTGGCAACAAGTCGTTTTTTTTTATCACGTAGTCTTAAACCATGTTTTTCCCCTTTAAAAGATCACAAAGAAATCAAAAAATATTCATAGTTGATGTTTTTATTGGTAGCAAACGCCCACGGAATGCTTTTTTTTCAACTCTTCAGTTTAGCAGAAGCCATAAAAACTTTTTTTTTCATTTTTGGAAGCGTGTAACTATACAAGAGAAAGGAGAAACTATAAGAAAATGAGAAATCGGGGGCAGGTAAACATTTCATTTCCAAATGGATTGGATATGAACTGCTAAGTTTTTTGCGAGACAAAAATAAACTTCGAAAGAGGACCAACAAGGCATAACAATATCATGGTCTCAATTTTGTCTTGTATGAATACCTGAAATTTTGTTGCAATTGTGTCGTGTTTTTGTCTAAAAATCGTGTTCACTTTTTGTCTGCTTGGTCTAGCCCCGGCATTAGAAATAGTTATATTATTACCCATAAGTGTCCCCCATAACTTCACACACCATTACGAGCCGCCATCTTGAATTCGTACAGAAACAACTCAGAAGAACCAAAACGATCGAAGAACTTTCGACAATCTGAGTTCCTGATCACAACCTTATGCAATAATACAATCCACTATTGATTAGTCACCGCTCCATTTCCCCAAGAAAGCAAGATAAACTGATGAATGTTACAAAATACGAAAGTGGTTCCACGTGGCTATTTAGCTATTTGTGTATTAAGAGCGCAAAGTGATATATTGTCCCTTGACAAAGAGAGTAATCTTTGGAGAGCGACAATGACACTTTGTACTCGAAATACACACAAGATTTTTTCTGCAAACGCAGTTTTCGGAAAAAGAAACAGCAGATGCTTTATTCAACAAAAGTACATCACATTATAAAAAACTTTCATTTTAACTCGAATATCGAACATAGTTTATAAATTCCTGATTAATATTTATTTAGTCATTGACTATACTAAAATTGAATGTACAATTGTGATACTCTTTAATTATTATTCCTGAACCTGATGGACGATAAGCAGATCCATCTAACATTAATTCCCCCGAATATTGGAAATCTACAGAACGAGATGTAGATGGTCTTGAGAATATTCTCTTGGTAGTTTCAATCTTATTTTGGATAGAGTCATCGATGTAGCCTTCTGCTACTGAACCTGATGGACGATCAGCACATCCATCTAACATGAATTACCTCGAATATTGGAAATCTACAGAACGAGATGTAGATGGTTTTGAGAATATTCTCTTGGTAGTTTCAATCTTATTTTGGATAGAGTCATCTATGTAGCCTTCTGCTACTGAACCTGATGGACGATCAGCAGATCCATCTAACATTAATTCCCCCGAATATTGGAAATCTACAGAACGAGATGTAGATGGTCTTGAGAATATTCTCTTGGTAGTTTCAATCTTATTTTTGAGAGAGTCATCTATGTAGCCTTCTGCTACTGAACCTGATGGACGATCAGCACATCCATCTAACATGAATTACCTCGAATATTGGAAATCTACAGAACGAGATGTAGATGGTTTTGAGAATATTCTCTTGGTAGTTTCAATCTTATTTTGGATAGAGTCATCTATGTAGCCTTCTGCTACTGAACCTGATGGACGATCAGCAGATCCATCTAACATTAATTCCCCCGAATATTGGAAATCTACAGAACGAGATGTAGATGGTCTTGAGAATATTCTCTTGGTAGTTTCAATCTTATTTTGGATAGAGTCATCGATGTAGCCTTCTGCTACTGAACCTGATGGACGATCAGCAGATCCATCTAACATTAATTCCCCCGAATATTGGAAATCTACAGAACGAGATGTAGATGGTCTTGAGAATATTCTCTTGGTAGTTTCAATCTTATTTTGGATAGAGTCATCTATGTAGCCTTCTGCTACTGAACCTGATGGACGATCAGCAGATCCATCTAACATTAATTCCCCCGAATATTGGAAATCTACAGAACGAGATGTAGATGGTCTTGAGAATATGCTCTTGGTAGTTTCAATCTTATTTTGGATAGAGTCATCTATGTAGCCTTCTGCTACTGAACCTGATGGACGATCAGCAGATCCATCTAACATTAATTCCCCCGAATATTGGAAATCTACAGAACGAGATGTAGATGGTCTTGAGAATATTCTCTTGGTAGTTTCAATCTTATTTTGGATAGAGTCATCGATGTAGCCTTCTGCTACTGAACCTGATGGACGATCAGCAGATCCATCTAACATTAATTCCCCCGAATATTGGAAATCTACAGAACGAGATGTAGATGGTTTTGAGAATATTCTCTTGGTAGTTTCAATCTTATTTTGGATAGAGTCATCTATGTAGCCTTCTGCTACTGAACCTGATGGACGATCAGCAGATCCATCTAACATTAATTCCCCCGAATATTGGAAATCTACAGAACGAGATGTAGATGGTCTTGAGAATATTCTCTTGGTAGTTTCAATCTTATTTTGGATAGAGTCATCTATGTAGCCTTCTGCTACTGAACCTGATGGACGATCAGCAGATCCATCTAACATTAATTCCCCCGAATATTGGAAATCTACAGAACGAGATGTAGATGGTCTTGAGAATATTCTCTTGGTAGTTTCAATCTTATTTTGGATAGAGTCATCTATGTAGCCTTCTGCTACTGAACCTGATGGACGATCAGCAGATCCATCTAACATTAATTCCCCCGAATATTGGAAATCTACAGAACGAGATGTAGATGGTTTTGAGAATATTCTCTTGGTAGTTTCAATCTTATTTTGGATAGAGTCATCTATGTAGCCTTCTGCTACTGAACCTGATGGACGATCAGCAGATCCATCTAACATTAATTCCCCCGAATATTGGAAATCTACAGAACGAGATGTAGATGGTCTTGAGAATATTCTCTTGGTAGTTTCAATCTTATTTTGGATAGAGTCATCTATGTAGCCTTCTGCTACTGAACCTGATGGACGATCAGCAGATCCATCTAACATTAATTCCCCCGAATATTGGAAATCTACAGAACGAGATGTAGATGGTCTTGAGAATATTCTCTTGGTAGTTTCAATCTTATTTTGGATAGAGTCATCTATGTAGCCTTCTGCTACTGAACCTGATGGACGATCAGCAGATCCATCTAACATTAATTCCCCCGAATATTGGAAATCTACAGAACGAGATGTAGATGGTCTTGAGAATATTCTCTTGGTAGTTTCAATCTTATTTTGGATAGAGTCATCGATGTAGCCTTCTGCTACTGAACCTGATGGACGATCAGCACATCCATCTAACATGAATTACCTCGAATATTGGAAATCTACAGAACGAGATGTAGATGGTTTTGAGAATATTCTCTTGGTAGTTTCAATCTTATTTTGGATAGAGTCATCTATGTAGCCTTCTGCTACTGAACCTGATGAACGATCAGCAGATCCATCTAACATTAATTTCCCCGAATATTGGAAATCTACAGAACGAGATGTAGATGGTCTTGAGAATATGCTCTTGGTAGTTTCAATCTTATTTTGGATAGAGTCATCTATGTAGCCTTCTGCTACTGAACCTGATGGACGATCAGCAGATCCATCTAACATTAATTTCCCCGAATATTGGAAATCTACAGAACGAGATGTAGATGGTCTTGAGAATATGCTCTTGGTAGTTTCAATCTTATTTTGGATAGAGTCATCGATGTAGCCTTCTGCTACTGAACCTGATGGACGATCAGCAGATCCATCTAACATTAATTCCCCCGAATATTGGAAATCTACAGAACGAGATGTAGATGGTCTTGAGAATATTCTCTTGGTAGTTTCAATCTTATTTTGGATAGAGTCATCTATGTAGCCTTCTGCTACTGAACCTGATGGACGATCAGCAGATCCATCTAACATTAATTCCCCCGAATATTGGAAATCTACAGGACGAGATGTAGATGGTCTTGAGAATATTCTCTTGGTAGTTTCAATCTTATTTTGGATAGAGTCATCGATGTAGCCTTCTGCTACTGAACCTGATGGACGATCAGCAGATCCATCTAACATTAATTCCCCCGAATATTGGAAATCTACAGAACGAGATGTAGATGGTCTTGAGAATATTCTCTTGGTAGTTTCAATCTTATTTTGGATAGAGTCATCTATGTAGCCTTCTGCTACTGAACCTGATGGACGATCAGCAGATCCATCTAACATTAATTCCCCCGAATATTGGAAATCTACAGAACGAGATGTAGATGGTCTTGAGAATATTCTCTTGGTAGTTTCAATCTTATTTTGGATAGAGTCATCGATGTAGCCTTCTGCTACTGAACCTGATGGACGATCAGCACATCCATCTAACATGAATTACCTCGAATATTGGAAATCTACAGAACGAGATGTAGATGGTTTTGAGAATATTCTCTTGGTAGTTTCAATCTTATTTTGGATAGAGTCATCTATGTAGCCTTCTGCTACTGAACCTGATGAACGATCAGCAGATCCATCTAACATTAATTTCCCCGAATATTGGAAATCTACAGAACGAGATGTAGATGGTCTTGAGAATATGCTCTTGGTAGTTTCAATCTTATTTTGGATAGAGTCATCTATGTAGCCTTCTGCTACTGAACCTGATGGACGATCAGCAGATCCATCTAACATTAATTCCCCCGAATATTGGAAATCTACAGGACGAGATGTAGATGGTCTTGAGAATATTCTCTTGGTAGTTTCAATCTTATTTTGGATAGAGTCATCGATGTAGCCTTCTGCTACTGAACCTGATGAACGATCAGCAGATCCATCTAACATTAATTTCCCCGAATATTGGAAATCTACAGAACGAGATGTAGATGGTCTTGAGAATATGCTCTTGGTAGTTTCAATCTTATTTTGGATAGAGTCATCTATGTAGCCTTCTGCTACTGAACCTGATGGACGATCAGCAGATCCATCTAACATTAATTCCCCCGAATATTGGAAATCTACAGAACGAGATGTAGATGGTCTTGAGAATATTATCTTGGTAATTTCAATCTAATTTTTGATTGAGTCATCTATGTAGCCTTCTGTTACATTGTTACTTTTCTATCCACCATGTTTTTTCAGTTGTATTAGGTCACCTCCACCATTCACCAGTAAAGTAGCAGAGGTTCGTCGGAGACAGTGTCCAGTATATAAATTATGCTCGAGCAATCTCAAATACTTAGCAATATCACTGGAAATCTTGCCGATTGTATTCATACCCACAACTTGTTTCATACATCTACCTTTTTCATAACGTAAAAATAGACGTTGGACAGTATTGTTATTCAGACAATGTTTTCTTAGTGCAATATATTTTTTACAAATTGAAAGATAATCAACTGAATTCTCTTCATTATGCGACCAACAATCGTAAAAACACGGCTTATTCTCGTTTTTGAATCCGGAATTCGGACTATTAAAATATAATCCTTATCTGCTATGTCACCAATCTCCATTTTGACCAAATCATCGCGCATGCAGGCACCAGCTATACGCATAATTAGAATAACCTATAAAAAATTGCAATTAATAGCTATTCCAAATGTATATGCTAACCAAACTGCACTAAATTCAAAAAAATACTAATCGCTTCTCAAACTACTAAGAGCATGAAATATTAAAATGTACGTTTTTTAGTAGATATTTTCCATTGGGCGCTTCTTGTAAAAATTTGTGAATATATTCAGTGGTGAATGTTTTGGATTTTTTCGCTTTATATCCAACAGACTATTTCTTCAGAAATGCGATAAGTTTAGGATACTTATTGATTTCGATATTATTTGTAACATTCAAGCATGTCCGTATGTAGGCCAAAGAGTTGATGACTTTCAAATCAATGATTTTTCTCCAAAATAAGCCAGTAATACGTTTTCTGAATACTTATTCACCTTCGTCGACTGACACCACGTCATGAATTTATCGTATTGTATCATATTTCTTCCTTGATTTCTCTGGTAGGAGATTCAAAGTAACAATTTTGGCACTTTCTGCTACATCAGGAGTAGCGTTTGATAATTCACTGTCACCATCATCAATCATTATGCAGAAATACGTTGGAGAAGCGAGCGTTTTCGAAATATTTTCGCTTTAGAGCGCAAATGCTGTCACAAAATGACATTTCACGGAAAACGTCAACTTTCCGTTGAAATCTGAAAACGTCAAAGGCTATTTTGTTAAGCGTTTGTAGAAAAAGTTCTTTGTTATAGAGATTACTTTAGACAGCTCTCTTACGACTCATACATAGTTCTCTCCCTGCCACTTGTAAAACTTCATGTAGGTACAGCAACATCTCCCTGTTAATGTTTTCGAGTGATTACAATGGCTCGCAATGGCTCGGTATACCTCAGGGAAACCGATACAGTGCCGCAGAGGAAAACATGTGTCCACTAAACGTTGTTTAAGATGATTGGATCGGAGAGTTGAGGAGATTTCCTTCAGCGGTGCGGTAAACGAACCGAGCAACTAATTGGTTGGTTAGTTCATGAAAGAAAACCGCAACGCCACAATCGTTTAATGGACATACGAGCTGGTGGAAAAACTAGTGGAGGGAACGCCATTTTTTTTTAAGTACACAGTAGAAAATAATTGAGTGTGATTTTAATTACTATGGGTATCACAATAGAATACAACAACTAAATATCATGGACCCGTCAGGCACTTGATAAAACTTTGTGAATTCTGCTTAAATAAGTAAATATTAATGTAATTTTGGTGTTTTTTTGGATTTTGTGATATATCGATCAAGAAAAACACCGGACATTCACAATGAAAAGGGTTTTACGGTCTTTTATACACCGTCATGCATAATTTACAGCGATTTACACTGAATTGAAACCATAGTAATGAATACTTGATAAAATGGTGAACAATTTGCTAGAAAAAGAGAATGTGAATATAATTTTGGTGTTATTTACAATTTCTGAATAGTTTATTCAGGAATGCCACCAGAAATTAACAATTAAAAATGTTTCACGGTGCCTTTATACACCAATAACATGGAATTGACACAATTTTATCAGATAAACGATAATATGGTGTTAATTTTGAACAAATTAAGAGACATGATTGTAGTCGAAATATTACTCCGACTTTATGAGATTTATATTCTCCAAGAAGTTGTAATGAAACAAATTTTACGGTGCCATTGTGCACTTCCTTTCGAATGAAATAACAAACGAATAACACGTAAATTTGAATTACACTCGGTTGTGATTAATCCTAATGAAATATGTGTTGATGAAGACTGATGTTGCAAGCTAGTAAATTTCACCAAGTTACCACCAAGATACGATCGCGACTGTTATATAGCATGTTCCAGGTAGCACAGAGGAATGTGAATAGCTCAGAAGCTCATGAAGCAAAGGCAAATTGGTTGCTTTTTGTGAAAGAAATTTGATCTTGAAAATACCCCTTTTCTGGCATATGAGGGGTCGTAAATCAAAAAGTGAGTGAGAGCGAGACGTTCTGACTTCGGATTTGTGTTCAGGGACCTGGAAATAACCCCCAAAAAAAATTTCGTCAAAATCAAAGTTACTAGCCTAAACTGCAATTTTTCCGTCAAAGAAAGATCTTATTTCCAAAACCGCAATTCAAATTCAGTTTCTTCAGCGTTTTTCCATGAAGTTTTGATAAGGGAGGCAGATACAGCCTCCGAAACGTCAACAATTTTCAAAAAAAGGGAAGTATTCTTTGTTGATTCGATCTCATTTTTTCAGATAGACAAATTCAGTGTAGGGTACGTTACTGACAAAAATTAATTTCTTTCAAGACAACAGTCTTGTGAACGCAGTAACTTATCGGGCAAATTAATTAATTTGCCCTTCTACACTTGAACAGATTTCTTTGGATTAACATTTTTTCATTTTCAGATTGTGGAAGGTCATAAACCCAAAAAATCATGTCAATCGGATTTCCTCCACAAAATCAAACTTTCAATCAATATAAACTTATATTATTTCCCCAAGAAGAGGTGCTATGCAACACAGTAAAAGCAACTTCTTCTGAACCATTCAAATGGACAATTAACACCACGATGGTGTTTTCCTAAGACTTTTTTCGGGTGTGACATCTGATCATTCCGAATTCAATCAACACCATGTACAGTATTTTATGTTACACCATAGAACGGTGTGGAATATATGTTGGTGCTAGTTTTCACTATAATTATCAGAACCTAAATGGACACCGAATGGTGTTATCTGGTGTTATTTTTTTTACAGCGTAGTTTCCTGTCTTGAATACCGCTTCTAACTTGTCATCAACGTCTCCAGCCTTCTCTCTCTGTAATTTCTTGGATCAGCTTCCTCACGGCGCTATTCTCCAGCTCTCTCCTTATCACTGTCTCCAGCCTTCAAACAAGCACTAAGTATAACGTTTGTGAACTACGAATTGGATCCGAGTGTTCTTCCTGAATCATTGCATTGTTTTCCTGACCCGCTGGCGCGCTCCTTGAAGTCACCGTAGCACATCAGGGTGCAGGAGAGAAAGACGTGCATGATCTTAGTATGGAACATAAATACGTCCTAACAATGAGAAGTAATAAAATAGGGACAGTCTAACTTTCGCCGAGCGATATAAATCACAATTATAATACAGTCTCGACGGTATATTAGGAACATCTTCCTGTAAATTTCAAAGTATAAAAGCTAAATGGCTGAGCACCGGATCCCGGATGAAGGAGGATGCCGTACCGCCTAGGAGTTTACGAATCCAGATACAGCTTATTACCGAAATGTGACAAGAGGACGACTCTACGTAATTATTGCCGGGTGCTGGAAGAAAAAGTCCTTCTCGCCGTTATTCGAGGTAGTAAATTTCTCTGATTGTCTGACAGAAATTAGAATTAACTTCGCCGTGTTGGCGGTGGTTTGTTCATATTTTTCGTCAGTGTGAACGATGCATGTATACAGAACGTCGATTGAAATCTTTCCAATAAATGCTCCGAAGAAGATAATGTTTTATTAAAGGATCCCGCACGAAAACACATGTTATATTGGCTCTTGGTCAAATTGGCTGAAATTTTATTGTGTTATAGTGGGATGGGTGATTAGAAAAATGTGTGGGTTCAAATGATTTTGTATGTGTTTTTTCTGAGATATAAGCAGCCAAAGTTCGAGAAAACGTCGGAGTTGGGTAGGGTTGACAAAGGAAAAAATTGTTTTGTTAGTCGAAATAAGACGAATTCAGGATGGAAATGTTTTTATCGGGATAAGTCCAATTATAACGTTATTCATGAAAGTACATTAGGGTGTATACGGGACATAATCAAAAACATCTTTTTTCATGATTTTTTTGCATTAGTCCTGAACCAACAATTTATATTTTGATAGAATATCATAGTTTCAGTTCATTCTAGGCGATAAAAACATATTTTGTTTCTTGATGACTCTCTGTTTGAAATATGAATTTTTAATATTTTGGATTATACCCTTATACTGAAAACAATTGACAGATCGTTTTTGATTACAAAAAAATCATTTATTGCCACTGTTGATTGAACAAAAGATAGAGGAATTCTCTGGTGAATTAAGTTGTTCAATATTACCTTTCATTCAGATACAGGGTGCGTTTAATTTTTTTTTAGGTCATTTACAATGTTTTTATTCAATATCTCAAAAACTTTTCCGTTAATTTGGACACTACTAGGAAGGTTTTGACTATTAAATATAAAAGTCTGGTCAACTTTGTATGGTTTGTTTCTTGGATATGCATTTCTAAAATTTATGGTATTAACGATATTGACGCAACAGTTTTTGAGATATTCAATAAAAACATGGTAAGTGACCTTGAAAAAAATGAAACGCACCCTATATCTGAATGAAAGGTAATATTGAACAACTTAATTCACCAGAGAATTCCCTTATTTTTTGTTCAATCAATAGTGGCAATAAATAATTTGTTGTATTAAAAAACGATCTGTCAATTGTTTTCAGTATGAGGGTATAATCTAAAATATTAAAAATTCATATTTCAAACAGAGAGAGTCATCAAGAAACGAAACATGTTTTTATCGCCTAGAATAGACTGAAACTATGCTATTACACCAAAATATAAATTGTTGGTTCAGGACAGGTGTTAGAAAAAAAAATCCTGAAAAACGATTTTTTTACTATGCCCCGTATAAACTCTAATGTACTTTCATTAATAACATTATAATTGGACATGTTAACGAGTTCCGATGAATAAATTTTCATACTGAATTTGTCTCATATCGACTGACAAAACAGTTTTTTCCTTTGTCAATCCTATCCAACTCCGGCATTTTTTCGAACTTTGGCTGCTTATATCTCAGAAACGACACATACAAAATCATTTAAACTCGCATATTTTTCTAATTACCCATCCCACTGTGTGTTTTCATGCGGGGTCCTTCGACAATACATCAATACATATTTTTGTTGAATGTGGAACTTATAAAAAGGGCCCCCTCCAAATTTTATAGTTGTCGAAATAAAATTGTGGAGATGATTTTGTGATATTTCTTTCGGATTCTTATTAAAAGAGATTTAGTTAATCGTTCTGGAACTCCTTGAAGTTTCGATTGTTATTTACCATTGTTTATGTTCAGGAACCAGAATTTCATTTTCCTGAACTGTTCTATTATACATGTTTTTGATTCATTACAAGATTAAATTACATTGATTGAATCTTAAACGTCTTTTAGTTGTAATTTCGTCTGTCGATATTAGGAAGAAAATGTGCTGAAAGAGAAACACCTAGTTACTCTAAGTATATCATTTCAGGGCTTTTCAGTAGTCCATTTGGATGAACATTTTTGAGGGCGGTTTAAGAAGGATCCTAAAAATAAATAAAAAATCGACAAGTATGAACTACTCCACAGACAGACGACCTGAAAATCAATCATATCTTGATTAATCATTTTAGAGCTTTCGAGTTCCACCGAAAATTGACTTGGCTATACACGTCTAGGGGGGAGTTCAGGAGAATTTTCGAAAAATCGACCAAGCATAAACTGCCCCTCAGGCGGCTTGCAAATCAATCATTTCTCGATATATTCTCTTAGAGCATTTCATCAGTGTATATACAAAAAAATTACTCTGGCCTGCAAACAAACATCGCTTAAAACATAATTTTAAAGTGGTTTCAAAAGGATTTTCGACAAATCGATAAGTGTAAACTGCCCCTTAGATGGCTCGATGAATCAGTCATCTTTCAGTATATTCTTTTATTATTTCCGCTAGCGTACATAATTAAAATGACTCTGACTAACCATTTCTGAACAATTTTGCAAAAATCCAAAAAACGACTGCCCTTGGACGGCCTGCAAATTGAACACCTGATATATTATTTCACCACAAATCAAACTCTTCAAAATATTTTTAAGGATTTCAGGAATTTTCAATAAATCCACTGGTATACAACTCTACATCAACTGGGTATATTATATCTATGAGCTTTAGTGTATTGGTTTCTTAATTATGTCCTATGTTGAAGAACATTTAATTTTAGCAACACTCTTCATGAAACCTGATTGTATCATCATTTCCTTTAGAAATTCTCCAAAACTTTCCTCACGATAAACTGCTAATTTACAATTTTTCATCATGACAAAGTGAAAAGTACATGTTGCCAGTTGAGAAATGGCATTTCTTTATGGGTGCTATTCCGTTTTCAAGTAATTTTTGATTATTGTTTGAATATATGGGAGCTGCAATTACATGAGAACCTCAGTTTTCAACTGTATTGCACTTGAAGCTTCTTCCGGTAACTTCTGATGTCGTTTGTCAGTTGTGATGATTTTTGAATTTCATGGCCAACTTTGTTCGATTACTGTATCTCCGCCATTTTTTAACCGATTTCCAATTTTGGAGAACAAACAGTATTATCACAAATTGTATGCTCTATATATCAAGACTTTTCAGTAGTGTAATCGTATATACCGAACATTACTTTGGACAAAATCTAAGGAGAGTTTATTTAATTTTTTTCCGCCGGAAATGAAGAAATAAAAATCTTTAATTAATTCCTAACACACACAGAGATTTCATTAATACAACATCCGGTCAGAAAAAAAGCGTAGTAGGCGAGAGAGCACCATAAAGGGGTCGCGCTATTCGATTGTTGGTGTCTTAGCTTTTGCCTATACATGGATTGATAATTGAATAATTTGTTGCAGACATTAGTTATTGTCTGCAGCGACCTACCCTATACTGATGAGGGCAAGAACCCAGAAATCCATCTATAGGTGGTCCAAATGTTTCAATTAACATTTTCCATGCAACTAGCAATTGCGGAGATATACTTATAGGAACTTTGCACGAAAATTCATTGGATTTAATTCAACGTTCGTTGTGGTATTAGCCAGGAAAGTAGTTGTTTTCTGATGGATTTTTGACCCATATACAAGGTGTTCTTTAAAGACATGCTAATATTTGAGGGGGTGATTCTTTGACTTATTTTAAGGAAAAAACTTTATATAAACGTATGTCCTAAAAGTCCTAACTTTTGAGATACAGGGTGATAAAGTTTAAAAAAAAAATCAGTTTTTTAATAATAACTGAGATAATATTGTAGACGTTTTTATTAAATTTGGTACATGTCTTCTATGCATCAAGGTGCAGTATTATCACAAATTGTATGCTCTATATATCAAGACTTTTCAGTAGTGTAATCGTATATACCGAACATTACTTTGGACAAAATCTAAGGAGAGTTTATTTAACTTTTTTCAATTTCGACAAAAATGCAAAGTCTCTTGCTCTCCCGTGAACGACGGTTCTATGATGCCATTTTATATCCAATCACAGTCGTAAAAAAATTGGGAAAAAAATGTAAAATTTTGTTTTTAAAATTCGCCAACATTCAGGAAGACCTTTTGTCAAACCTCAGCTCCATGGATCAGAGCCGTAAGAAAATGATCATGATTGAATATGACCCTAACATTCTAGAGAAAATCATTACTAATTTCCTTACATTATTCTTACGAGTTGATGAAAATCCTCCGTATTTATGGCCTAAGATCGTAAAAGTATCCCTTTTATCAAAAACAATGGCCGAAGCCGCATTTCCAAAAGCCGGAAATGAAGAAATAAAAATCTTTAATTAATTCCTAACACACACAGAGATTTCATTAATACAACGTCCGGTCAGAAAAAAAGCGTAGTAGGCGAGAGAGCACCATAAAGGGGTCGCGCTATTCGATTGTTTTAAATTAAGGGATAAATGCAAATCAGGCATTGTTGCGTTCTTTCAATTGTTACTTAAAACGGTCGGCGATGTAACGGTCCGCTGCGATTTTTTTGTTTTCAAAGAATTGTATTAAGGGATATCTTTTGTTTTATGCCGTTAATCTTTTGTTTTGCAGCGGCGTTACGGTGGTGACTCGATTTTATTCCTGTTCGGAAACGGGAGTAAAAATTTATCGCCTTCATTAACATCGAGACAGACAAAACTGATAATATTGGTGGTTGAATGCAAATGTGCGAGACGATAAAACATTTGAGTAATGCGCGGTTGGCCGAAGTAAGGGTTTTAATTACTTTTCGTTCGAAGAGAAAATAGCTTTTGGAAGTTATAGGTTAATTTATTCCTTGCTTTCAGTTACTGATACTCGAATATGGACAGTGGAGTTTCTAATTCAAATAACATTTTCAACCAGTATCAATATGTGTGGACCTTTGCAGTCGTATATTTATTCATAAAAAGAGCTTTGATGCAAAGATAAATCAACTGTGATTCGAACTGGCGAAAAAGCTAGAAATGACTGAGTTTTATGATAGTAAGTCTTACCAATAATACTAGAACTGATAAACTGGGTAGGTATACCCTCAATCTTCCATAATTCAGTAGCACTACCAAACTTGGTATGCTAGTAGTTGGAGCCATGATAAACACGAAAACAAATTGTTTACTGAAATTCCAGGTATGGAACATATATGTTTTTTCGTTTAAACATAAATAAATAGCTTTTTGCTGTAATCTTGGAAAGTATATGATTTATCGGAAAAACAACTCAAAGAGGTGAAAAACAATTCAATTTTCCACGAAAATGATTCCCAGTAATTTCTTATGAAATGCGCTCTTTTTCTCAGAAAACGTGATTGAACGCCGATGTCAAATTTCAGGCTCACGCTTACCCGCCGCTAAAAGTTTTGGTGGGGCCAACTATTTGATTGGTCATAACTCTGCTAAAATTGACCGGAGAAGGAAAAGGAAAAGATGATATCGTTTCTGAAGACTCCTACCTTCTCATGTAAATATACAGAGCTTAAAATCTTATCAAGCATTTAGAAAAGCATTAAAAGAATACTTGTGGAAAAATGTTTTCATAACTTTGTAGAGTTATACAATAAATAGCCGCTAAAGGTACTATCATTTTCACTCAGAATTGAATAAAGTTGCTTCATACTTATCGATCCATGTGTATATCTAAAACTTTGATTCATTTTGTATTTTAATACTATTTTATATGTTTCTAATGTGTGATTTTATATGTAAAAATATAAAAACTGTAATTCTGTTTATTAATATTTCATATGTGTTTTTTATGTGTAATTTTAAATGTCAGCTTGTACTGACTCTGCCTTGACGAAACCTATACTGTATGTGTTTTTTTCGTTGAGGAATTATTATTATTATTAATATGCGAGTATTTGAGTACCAAAAATTTGTTTTGTCGCACTTCACGGAGATGTTTGCGGATGATCAGAAAAACATGTGTATGAGATGCCATGCACCCGCAGATCTGCGGGTGGTGTCTCAGCTTTTGCCTATACATGGATTGATAATTGAATCATTTGTTGCAGACATTAGTTATTGTCTGCAGCGACCTACCCTATACTGATGAGGGCAAGAACCCAGAAATCCATCTATAGGTGGTCCAAATGTTTCAATTAACATTTTCCATGCAACTAGCAATTGCGGAGATATCCTTGTAGGAACTTTGCACGGAAATTCATTGGATGTAATTCAACGTTCGTTGTGGTATTAGCCAGGAAAGTAGTTGTTTTCTGATGGATTTTTGACCCATATACAGGGTGTTCCTTAAAGACATGCTAATATTTGAGGGGGTGATTCTTTGACTTATTGTAAGGAAAAAACTTTATATAAACGTATGTCCTAAAAGTCCTAACTTTTGAGATACAGGGTGATAAAGTTTTGAAAAAAAATCAGTTTTTTAATAATAACTGAGATAATATTGTAGACGTGTTTATTAAATTTGGTACATGTCTTCTATGCATCAAGGTGCATTTTTTTATGCACAAACATTTTCATTTTCTCAACCAGTGGCGTCCGTACGGGTTTTGCATTGAATATTTTTGGAGAAAAAAATACTACGCCACTGCTTTCTCCTGAAAAAAAAAATACTTTTGAGATCGTCATTTCTTTTTGAGCAAATTTGATCTCCTGAGTTTTCTTTGTCCGCCGCATGGTTTTCGCTTAAAAAAATAAAAATCGTTTCATTTCAGGATCAATTCTTCAAAAATCTGATGCGGTGTGGAAATGTTTGTGCATCGACTGAAAGCAAATTGAGGGATCAGATTTGTTCCAAAATGAATGAGAATCCAAAAAAATGTGTAATTCTTGTCAGATGCTCGGTTCTTGATTAAAATAATTAAATTGAAATTGCTTCATATCGCAGTAGGTACCTAACATTTTGTTGACAATAAATTTACAATATTAATTCAGCTACCTATCTGTAATTAATGGCATTTTGTTCTTCAAATCACTATAAATATTGTGTTTCCACTACTTATGAATACCATTTTGTGTTTGAAAAAGCTATAGGAATAGCGAAGCGCACAATTATTTACTTGATTTTTAAGTGTGTTATTGAAGTTATTTTGGTTGTCCGCTGTTTTTCTGAATATCGGTAAATATGGTGAATTACACAAATGCAGAAATGGCGGCAATGCATTACGTATATGGCCTCGCTGATGGTAATGCAACAGAAGCCAGACGCATTTATCAGGAAAGATATCCTAATCGTGCCTTACCAGATAGCCGTACCTTTTCAAATATTCATCGCCGACTTAGGGAAACTGGTAGTTTCAAGAAAGGTACTTCGGAAGGTAGACCTCTAAGCGTCAGAACTCTTGAAATTGAGGAAGCCGTTCTGCAAGAAATCGAAGAACATCCTGAGACGAGTACGAGGAAGATCGCTAGAACTCTTGAATATTTGTCATCAAATTGTTTGGCGTATTTTGGTTGGTTTTTTGTTATACCCATACCATATTTTACGAGTACAGGCATTACTCCATAGAGATTTTCCACAGCGTGTGAACTTCTGTCAGTGGTATCTTCAGAGTATTGCACTGAATCCGCAGTTTGAGTCACAAATTTTGTTCACAGACGAAGCAAATTTTTCTCGGAATGCTATTCAAAATTTCCATAACAATCATATGTGGGCAGAAGAAAACCCCCATACCATAACCGAAACCCATTTTCAACACCAATTTTCGGTTAATGTATGGGCAGGAATTATTGGTGATTATCTAATAGGCCAATTTTTTTTACCAGGACGCCTTGATGGTTGGTCTTATTTACACTTTCTCGAAGAAGAACTAAATGGATTGCTTGAAGATGTACCAATTGCGTTAAGGAATCGAATATGGTACATGCACGATGGAGCCCCTGCTCATTTCAGTGTAATTGTCCGAAACCATTTAAATACAGTTTACCATAATCGTTGGATAGGTCGCGGAGGACCTCAGCAATGGCCAGCAAGATCCCCTGATCTCAACAGTTTAGATTTCTTTTTATGGGGGCACCTTAAAACTTTAGTGTATAAAACTCCCGTTAATACTTTAGAAGATTTAAGAGAGCGAATAGTTGCCTCGTGTGAAACTATTCGAAATACGCCGGGAATATTTCAACGTGTGCGTAATTCCATGCGTAGACGGGCCGAAGCATGCCTATTAAGTGAAGGTGGCCATTTCCAACAATTTTTATAATCAGTGTTAGTATTGTCAATAATTAATGAATTTGATCCGTTCATTTAAACTTACTTTTATAAAATAAAATAAAATTCGTTTTTGTACAAGCTGATATCCATATTTTTTTGATTCTCATTCATTTTCGAACAAATCTGATCCCTTTATTTGCTTTAAGTCGATGCACAATCATTTCCACACCACATCAGATTTTTGAGGAATTGATCCTGAAGTAAAACGATTTTTATTTTTTTAAGCGAAAACCATGCGGTGGACAAAGAAAACTCAAAAAATTAAATTTGCTCAAAAATAAATGAGGATCTCAAAAGTATTTTTTTTTTGGAGAAAGCAGTGGCGTAGTATTTTTTTCTCCAAAAATATTCAATGCAAAACCCGTACGGACGCCACTGGTTGAGAAAATGAAAATGTTTGTGCATTAAAAAATGCATCTTGATGCATAGAAGACATGTACCAAATTTTATAAAAACGTCTACAATATTATCTCAGTTATTATTAAAAAACTGATTTTTTTTCAAAAGTTTATCACCCTGTATCTCAAAAGTTAGGACTTTTAGGACATACGTTTATAGAAAGTTTTTTCCTTAAAATAAGTCAAAGAATCACCCCCTCAAATATTAGCATGTCTTTAAGGAACACCCTGTATATTCTATGGTATAGGTTTATTGCAGTGAGCAATCCTAACTTGATAAGCTCATTGTTAAATAATAGGTTTCTTTCTGTTATGATATCAATATATCTTTTCATCCCAAATCGTCTTCATCATCCCATAAAAAATCTCCACAATAAAACCAAATAGACAATTCCCGCCGAAACAAATAACCTCAATATAAGAATAAAAGAAAAACGAAAGAGCACATCTCGGCAGGCGATGGGGTGTAAGAAAGCCAGTCGGATAGATGGACGTGGATGACACGGATCCCAGGCCATCTCCATCACGGCCTCCCCCAGGACACAGTCATTACGCCTGTACTCGAGAAATGACCGCCGAGACTCGGAAGCAGCGTTTTCTGGACCGCTACGTGAGCCCAATGTGTTATCGTCGAGGCCAACGGGGAAATAAATCCAATAACGTTTATTTATTAGTCGAGCTTAATCCAATAATAAATTCGATAAAATACCCCGGAGACGCGCATAAGTCGATTGTGTTGGCGGAAGTGGCCATTTGTCATTTTTTGATACAAAGTTCATTTGCATCATTTTATTTTGTTTCAGAATGAGGTCCTTAAATCAAGTACACTGATTCCTTACATCTACTGTGTCATCATTTTATCTCACTGTAACATCCGTATATTGTTTCCTGAATGATAGTTATTGGGTGGTATGTATAAACCTGGAGCAAATGCTTTTACTCGAATTTCTTGAAAGAGAGCTATTCACTTCGTTAAACAATGACAGAGACAAACCTATAGTATAAGCATTTACTACCTTTTATGAATACCACCCAATATCTAGATGAACGATGTTTCGCTAACTTCATATGAAGCCTCTCAGTTTTGTAAAATGCATGATTTGCCGCTTTTTTTATCGCAAATTAGTTGCGGGAAAAAAATATTCGCCCCTTTTTTTTATTCCTTTTCGCAATTAATTTGGAGTTAGCGAAACAGCTTCCGCAATTTCTATACCTTTTCTCAGTTAGAAAGTATCCAAAATTTGCCGCTTTTTTGTCGCTTGTTGTTCGCGGAAAAAAAAATAAACGCTGTTTTTGACGAAAAAAATGCATGTTTCGCTTACTTCATGTTTCTCTAATTTCATATGGATTTAGCGAAACAACTTCTGCAATTTCTACCTTTTATCAGTTTTGAAAAATTCAAAATTTGCCGCTTTTTTGTCGCAAATTAGTTGAGAAGGAGAAAAAATCGCTCTTTTCGGTTAAAAAATATACGATTTTTCGCTAATTCAATACGAAGTTAGTGAAACAACTCCTTCAATTTATACCTTGCATCAGTTTTGAAGTATCCATAATTTGCAGACTTTATTTTGCCGCTTGGTTGCGGAGGAAAAATGTGGCGCTTTTTTCTTTAAAAATATAAACGATGTTTCGCTAAGTTCATATGAAGTAACCAAAATATATTTACACTTTTTCAAGAGCAAATGTTTATTCTTGCATCTAATTCGATATAAAAAAATTGGAAAATTAAGTATGGATATTTTTTCAAAACTGATAAAAGGTAGAAATTGCGGAAGTTCTTTCGCTAACTTTATATGACGTTAGCGAAATTTTTTAAAAGAAAAGAGCAACTAATCAGCGGCAAAAAGCGACAGGATGGATAGATATATGGCCAGAATGCATGCTCTATAGTGTTAAATACACCCAGGGCAAGCCGCCTTTTCCACCCAAACCCTTGGGAATTATGTATCCCATCTTTGGTTTTGAGGCTGTGTCAGAACTGTGTCGGTCTAATTGAATTGAAAAATGAGAAATGTGATTTATTTGTAATATCTAACAGAAAACAACTACTTTCCCGGCTAAAGCCACGCTGGACATTGAACTACATCTGATAGATATTGTGAAAAAAGAAAAAATCTGAAAGTGAAAATTCGCATTTCATTCAGAAAGTTGATTTTTTTAATTTTCTCTAGTTTTCATTGAAAATTCATTAAATAAATTAGATAGGGAGAGTTTATCACAGAAATCGTTTGCTTCTTTGCATTTAATCCCCAATACATTTTGGTCGACGTAAATCTATTTCGCTTTGCCTAGCTCATCAGGGAGATTGATAGAATTGAAAAGCAGGCTCTTCAGAAGCAATTATACACATCAAAGATGGAAATCCATAGAAATTTTTTCTACAACAGATTTTATGAATATGCTTTTCATATTTTCGAACAAAAAATCGTAATTATAGATTGTTTTCTCAAAGAGCGAACCATGCTGACCCCGAGGCTGACCCCCAAAATACTCATTTGTCACATGCAATAAGCTATACCTAGACCAATAATATACTTGAATGCGTGTTGACCCGATGTATGAACGGATATGCCACGAGAGCCACAGAAGGGGGTCGCTAGCTGCGAAGAGAACCTGTTCATTGGACAGATGTAGAATTCCTAACCTAACCTTGGACTGAATCAAGTACAGTAAAGAATTCCATACAACAGCGCCTGACCTCATCATGCTTTTGCTCAGATGCATTGCGATACTCGATCAAATAGTGAGATGCATTGGGCGACTGATGAGTTCTAGACCATTAGAAACGTTCAAGTTGAAGAGGCATGTTTTAGGGAAACTCTCCCAGCCGTCTTCTGTTCTGCATCTACCTATTGCCATTATCCACGAAAACCCGTGGATTTACGGTACCCCTGGCAACCAGAGTCATAAGTTCAACCATTCTTGACATAATTTTTTGGGTTTATGACCTTCCACAATCTGAAAATGAAAAAATTTTTTAATCCAAAGAAATCTGTACAAGTGTAGAAGGGCAAATTAATTAATTTGCCCGATAAGTTACTGCGTTCGCAAGACTGCTGTCTTGAAAGAAATTAATTTTTGTCAGTAACGTACCCTACACTGAATTTGCCTATCTGAAAAAATGAGATCGAATTAACAAAGAATACTTCTCTTTTTTTGAAAACTGTTGACGTTTCGGAGGCTGTATCTGCCTCCGTTATCAGAACTTCTTAGAAAGACGCTGAGAAAACTGAATTTGAATTGCGATTTTGGTAATAAGACCTTTCTTTGACAGAGTCAAATGAAATCTGTCATACATTCTTTTGATTGACATTTGGTATCTTGATACATAGGGTGTTCGGTATCAATCAATCACCATTCTATTAGTTCTTATTTCATCTCTGAGGAGGGGTAACCAGGTGCGGTCCATTTCGATGGAATTGGTTGAGAAGCACTTGTTCGATAAAAGAATGCACGCAGTTTCCTTCAACTTCCTTTTTTCTTGATTTGATTCTCTCAATAAAATTTTGGTATTATTCCATTCCATCATATGATCGCCATCAGATTTAGAATATGTTCGGATATTTTCGAACCCGTTATTTTTCGATTTCTGATGTAACTTTTATGTTCTTCCTGGCGCACAATCAATGGTCTTGATGTTTCACCTATATAACTCTTACCACACGAACAAGGTATGTTGTAAACACAATTTTTTGAACATTCACCAGCGTTTTTGGGTTTTGTATGTGTGAGTATTGATCTCAATGTATTGTTTGTTTTAAATGTTGTTCTTACATCATACCTATGGCCAATCCGTTTTATCTTTTCAGACAGTCCAGGGACATAAGGTATAATATTGTTTGTTGGATATGTATGGAGATGTCGCATGTCTGTGTGTTGTGTTGTTCGATTGTAAAGTGTAGTACTATTTTCAATTTCATTAATGGTTTTTTCCACGAATTCATTTGGATAAGCATTTTCCCTGAGAACGGACTTTATAAAATTCGACATCTCCATACATATCCAACAAACAATATTATACCTTATGTCCTTGGACTGTCTGAAAAGATAAAACGGATTGGCCATAGGTATGATGTAAGAACAACATTTAAAACAACCAATACATTGAGATCAATACTCACACATACAAAACCCAAAAACGCTGGTGAATGTTCAAAAAATTGTGTTTACAACATACCTTGTTCGTGTGGTAAGAATTATATAGGTGAAACATCAAGACCATTGATTGTGCGCCAGGAAGAACATAAAAGTTACATAAGAAATCGAAAAATAACGGGTTCGAAAATATCCGAACATATTCTAACATCTGATGGCGATCATATGATGGAATGGAATAATACCAAAATTTTATTGAGAGAATCAAATCAAGAAAAAAGGAAGTTGAAGGAAACTGCGTGCATTCTTTTATCGAACAACTGCTTCTCAACCAACTCCATCGAAATGGACCGCACCTGGTTACCTAATAGAATGGTGATTGATTGATACCGAACACCCTATGTATCAAGATACCAAATGTCAATCAAAAGAATGTATGACAGATTTCATTTGACTCTGTCAAAGAAAGGTCTTATTACCAAAATCGCAATTCAAATTCAGTTTTCTCAGCGTCTTTCTAAGAAGTTTTGATAACGGAGGCAGATACAGCCTCCGAAACGTCAACAGTTTTCAAAAAAAGAGAAGTATTCTTTGTTAATTCGATCTCATTTTTTCAGATAGGCAAATTCAGTGTAGGGTACGTTACTGACAAAAATTAATTTCTTTCAAGACAGCAGTCTTGTGAACGCAGTAACTTATCGGGTAAATTAATTAATTTGCCATTTAACACTTGTACAGATTTCTTTGGATTAAAAAATTTTTTCATTTTCAGATTGTGGAAGGTCATAAACCCAAAAAATTATGTCAAGAACTGGATTTCCTCCACAAAATCAAACTTTTAATCAATATTCAACCATTCGTTTTGCATTGATGACCTAAGGAAAAGGGATCTACAAGATACTCATGTATTATATGATATTGAAAAAAAATCACTTTTCGGTTCGAACCCGTCTTAGTGGTGTCGCAGCTTAGATATGAAATCGTACGACGGGATGGGAATTATAAAAATTAACTGTTCAGATATGGGTATTGAGAATTATGTATTTATTTGAAAATGTTGACCCTGTATTTCACTGTTTTGATCTGTTGTCTTGAATTCATGATTTCAATAAGCAAAGCAAAACCAATATTTTTCCGAAATGATAACGGAACTGAAGGTGAATAAATGATCACACTGATAAAAAGGATACTTTGCATCAATGCATAATTGCATTGATTCAAGTCGATTGTATTCTTGAATAGGTCCAACCAAATATTAGTTTGATTTTTTGACAAAATCCTCTTGACCACTTGAAAGGAAACTGTTTTGAGACATATGAACACTTTCTTCACTGAATAATTGGAGTTGTTTGGTGTAAGAATATTTCAACTTTGATAATGAACAAACACTATTGTGAATACTTTCTTTGTTCGATGGTGTGAGTTGGTTGAGGCAAGAATATTTCAACTTCAATAACGAACAATATTCTTCTTTATGATGCAATACATTTTTAATTCAAGATTATCTGCATTTGGAGGCTCAGTACAAATGTGCACTTGGTTATAAAAATATGCCATGGAAGCCATGTTCATATGGTACAGTTCAACAAACAGAGAACTACTGCGAACAATTGAGGTATAATGGTTATATATGAGAATAGTTTTGTAATATTTTAATTTCAGAAACTATATAATCAACGTAGGTACCTCTTCGGTGACGCATAGAAATGCGATCGAATATAGAAACGACAGCGTCATTCGCCATTATCACACACCTGTTGAAAACAAAAATATCTTCAACCTACCTCCACAACTGGTCCATAAATGACCTAAATTCAAATCGTGCAGAAATAATTGGACCTCCATATTGCACTTCTGTAGCAGCACATTTGCACATAACCACTGTGTCAAATACAAAATTAATTAATTAAATTATGATTCCAACACAACCCCCAAACGAAACGCGTGCAAAAGCAAACAGGATAGAGGTCCCAGTCACAGTGCGCGCTTTCGCGTGGGTTCGCGTCATTTCGTTAGCGGGGTTTCGCCAAGAAATCATGTTCTTGAGTCAAAAGGAGCATTTTTCACAAGTAGGAGTTCTCTATGGTAAAGAGTTGGAATGTATTAATGCAAACAAATTCATTTCAAGATAATTTATGTAAAGAAGCAAACAGTTCAATAAGTTTGAAATAAGAGTATATTCATCAATTAGAAATAATTATTCTTTTCAAAAGATGATTCTGTTCAAGAGGATATATATATATATATATATATATTTGATTGAAGACATCCTTTTTATCAGTGCATGAACCGCTGAACCAGTTCTGTGGTATCCCAAATCGAGCACTGAAGGCAAGAATATACTCGTCTGAATGCCCTTCATGCCGATATAAAGTTCAAATATTTCAACTTTTTGCGAATTACGACAAACTTCGTAACCACCAAATTTAGATCAGCAACTTCGCCATTTAACAAACCAAAAATATACGCTTTGACTATGCATGCTGAATCTTCAGTTTTCATCAAATAACTATTTCACTTCCTTTTATTAGATTTTTTCAATAAATTATAGAAGATCTGTTAAAATTCTGTGAAACTTAAATATTATGGATGTTCAGCTAATGTCATAAGTCTTTTGAATTCTCATTTGAATGATTTTTGGTGGCTTATTCACCTTTCAGCTGTAGGAAAACCCGAAAAACTTTTAGCACCACCCCCAATCTTGTTTGCATTCAGTAAAATGTTTTTAACTCTTGAACAAGTAGAGAAAAAAAACTACAGCTGAAATCTCATGAAATCTGAGGTTTTTTGTTAGAGTTTTTTTTTTTTGGGTTTGAGTTCAAATTTTTAAGCTATTGCATTCGAAAATAATAGTTATTTATGATACAAGTGTTAAAAGTGGCATTTTATTTTGTGAGTGGGGAATATTGCGAAACGAGCGTTAGCGAGTGGAGCAACCCCACGAGCAAAATAAAATCACTTTTAACAAATGTATCATACAAAATTTTTTGTTCAACAGTTACTGCTAGTAAGAAAAAAACAAAAAAAAATAAGATCCATAAGGATTCGAACACACGATCTTTGGATTACAAGGCTGACTGACAGATACTTCAAATATAATAAACCCCAACGCACTTTATTTATGAATGTCATTATTTGTCAGTGATGAAGGACATTCTACAGTTGGACTAAATACTACTTCGTTTGTAACTTCAAAAGGAATTAGTATTATCAATTGCGCAAACGACCAAATACATGTGTGAACTTTTATAAACGATTCCTCTTGAGTAGGTGTTCTGATTATAATATCTGATTGAAGTGTTTCTATTAGAGAGATCTATATTACTGAGTATCCATCATCTCATCTGTCATTTTACTTTTAACACTAGTGTTAAAAGTACTTTTAACACTAGTGTTAAAAGTGATTTTGTGAAAACGTCAGTTTTTAGTTCATGTGTCAATGAATTAAAAACGTCATTTTTAATGTCAGTTGTACAAAAAACAGTTTATATAAATTTTTTGTAGTCGTCTGAACGACGTATATTGGAATGTCTTTTTGGAAAACGCCCTCGGAGCAAAAAAGATCACAGACGAAAACAGTGTCAGACTAAGTCCAATGAAGCCATGCAGAAAGTTAAGAGAGAGTATCTATCAGTAAAATGTTTGGCGATAAGCACTTCAACTGTAAATTTGCCTTGGGAAATTTCAGAAAAATAATATATAATAAAATACCTATAGTGTCTCTCAGTTTAGGTACGATCTCCCAATCCACGCGAATTAACAACTAAACGCACAAGTCTGTCAGTTCCAGTTGATCAATCCTCGTGTTTGGTAAGACATTTATTTCGACAAAAGGCTGCATTGTAATAGCCTGGATCGAATGTGATTTGTGCTCAAATTAATATTGTGTTTACAAAAAGTTCTTCCGACACCAGTATTATTCACTTAATTTTTTTCGTAACCTCTTACGAGTCATACTAATAAGAGTTAGGGAGGATGAACAGAGGAACACTCATTCTGCTTTTCGACGTGTATTGATCTAGGGGCGGCGCTTTCCTACATTTACGAAAAGTAAGTTTTTTTCCAGATTTCCAAATTTTAATTTTTTTTCTACTTCTTTTGGCATTGAGAACACACTGTATAATTATCTGTACGTGGTCATAGTTCATCTACTACAAACTCATTTCCTTATTTATTTGTTGTTGAAAATACTTAATTTCTGGAGATAACATGAAATCATTATCACAAATTATATTTCAGGAATATAATGATATTTGGGAAACACTGGGTGAAAATATACCTTTTACAGTCAATTTCTCCCATGTTTACCTAATTGAAATATTTCAGAAAAGGAAAAAAAAACGAACAACAGCGTCTACTAACCCCAAATATCGGTAAATTACATGTTATGATTCATAATTAATCGCAATTTGTTTACCGTATGCAGCGGTTTTTTGAGATTTGCGAATCTTATATTTTCACAGGACGTTGCTAACTCTGAAAAATATCCCTCACCAGCCAAATTGACAATTTTTCACCTACGTGGGGCCAAAGAAACTCGAGGAAACAAAATTGCTTTATGAAAATGGCTTATACTTTGGCTGATCAAGACAAATTTCGATACATTGTTTATTGTGAGTAAAGCGCAAAGACTGCATTTCGTTTGTCCTATTGTACGATAATGACAACCACCCAAAGTGAAGCCTGCGATTCGAACCTCTGTTGCGTCATTCGTTGGGGTCTGAATCCCATTCCGAATTTTCGTATCGCGTATAGTTCTTCGTAGACAATGGGGGAAAATTCTCCATTTCCTGCTTAGATGAGTGATGAATTCGGTGGGTCAGGGGAGGCAGCGAAGATACATCTCTATATGCTTTTGGGGATTCACACGCCGAACGAATATTTATAAACAGGACGTGTCGTATCAAGACAAATCATGTTGGCAGAAGTTGTTTATTTTAGGTTACCAAGCATTATTTGTCATGGTACGTGTTGAGTTTATCTTTACCGGTTGTTACTGTGTTGATAATGACTATTTAGTCCAAGAAACGAGGAAGCGGCCAAAATGTTAAATGTGCAAAAATTAATATCCAAAAAAAAATTAGCGTATAGGAAATCAAAATTCAGGATGAGTTTCTATTTCATGCGACTCGATCCTGATTACCGAGCATAACCTAAAAAATTGGCAAAGTTGCGAAAAGCGGTTTTTTGTTGTTAATTAAAAAAATACAGCTCCGATCGAAAAAAGTTAAATCATGAAATTGTAGGTATTGAAAAGATCTATCAATTGAGTTGATTATAATTTTTCGATATTATTGATACTTTTCGAGTGACAAATCGAGTTTTCCATAACTCGTTAACTGTAAGGAATAGAGAGTTTTTAAACAGAACCAAGCCTTTCATGACTATAATACTCGCACTTGAAACGATTTTCACATACCCAAAACACGTTTATATCTGCTTCTCGACTCGTTTGAGGTTTTGGGGCTGAGATTGTATAATATGTACGTCCAGTGTTTTTGAACCATAAACCAAGAACAAGTGTTCAAAAATAAAACAATTACTTTTGCAAATTAGCCCCTATACAATCGATGAGTTCTACTCCCACTTGAATTAGTAAAATGTTTACTAACCTGGTTGTTTTAATGACTTTTTATGTTTTATAAGTATTTGTAAGGCATATTTGTTTTTGATATGTACCTACTGACTTGTCCAATTGTTTTTTTTAAGCTCGTCTTAATGGATTAATAAAGATATATATACTCGGGAATTAGGGGCATTACTTGTAAATTATTGGGCTTTACAGGTATAACTGGTGTATTACTCGGGCTTTAGAGGAATTAGATATGAATTATTGGGGAAAGGAAGGTATTACTCTAGTATTACATGGGTAGTACAGGAATTATTCGGAAGTGAGAGATCAATTAGTGCAAGGGCAAAAAAAAGGTCTTGTACACAATTTTTTCCCGTTAATACTGTCAATAGTCTTCCGACAAGTAGTGTCGTCGATTTTTTATTTTACCCCCCCCTCCCGTCTCCCTGAAAGCTAGATAGAGATTTGGAAATTTGTAAATTTGTCCTACGGTTCTGGACGTGGAAAATGTCGAAAAAGAAAAACTTGTCGGTAGAGAGGCTCGAAGTCCCTCTTTCTCGAAAAACGTTCTGAAAACTTGCAAAAAGAAATCGGAAAAATACGTTAAAATATGAAAAATATCTGACCTTCAAATGATTTTCGTAACTTTACATGTATTTATGCTGATGGACAGATAATATTTTATTTGACGACATCATGTTATATGTTTGATACAAGTATAGTATAATGACCAATACAACAGAAATAAGTAAAGTATGTGACTGAAGCTTTTAAAAATATATTAAAATTGTTAAAAGTTCACACTAAATATTATTTCATTCACAATCACATTGCAATAGGAATTTTATCCACACTTATGAAGCATATAAGTACAGTGTTCTATTATCGACTACTTGAATAAAACACCTTCATCACCTTCATTACCTTCATTACCTTCATTACCTTCATTACCTTCATTACCTTCATTACCTTCATTACCTTCATTACATTCATTACCTTCATTACCTTCATTACACTAGTGAACTAATGAAAAATATAGAGAAATACAATTGATTTCTTGCATGTTTAAAAATTCAACAATTTCTGTTTAAACAATAAAGAACGCACCATATTAATCAATAAATATGACGCAGCCTACCACGTTAATTATACTGGAATAATAATAATAATAATAATGTTACTCCAGTGGCGCAAGGAGTTACTAACAAAGCTTACCCAAGACACCAAAGAAAAAATAATGACGTTAGTCTTTTTTAATTTTAACAAATATTGCAATCAATTTTAAACCAACTTCAAACATTGCTCAAAACTAGATGACAATTCAATATTATGGAAAAATATTAAAATAATCTAATAATAATTAGTAGTACTCACTTCCCAGTTTGGTAACTAACTCAACACAACACTAAAAGCTAAAAGCGGAAAATAATTATTTGAATATGAAACATTTTTTAATATACTACATTTTGGAAACGGTCTAAAGTCATGGAAGTATTGCAACAATCACAAATGTTCAGAACAATCTGAAAATATTATTTTATTCTTTTTATTTTTTCAAAATAAGTAGGTATATTAAAAAAAATTAATAATTTGTTACTTTTTAGTTCAATAGTTTTTGAATAAAATGTTACTGAATACATTTTTTTACGTTTATATTATTTTCTTTATTTTCTATTTCAAATTTTGTCAGGATGGACATCCTGGACACCAAAAACCACCAACCTCTTATTTTAATAAATCTCACGAGTACGAGTTGTTTTATCCTTCCGGAAAGCTATAATAATTTTAAGTTGGTAGATATGCCATATGCATGTCCATTAAATATCCATCAAATGAGTAATTTCTCAACTAACCTCGAACGTATCGAATAACGCCTCCGATCAAGTAACAAAAGACATTAATAACGCAAATTTAAAAGGAAAATTATCTAAATGCGAATCATTTAGATATTTCTGTGGATAAAAAGCCTTTTTAATAAGTCATAAATACTGGAACCTACCATTTACAGAAACGATAATGAAACGGATATACCCGAAAAACAAGGAGAAGTGGCTTTACAGAACATTACTCTCATTGCAGATGAATAAGGATGGACAATTGGTGACGTGAGCTGCTAAACAAATAGTCCAAGAGCTGTAGCAAAAATGTTACTAAAACCTGATAAAAAAACCAATGGAAATGATTTTTGGTACACGGACAGTTTTTGAAGAATTCTTCAAGAAAAAATGTTCTGCACGTGAGCACCTATGGAAAATGGAGAAATTTCCGGGAAAACACGGATAATCGTTATTCCATCATTAACTTGGAAGGGGTTTGGAATTTCGATATAATGTATAGAACTGAACTTTTCCATAAAAACCCCTTCTAAATATATCGTTATTCCATAATAACCTCGAGTTACTCGAGGTTTCGACAGCATTTTTAGAACCCTCAATATGAAGGTGGTATACAAGACTTCATATAAACTGCAACAAATCTTGGGTACTTCCAAAGATAAGACGGAAGAAAAAGAAAAGTCGGGGATTTATGAGATTAGCTATACGGACTGCGAGAAGAAGTATGTGGGCCAGACTTGTAGGGCCATGAAAGTATGGTTCCGAGAGCACATTGCTCAGATCCGTTTTTCGAAACCAGAAAAATCGAGTGGCTCAAGATGCTTTGGACAACGACCACCGATTAGATGACACAAGTTTGAGATTAATTAGACAGGTTCATGACCGCAGACTTCTCGATGCATTCGAGAGTCTAGAAATTGCGATGTGTAAAAATAGTATGAATGCCGATAAGGGCCCCATTCCATACAGCCCTTTGTTCAAGGTCATAGTTCAATGAACTTTTTTTTCCTATATAATCCATTAGTCTTCATTCGTTATCATTACTTTATGACGTTTATTATTATTCGTTATTTTACTACTAATAATATTTCTCGTTTTCAAATATGTTATGTCAATATAGTCATCAAATACGAAACAAGTAGTTTAGAGCAGGTAGTTTCTCATTTAAAGTAAACACTTCACTGAAAAAAAAAATATGGTTGTCACAACCAACCTTATTTGATTAGAAAAATTCTGGTTGCTCGAACCATAATTCTGGTTTCCATGACATGCTGAATAAGATGGTAGTCGTTGGGAGAACAATACGTGGTTTTGTTAGAATGTTCTTGTTCCTACAACAATGATCATTGTTATGTGGACAAGTTTGATATAGTTCCTTCAACAACCCTTTTTTGTACAGACGATGTTGTTGCATTAAAAATTGATCTGGTTAGATGAACAATTCATCTGATACGGTGAACACACTTTCATAAACCAGATCTGTACTGCCAACATAACAAAACTTTCTGTTCGAATTAACGTGTGAATTATAACCATGAAAACTAATTAGCTTGGTTACATTTCTGTTATGGTTCAGTGAGCTTCCTATTCATCTTAATCAAAAACGGAAAATGAGTTCCGATGTTGACACATACATACTATACGCTTTTCCTTATGAGAATGATTCCAAACAGCAACTCAGTTTGAATCAACGTATACATACCTACTACTCGCTACCTACCTAAACGCTTACCACAAGTTTAAATAGATTTTGTGATTATTTTCTATCCTCTATCATTGTCTAAATAGAGTTAAACAATGCATCTAGTAACCGTTCAGAATTTAAGTACTTTTTTTCAAAATTGCTTATAACATGGTAAGCATAACGAATTTTTTATTATGCCTGCATAATAACGTAAGCCTTGCCAAATGAAATAAAGAGGTTGAGAAATCACGATATCCCAAGATGAAGAAAACACTCTTTTCGCCCTTTTGTTCAGCAAACCATACAACCTAGTTATATCCACCCAAATCCACTGTTGACTGTTGAGTGTTGGCACTTGGCAGTGTAGGCGTTGGGTGGTGGACTGTCGACTGGTTATAACAGGTTGCGCCACCTTCGCGAACTACGAAACCGATTGCATATTATTGCATCATTCGATTCTTCCGATCTAGTCCGATCTTCCATCATTTCAATAAACTCTCACCAACGGCTAACGGCGCTAGTCAGTAGTCACAGTTTACAGGAGGATTCAAATGTTTATACCGGTTGAATATCCCCAGTTCTTTTTTCTTTTTGCTTCATTTGCTTTTGTAAGAGTAGTGTTTGTGCCTTGTGGTATAATTGCTATGGAAGAAGTCAAAACAATGTTGTGCTCATGGGGAATGGACCACTTGGTTACAGAATTCGAAGGTAAGTCAAAAAATATTCAGGTTCTTATATTCAATGGCCGCCATTTGAGCAAGTCAACAACCACATTGACTTTCTTCGTATGAATTGATACCAGTGTTATGCGTTTGTGAAATTATCCGTTAGCTTTTGATTAACACCTCTATTCCTAACTGAAGGAAAACAATTTCATAAAAGAATGAGTGCAGTGCATATCATACTTTCAGCTTCTACAATGGCGGAATGGCGCGGATTTACTGTAATTTTAAATAGCGGCTACCTACATACCTGACGGGATCTCATTTGACAGAAAATAAATAGGTATTGATTTGGGATATCAGAGTATTTTCTGTGGGTATAGCTCGTTTAGAACGATTTTTTTAATTTTTCCAAACCAGGTAGGAGAACCTAGATATTGAATAGGGGGTGCATTCATAACAACTTCAATCATTTCAAATTTGAGAATACATGAACGTAAATAACTGTTACGTTATAGGTAGGTAAGTCCGGTAAAATATTTTATTTCATAATCCATCGTAAAAAATGTACCGGACTAGTACCTACTGTAAAAAAAAAATTACCGGACTAGTCCTGTACATTTTTTTCACAGGATCCGAAATAGTTTTGCAACGTAACATCTTCCAAAAGACAAAACTTAGTTATGAAATAAAGTGTTTTATGTCAGACGTCGGGTTAACTTTTACAGTACTCGTTTCGAAATTCCAGACTCGGGTAATCGCCTCGTCCGGAAACATCTTACTCGTACTGTAAAAATATGTTTACCGGACTTATAACGTAAATAAATAACTGTGAAAGTTTACCGGACAAGTGACGTACAACATTTTATGTCATTACTAATTTTGACTTTTTGAAGATGTTACGTTGCAAAAACCTTTCTGATCCTGTAGAAAAAATTTATAGGACTGGTCCGGTAATTTTTTTTACAGGACTACATAACCCGGTAAATTTTTCAAGAATGCTTCTGGATTTTTGGGTTCCACCCCTGATTTTTTGATAACCAATTTTTTTTTTTCATCATGTCAAGATGTCATGTGCCGAGTTTCAGAGTGCTACAATTCATCCTTTACTTTTGGCTCGAGTTTATCTGTTGTTACTGAACTATAAATATTAAAAATTAAAACTGAACAGTGTTTTGCCAACTTGTATGCCAGTTACAGATGTTTCAGTATGAGAATGTATTCTTTAGGTCTTGTATGAAACTTTATATTTGAATTCTTCTTTTTATTATTTAAAACTAAAAAAAATATTTTAGGATATTACTTACTATATAAGTATTTCTAACATAATAAGTCAATCAAAATCGTAATTATTTCACTGGCAAACCTTTGTCCAAATCCTATAGTTATAGATGAAGTAGCCACGACTTGTTCACTTTTAAATAATAAAATGGTTTAAGGATTTCAAAATATTTTTTGGTTTTGTATGAAACGCATTGAATTTGAACTTCATTGGCGTTTCTTTTCACATTCAATTTGGAAATCAATTAAAATATTTAATCCAGACATCTATTTCCTCAAACTGATTTATCTATTCTTCAATATAGGTGAAAAGGAGATTGCTGTAGGATTATTACCCTTACCATATCTGTTCTCACGAACTAACATCATTCCCTCAAAGGGAAAAAATAGCAGAAAACAGTGGAGACCATCAAAATTAGAAGTCCAGGAAAGTTTTTTGGTGCACCTCAATCAAATTACAGAAGTGAAGCCTTTCTTGGAGAGAAGGGTGAACAAGTTTGTTGAACTCAAAGAAACGTGTCAACCAGTTATTATATTGGTAGGAGAAAATTTAACAAAATTTGAGGTTCTAGTGGCTATTAATGATGTTTTTTATAAGCATGTTTCATTACTTCAAAATATGCTTTGTGATTTCAATATTTTTTATCAATTCGAAAAAAAATTTATTTGACTAATTTGTAATAGATCTTTCATATGCCCATACAATCCCACTACACTTATGATATAGTACTAGTTTTAATGCCAATGGTATTCATAATTTGATTCCTGAATTATTACAAAATGTTTATTTTCACTAATTCACGAATTCATCACTTATGGTTGTCGACATTGCTGTTACCACTTAACCAATTTAAGTTTTCTTCTCATTGAAATGGCAAACAGAAACATTTCATGGTGTATATGGCATTTTTTGTGATGTTTTGTTGTGTATAATATTATATTTGTTTATTTTTTATATTTTCTAGAGTTTGTTTTAATTTTTTATTATGTATCTTGAAAATAAACAAATGTCATAAATAATTCCTTGTATTAATTTCCTTCAATAACTGAGTAGATTTATCTAATTGATTATTCTGTTCAATACCTTTCTCAAAATGGTGGTTAATATTTAAATTTTCTTGTGATTAGTAATACAATATTTTGTTTTATACATCAAAGAGTGGCTGACGTCACTTATAAGAACGTTTCTGAATATTTCCACAAAAATGTGTTGAATGTGTTCTCAAAGATATATAATTTATTTTGTAAAAAAATTAACAATGTAAAAAAAGTCAAGAAGTCTAATTCTACAAGTTTGGTAGTTATTGGGTATATAATTTTTGAAAAGTTTGGATGCCGCTTTATATTCCATATTTTATTCAATTATACGTCTTTCCTTTCTCTTGTGAATTTGTACTATTTTACAAGCCCAGTTTGGTTGTTTCAGAAATACTGGATCAGAACCTAATTTGGTTTGTGACTAAATAAGAATTATGCCACGAGCAAAACATATTTTATTTGTTTTTTTTATTGAAAGTTTTTTTATGAATTTACAAAATTATATACCTATACCAGTATTCTGAATTTTTATGGGAAAATATCATGTTTATAGGACAATACCGAATTGACTTCTGAATTTAAACGAATGTTGAAATAACGAGACATGATTGAGTAATCAACTAAGATAATCTGAACTAGTAAATGTTGAAATAGCGAAATAATTGCCTAAATACTGATTCATATTATCTAAAATTGGTTGTCAATGCAAGCATATCGAGTTTAGTTATTAGAACAACATTCATTTGGATTCAGCAGCCAATTTGGCATTGTTCTATGAACAGAATATTTTCGCATACATACCACCTGGTTTGGTCATCTAGTCAACATCGGTTTGGATTCTCCAACTAAACCAATTTCTATATGAAAACACTTTTAGTGTGGTTACTCTAACAACATTCTTCAGTTGCATTAGCTGATTTGGTATTGTTCTACGAACAGGATAGTTTGGATTCCCCAACTAAACCAATTTCTATATAGAAACACTTTTAGTGTGGTTACTTAAACAACATTTGTTCAGTTGCAGTAGCCGATTTGGTATTGTTCTACGAACAGGATAGTTTCCCACACCAAAGCCGTATTGTGGTTATCTCAACAATATCGGTTTAGATTCTCCGACATAACTAATTTCTTTGTGCGAACATTTTTAGTTTGGTTACTTTAACAACATTATTTTAGATTCTGTAACGAAGTTAGCGTGCTTCTATCAACAAACCTGGTCTGGTTGCCTGAACACTATTAAATTATGTCCTCTAACCTATCTAGTTTGGTTGTTTCAACATGACTCTGTAACCAGACTGGTGTTGTAATATTGGCAAATAACACACCTGGTTTGGTTACCTTAGCCAATATAGTTTAGGCCCTCTAACCAAACTCGATCTATTGCACAAACAATGATGCATTGGTTGTGTGAACGATCTACGCAAATGTTGCACCTACATTGTTATCAAATCGTTATTACAACCAAACTGAATGTAACCATTTCGAAAAAGTTTTCTTAACAATACTGACTTGTGGTGCCCATATTAACCATGTGTTTGGTTAAAAGTATTGTTGTGGGAACAATTTTTTTTTTCAGTGTTCGAGTAGATAATTGAGGTATGTAGAATAGAGGGTCAGTTAAAATATAAAAATATATAATCAGTGAAATAACCACTCAGATAAGTAATAGGTATAAATAGGATTAGAATTTTGTTTGCATTGTAAGCGTATATAGCTCTTGAGAATGCTAACTTCGTTAGCGAAACGCGCGTCGAGTGAAAGTGACGTAGTTTTGGTGTTTTGTCTAGCTTCTATTTCTTGAATCTCTCATAGCAATCGATTTTCGAAAATAGTTATTTTGTTTAACTAGGCCGCAAAGTAGTAGATTGACTGCTGAGGCTGAATTCATAGCCGAGCGTAGCGATGCTAGGAATTCAGCTAAGGCAGTCAATCTACTTTGCTGCCGAGTTGAACATATAATTTTTTCTCCGATTGTTCATAATGATATAGGAGGATATTGTATTTGCAAATTATTACAATTCCCACAATCTCTTTATTTTTCCTGTAGTGTTCAATTAAAATAAAATTTAAGAGAAATCGCAGTTGTTGGAATGGGAAATGTCCATAATAATTATAGTTTGACAATTCATGAAATTTCTGACAGTTGTGCGAAAAAATATCGGTATATTTAAATTATTATATCTCCTCCAGAAATAAGGGAGGTGGCAAAAAATATTGAGTTGAATTTGTTGCCGGAGAAGTCTCGGATGAAATATGAAGGAAATTATAAACGATTTATGGATTATTGCATGGCGAAAAATGCGAAGACTTTTTCGGAGAATGTATTACTTGCTTATTTTGCTGGATTATCTCAAACAATGAAGAGTTCTACCCTTTGGTCTGTATATTCCATGTTGAAGGCAACTATGAATGTTAAAAATGGCGTAGATATAGGAAGATACTTGAAGTTGCGGGCATATTTAAAACGGTCTACAAGGCTACAAGGCAAAGAAGTCCGGAGTTTTCAAAAAACAAGATATTATAAACTTTATACTGGATGCACCAGATGATGAATATTTATTAGCAAAAGTAAGTTTTGAATAAGATATCTATACCATGGAGTGAAAATACTTATAATCCATTCTTTAAGGTTGTATTGATTTTTGGAATTGCGGGTGCATGTCGTTGCGACGAACTTTTGAATTTAAAGTTAGAAAATATTGAAGATATGAACAATAAACTATTGGTATCCCTATTAAACACGAAGACGAAGAATTCGAGGTCTTTCGTAATAATGGAATATTTGGATGTTGTTAAAAAATATATAGCTCTTCGGCCTGCTGAATTAAAAGACACAAGATTTTTTTTCAAATACGCAAAAGGTAAATCCATAAAGAAATTTGTTGGAATCCATAAATTTGGTAAAATACCTCAAGAAATAGCTGTCTATTTAAAGTTGCCGAATGCTAAGGAATATACGGGACACTGCCTCCGCAGAAGTTCTGCCACTTGTGAATGCAGGAGGTGACATAACAATGTTGAAACGCCATGGTGGGTGGAAATCCTCAACTATAGCAGAAGGGTACAATGACAAGTAAAACCAGTATTTGTGAAAAAGTTTTGACAAATATAGGAACTACTTATGAGACGAATCAAACTGGTAATATAATTAATGTAGAGAGAACGATATCTGAGGAAAGAAAAAGTGGCCTTCAAAATTGTAGTAATTTCACCATCAATGTTAATAACAACTAAACATATGTTTTTTAAATTCTTGTTAAAAGTGTTATGTAATAATTGCTAATAAATGTTTACGTCAAATGTTTTATTCCCATTGAGAATAATCACTTTGCTGCCTAGTAAGAAGTAATACTTTGCTGATTGATACTTGTCAGCAAAATTAATATTTGGGCTGAACTTTGGTTTACTGGAAATCTGATATGGAAAAAACAATTGAACGTCACGATTGTGGGCCCTCAGCCAATTGTAACGGCACCATTTTTGTTTTGCGGAAATGCGCTGTTGCCAAGTTGACCTCTTCGGATTACTGGAAATCTGATATAAAAAAAAACAATTGAACGTCGCCATTGTGGACCCCCAACTTATTCTAGTGGTACTATTTTTGTTTTGCGGAAATGCGCTGTTGCCAAGTTTGACTGACTTGCAAGCTAGGTTAGCTTGCTCAGATTAGGTTTGTGTGTCAGTTGCGAACGAAAAACTAATTCTTGCATTCTCGACTGACTCGCAAGCTAGGTTAGCTTGCTCAGGTTAGGTTTGTGTGTCAATTGCGAGCGAAAAACGATTTCATGCATTGCTCAGGTTAGGTTTGTGTGTCAATCGCGAGCGAAAAACGATTTCATGAATTCTCGACTGACTCGCAAGCTAGGTTAGCTTGCTCAGGTTAGGTTTGTGTGTCAATTGCGAGCGAAAAACGATTTCATGCATTCTCGACTGACTCGCAAGCTAGGTTAGCTTGCTCAGGTTAGGTTTGTGTGCCAATCGCGAGCGAAAAACGATTTCATGAATTCTCGACTGACTCGCAAGCTAGGTTAGCTTGTTCAGGTTAGATTTGTGTGTCAATCGCGAGCGAAAAACGATTTCATGAATTCTCGACTGACTCGCAAGCTAGGTTAGCTTGCTCAGATTAGGTTTGTGTGTCAATTGCGAACGAAAAACTAATTCATGCATTCTCGACTGACTCGCAAGCTAGGTAAGCTTGCTCAGGGTAGGTTTGTGTGTCAATTGCGAGCGAAAAACGATTTCATGCATTCTCGACTGACTCGCAAGCTAGGTTAGCTTGCTCAGGTTAGGTTTGTGTGTCAATCGCGAGCAAAAAACGATTTCATGAATTCTCGACTGACTCGCAAGCTAGGTTAGCTTGCTCAGGTTAGGTTTGTGTGTCAATTGCGAGCGAAAAACGATTTCATGCATTCTCGACTGACTTATCCATATCAATACAAATTTCCAGGTTGCTAGTAATCCGAATTGACTAACCTGGCAACAGCGCATTTCCGCAAAAACAAAATAGTACCATTAGAATTAGTTGAGGGTCCACAATCGCGACGTTCAATTGTTTTTTTCATATCAGATTTCCACATCTCCAAAGTGTCCAAAACTTGGCAACAGCGCATTTCCGCAAAACAAAAATAGTACCACTAGAATTAGTTGAGGGTCCACAATGGCGACGTTCAATTGTTTTTTTCATATCAGATTTCCAGTAATCCGAAGAGGTCACTTGGCAACAGCGCATTTCCGCAAAACAAAAATGGTACCTTATGAATCGCCTAATGCCACAGAATCGCGATGTTCAATTTTTTTTTTTCATAACAGATTTCCAGTAAACCAAATTTTTACCAATATTTGCTGCCAATCGGAAAAAAAGATGTTGATACCTTTTTTATGGAAATTTTACGTTATACAAGTTTTCTTCTATACATTATATCGAAATTCTCAATCCCTTCCAAGTTATTAATGGAATACCGATTTTCTGAGATTTCCACAGGTGCTCGCATGCAGAACAGTTTTTTTTTTCTTGATGTACTCCTCGAAAACTGCCCGTGTGCCAAAAATCATTTCTGTCGGTTTTAGTGTCAGGTTGAAACTCCTGGTTCCTGGACTAAAATATGAATAAAACATGTAAAATTTGTCACAAAGCTGTGTCGTATTAATCGAGGGTGTGGTCCGAACCATTATTAGGAATACTAATCTGTAAGCATGTTTAATTTTTAGTGATGGGCACAGCACATCGTGCATGTCAGCTCTAACATCGCATAAATATACACCTAATTACTTAAATATACAGGTCGTAATGGAATATGACGTATACGTATCTAGTCCGTATTTCGGGGGCGAAAATAATGAATTGGTAATTGTATTTCTGGAGGTTAGATGGATCCGGATGCAAAATATGCAAATCATCGACTATTTCGTGCAGATAATAATGGATGGTGAAGTAATTGGGCGGTATATTAATTGAAGGTGGACATCTCATTTTGTAAGTGGCCGAAAAATATTAGCATCATGTAGGTATGTCGAATGGATTTTGTAATTTTCGGACCATACCTACGAGTTAACGAATCCAATGATTCAATTTCATTAATCTCAATATCCCAAGTAGCACGCTTATAATATTTCAAAGTAATATTGGCAGAAAAAAAAGAACATTTCACGAGACGGGTGCGATATTAATTGGAGATTTGAAAAAAAATTGTATTGTTGAAACATTCTCGAAGAAAAAATTACCTAAAACCATTCAGCGATATTGGTAAAACATAATTTTTGGATATACATGTTGGTAAAATATTTATAGGGATTATATGACATTCAAACCATTGGAAAAACTGGTAGTACTTTCCTAATAGTCCGGTGGCAGGGAGGGTTTTCGTAGCCGATAAAGCGCCACGGAATCACCCAAGTTATTCTTATGTATTTTGATCCGCTGAATCCGAATTTCGAGGGTGATAAGCCGTGAAAGCATCCGGAAAATTTTTATGGACGATTTTCCGAGGGAAATCGAAAAATCAATTTTTTTTCCAGAAACAAATGATGTCATAATATTCTGCATAAAATTGTCTACAAAAAAGGTATCTACAAAGTTTTCTTGAAAATGCACCGTTTTCCAGTAAAACGTGCTCGAAATTCGAAAAAATGCGATTTTCTCAATTTTCAGTGCTCTCCCATTCAGTCACATAATGATGTTTTCGGGATCACCTTTTCCCAAATTATTCATATATATCTCGACTATGCATAATAGAAGAGACATTCTTGAAAAAGTCATTCGTGTGGATTTTCCGGCACTGAATTTCCCTATACTTTTACCTTGCATGGAACCGGCATTTTTTTATTCGCGAAGCTTACGCAGTGGACGAATTCCGTATAGTGTCAATCAAAACGGGTTCAGCACATAATTTTTCATGATCACAAAACATTTCAGTAGCAGAATAACGGAAAATTTTACCTAAAAGTAAAAAAAAATTCCGAGGAAAATCGAAAAATTCATTTTTCCCACAATATTGAGAAAATTCTCTCGTTCCTACATCGGGCTCGAACCGACTATCGCTATGCTGGGGTTTCGAACGGCCTGTGCATCAGACCGCTGAGCTAGCTAACAACCCAACAAAGCCCCACAACAAAGCTTAGGGCATTTGCATGCAACTGCACACGTGACATAGACCAGCTCCTAGACAAAGTGCTTTTCTGAATATTATAGACACGTTTTTATATTTTATTTTTCACTTGGCAACGGTTGCTATTAACAGACCCATAACGCCCGGGCCGTTGTGGAGGGCATTATGAATCATATCGCCCGCTAAATGTTTTTTTCTGTAGTTCAATAAATTAATCACACAGAAAAGTTTTATTTATAACTGCACATAAAAAAGGGACTAATTATTCTCCCTCAAATAAAAATTACAATTTTCAAATGTTCCTGAAAAATTAGTACCAAGTTTGAATGATGATGAACTCCTCAATGGGCATTCGGATTCGTTCGGAACGTTAATATTTTCTTTTTCGGAAACGGAATGGGCTATCATTGTAGCAATTTTGTTCTTCGAGGAGATACTTTCTTCAATATAGCTCTCCGCTACCGTACTACTCTTCCATTTTACATGTAATTTTAGTGTTTCAAAGGAAGCACCACCTTGAACAAGAAGCGTTGTCGACGTTCGGCGTAGACAATGACGATGTAACCTTTCTGTTTTTCCAAACTGAGGTATTTCGCTATGATAGAAGGAACACTTCCTATAGTATTGTTACTAACTCAATGAATTTTTTATTTCTGTAGGTTAAAAAAAACCTACGTTGTTTACATTATTTTGGTCGTAGTGCAATGTACTTTTTAACTGAGTTCGAGGCTCCTATTTTGCTTTCTTCAACAATGGTGAAACTTTTTGAGGTGCAGGTTTTGGTTTCTGGTACCTTGATCATCACGTCTTAAGCCTCCAAATACGCCAATTACCAGAACAACTTTATGTAGCAGAAAAGTATCACCTGGAGCTTTTTTTATGACAAGTAATACTTGTCCACTTTCCAACACCTTTGATTTTTTAGGAATGTATCCTTTTGAATTAACTTTCAGCAAGGCCATCAGTTGACTGAATGCTGATATATTAATGTTTTCTCTAACAATCAATCCATAGGCTATTTGTACTATATTTTTCATAGTGAAATAATGTAAAATAAATAAAACTCACCAGTTCCGGGAAGTATGCCATTAAGACAGTTTTATTTACGGTATTCACTCAGTTTTCATCTTTCCATTTAAAAAAATGGTCATACTCCTTCTCGTATAAGTATTCGGATTTCACAGGCAGTAAATTTCCCAACGCTTTTTCAGCTTTGAGCGTCACATTCTGTGGGATCTCCATAATTATTATGAACATAACCGTTTTTAGTTTCCTCCACTAACAAGCTTGTCAATTCTTACAAATATGCAGCGTCATTTTATTAAGTAAACAACCCTTAGCAACCTCTTCAATGTTTCTATGTTTTCCATGGCATAGAAGCTCAGTTGCCGACCAGAACGCAGTAAATACTATGAGAAGAAATTTGTGAAGTAATCAACGTCGTTTAAGATGATTTTTTCGCGAAAAATTAAATCTTGTATACACCACGAGCGTTACTAGATCCTAACGCCCATTAGGCAACATTCATCCCTCGGGCCAAAGGCCCTCGGGTGAATGTTGCCCTGCTAGCTTTAGGACATATATAACGCACTTGATATATAAATAGCTATTTCAGTTGTCTGGACTGGCAATCTTTCAAATATTGTGTTCAATCAGATTTATTGAGCATTGGATGAATAACGCGATTTGAACTAATTTCTCAGAGCTAATTTTTAATCTTTTGCACAAACTAGCCTTCTGAATAGCAACGATTACCATTCGTCTTTCGCTCTAGCCCTTGTCGCCGCTGACCCTATAATTATTCACAACCCTCGGACCGTGGGAAAAGGGAAACTCCTTAAACGTGCCTCTCTGCGTCCGCGAAGGAAGGGTCAACACGGGGTCGACTCGAAGGTCGCGACACCCCATCACAACGAGGGGGTGTAAATGACCAGAGTCCGAAAAGTCGGCTCAACAGGTGCCCTAATAGTGGAGAGC
The DNA here is from genome assembly GCA_958298965.1 of Chrysolina haemoptera. NCBI lineage: Eukaryota > Metazoa > Arthropoda > Insecta > Coleoptera > Chrysomelidae > Chrysolina > Chrysolina haemoptera. The sequence continues at coordinate 48,286,433 of OY282584.1, read as the reverse complement.
GTGCCGCCACTAGTCGACAACGAACCGCCCCCGGAGCTACGGCCCCCCGGGGGTCTGCGGCGCCCGTCGCCGCGGACTGGCGATCGCACCCTTTCATCGAGCCGATGCGATTGAATTCGAAAGTGATTTCCAATTTATCGGCAGAGCGGGCTACCGTGCGTGAGGAAAAGTAGAATGATCGTTTCTACTTCAGTAATATCTTTGAGTTTCTTGTATACTCGCAATTGAATAAGGAATGTACTCATTTTTTGTGAATTTATTTCATTTTAGACAGTGACCGGCAAAAAATATGTACAATATGGGAAAAAAGTTTATCATTAGAGTATTGGAAAAAAAATCTGGGGAAAAGTTTGTGCATGCCGGATAACCTAAAAATCAATTTTGACACATGTCACTTGATCGCTGGTATTGTGGCAATTTGAAAAAAATTGCTTTAAAAAGGCAAAAAGTGGGGTAGGATAGCAAGATATTGAAAAAAGTTATTTAAAAATGTTTCTTAAAATTAAATTTTTTACTCATTAACGAAGAAGAAGAGATAATACAAGAAAATTGAAAGTGTAAATTTTTTTGGAATTTTTTGCTATCTACATAAAATTTTTTTTTTCTTATTAGTAGCTCGACTATAATACTGAAACATTTGTATTCCAATGATAATGGATCAAATTAAAAAAATTGGATTTTTTCAGAACCCTGGATGTTACATTGGTTCGTATCTATATAGGTAGTCAAAATCGGTCTTAACGTGGGGTTGTGAGACTTAGTCACCGACAATTCATTCAGTTTCCTCTCATTCCTTTGTGTTGAATCATACCCGTTCAAATAAAATCCCAATGATACATGAGACGGATATACACGATTTTCACATGCGGAAAGCTGATGAGTTGATAATAATAATTTTCAGCAGCCCTAACCCCCACGATAAGACCGATTTGGACTATAACAGTTATATCAGAACTCCTCATAATTAATGTGATGATAGGACAATACAAAAATATCGTGTTTTCCAATTATCAATTCTCGATGATAATCGAACACGAGCGTTTCACTTCGCACATAAACTTGAAAATGGTGCGTCAAATTAAAGTTTTCAAGATTGTATGCGAAGTGATACGCTCTTACATGATTATCATCGAAAATTGATTATAATTTGAAAAACACCACGTTTTTGGAGTGTCATGAGAAGGCAAGACGTAGACACGTATGAATAGTCGTACATAAAAACTTAGACTGATTAATGGATGATATGAACTAGGATGCTGGGTACTAGATAGAAGGGGAATTTATGTTCTTAAAAAATTGTGAATATTCTTGCCAGAAGCGTAGGTACCTCATAACATTTATTTATGAGACAAGGTTGAATATAATATGCATTTGTACCAAATGACTAAACTTCCTTGCCTCAGGGACTTCTTTAACAATGAACGAATAAGCCATACGTTTCGAGTAGCTACAAGAATCGCCAGAATTGACATTCAACTGTTCGATGGATCGATACTCTTACTTGAGAAATTATTTGAACTCAAATCGTCGTCGCCCATTTCGTATAATCGGAAGTGGAAAAGGAAAGTACTCAGTTTTGGTTGAACTACTATTTTTTTATGTTTGTATACATTCAATTAGATACATTTTTTTCGTAACCTAGGAATAGGTGAAATTTCATGAAATCCATGTGAAACATTAGTTCAAAAAAACATAGTAAATTAAGTAGGTTTAGGTTTAGGTTTAGGTTTAAATCTGAGTGAGCCCATATCAGGCTCTCCACTGCGGCCAACGGCCTATTGTGGCTCACCCTATGGTTATATTTCTCCCAGCATATCCAATCTCTTAACGAAATTGAGTAATATATTGGGAGAACAGTTTACCAGATCTTCTGGCCTTACTTTTGTATTGCCAAATATTGAAAATCTGGTTCTGGCTGCTGCAGGGCATGTGCACAGGATGTGTTTAGCCGTTTCATCATCCTCCATGCATAGACGGCACTCTGCATCCTGTGCAAGTCCGATTTTATGCATGTGGTGTTTGAGTTTGCAGTGGCCAGTGAGCAAACCTACTATAACTCTGAGATGTGCTCTACTGAGTTCTAGAAGTTTGTCAGAGTCCTGTTTTTTCCTTGTATAAGCAATAAATGCTTTGGAATGGGCTAGTCCTGGTAGACTGAGCCAATACTCAAGTATTTTATTGTCTGCCCAGGCGGTTGTGGCATTCTTGGCAGTGCTATATGCTAAACCGATGACCGGTTCTGGCTCAGTGAACGTTGTTTCGGCCCCCCCTTTTGCTAGGGCGTCCGCTATTTCGTATCCTTCTAGGCCCATGTGACCTGGTAACCAAACTAGGGTAACGTTGTTGCCTTGTGCTAATCGGTTCAAGGTGTATCTGCAGTTCCATACTGCTCTGGATTTAAAGCAGTTGGATTCAAGCGCTTTCAATGCTGCTTGACTATCTGAAAATATTTTTATTGTTTTTCGTGTGAGGTGTCGGTTTTCCAGCTCCCTTGCACACATTTCAATGGCATATACCTCTGCCTGGAATATCGTAGCTAATTTACCCGAACTGAATGAGCGTTTCACTACTGGGTTCATACCATATATTCCGGCTCCGACACCTTCCAAAGTTTTGGAACCATCGGTGAACCACCTTTCATTTGCCCTACATAGGTCAGTTTCACTCCGAACCCAGTCTTCTCTTTCAGGGAAGACCACGGTGTAGGACATGTTGAGGTTAGTGGTTTTAGGCATGATGTCTGAGGGCATTCCCAGAATGTTGTGAGCTATTATGCCTTCCAGCATGCTGCTGCCTCTCATGACACATGCCTGCGGTAGACTAATGGCCGCTTGGTAGAGTCTGTATATTGCCCATTTGCTTCTCTCTCCAGAACTATGTGGAGAGGAAGTAGTCCAAGAAGAGCTTCCATTGCTGCCGTTGGCGTGGAGCGAATGGCCCCAGTAATCGCCAGGCACGCTTGTCTCTGTAGTCCGTTAAGTTTAACCTGGGCCATTTTTTGTTGGCCTTTGTTCCACCAGACTACAGAGCCATACTTAAACCATAAATTAAGTAAAGTGAATAGTATTCAAGAGAATTATCGGTCTTGAGAAAATATATTTTAGTTGTTGTTTAGTGAGTGTGAAAAATATACAGAATAAAAAATAAAAATTCAATCAACCACCACAACAAGAAGAACAACAGGGATTTAATCAAAACTAAACAATAGACAATCACGATCTTGTTAGCAAATGACAATCAACACAAGGACCAGCGATAATTTCATGAGATTTTAATTAAAGTCGTTGCCAAGATTAAAACAAAGGTTGGCAATCTTACAGGTAAATGATTTCCGTCGACTTGATCCGTTTTGTCCCATACACACTCCTGAAGGAGCGAGACGACGAAAATTGTTCGTAGATGTAGTGTTTATTAATTGTATTTGTATTCGTAATCAGTTTCGTTCGAAAATGAAAAGCATTAATAGGAAAATCTCATCAGGGTGGCGTTGTTGGGATTTATTCGTGAGACCCGATTGTCATGTGCAGCATATTATTTGATTCACTCCTACATTTGGTGAATTCGCTAGTAAAGTCGAAAGTGATTTATTTGATGCATTTGACATTTCGATACCAGAGTTATTTGTTATCAAGACGTTTACATTTTTTATGACCTGTACCGGCATACAGTAGGGTATAAATACTAATACTAATGAAGAATTGATTATTTGAGGAAAAACGAAATAAGTTTGTTAGAAATTGCTAGCTCCGTTATTATTGACGCTACGATTTTTTTTTTATTTTAAATATTACACCGCATAGATATTTTATCATGTGTTTCAATGTGTGATCACATTTTCCACAAAAAAGTTTTTTTTTACTTTTTTTGCTAAAGTTTTTGGTTTTTGGACATTTTGGAATCAAAAAGTAATAATTATGGAAATTATTGTCACATCGTTTTATGATTGATCAATATAGTCCTCGATAACGGGAAAAAATGGATTACCTCACCGTTGATCCTTCGTATATGTTTTCTTCCTGTCGAGTTGACAACATTCAATTTGCGGCAATTCTCGGTAGCGGGGCGTTTTTTTTTAACGGCCACCGAAAACTTTTGGGACTTTCCGACAACTAGAATGCCCCAAAAAATTTGTCCGACAGTATTACCACTGAATTTTCCATTATTTTATTAACGATTCTGAAAAAATGAGATATGATGTAATGAATTTTATGGCGTCATAACATGGCCGATCGACCATGTTTATACAGTGTGACCCATTTAAGATGGAAGCACCCATATAAAACTTATATTTTTCAACCGATTAGAATGATTTTGTTTTCGTCAGGTAAACATTCAAAAAGTGTACCGGGACACCAAATTTCATGAATATATCTCCATTTCCAGGGCCAACTAATCTTATTTTTCAACGTCAAAAAACTAAAAAAATTACTAGCGATTTTTTTAGAAAAAATCTGACTACGCCACTGGATTAGCGATATTTTCAAATGGTTCACATGTAAATAACGTTGGCATGCGTAAAATAATAAAAAAGTTATAGGGGAATGAAATTTGAGAAATATGTCTTGTAATCAACCCGCCAATTCAATTTCAAAGCTTTTGTAACAACTTTGACTACACCACTGGATTCAGGGTGTCTTGAAATATTACTGACCATAATCTCATCGAAATCTGTTGATAAATAAAACAAATAAGAAATTTTGAGATAAAATGACATTTTCTTTAAATTCCATTTTCAAATTTTATTTTCTTGTGATGTTCTTATTTATGAACAGATTTTGATGAAATTGCAACCAGTGATATATCGAAATCTCCTGAATACAGTGGGGTATTTTGAATTTTGATAAAAGTTCTGAAATTGAATTGGTGGATTGATTAAACGGCATACTTATCAAATTTCATTCCTTCATAACTTTTTTATTGATTGACGCATTTCAACGTAATTTACATATGAACCATTTGAAAATGTCGCGAATCTAGTGGTGCAGTCAGATTTTTTCTAAAAAAATCGCTAGTAATTTTTTTAGATTTTTGACCTTGAAAAATAAGATTAGTTGATCCTGGAAATGGAGATTTATACATGAAATTTGGTGTCCTAGTAGACTTTTTGAATGTCTAACTGAAGAAAACAAAATCATTCAAATCGGTTGACAAATGTAAGTTTTATACGGGTGCTTCCATCTTAAATGGGTCACACTGTATACGCACCAACCCAGTGGCATAATTCGGTTAGACTCCGCTATAAACCTTTCAATCTGCGGTCACATTCTAAGCACAATTTTTATTTCCGCTTGTTTCGCAGAACATAGTTGCCAGTCAACCCAAAAATTGGCAAAACTGAGTTTCGGCTTAATTATCTGCTTATAGAGGGTGTTCCTAAACATCATGTACCTACATCCGAAAGGGGGATATTCCTTGGCTAATTCTACGACTAAAATTTGATATAAACATAGGTCCGCGAACGCTTCCTTACCGATTTACAGGGTGTTGAAATTTCGAGATTTTTTTTTTACAGTTTTGAGATATTTGGGTCAAATAATAAAAACAGGTTACGTCATAGGACATATCAAATGTTTGTAAAAATCTACGTGGTGATAGTTTTTATTGGTCATGCCTCCTTTTGAATTTTTTGGTTCGTTTACAAACTTTTTTTGTTTATTGTAGTTTTTGCGTATCAACGACCATTATCAAGAAAAAAATAGAAAATGATTTTTCTTTTATTCGCTAAAATTTAGTTTATTTGCCGCTGTCTACTAAAAATTATAGCTAAAGGCTTTTGCAACAACGATTTATTATACAGAATATCTAAAATAAAAGTCTTAACAAGGAAACTACGTTATGACAATTGTTGAATTTGACCTCTTCCATTCTTCATACACGCGTCCGCTCTACTCATTAATGATCGTACTCTGTCAAACACCCCCGGAGTATTTCTTACGGTTTCAAATACATTTATTATTCGATTTCATAAGTCATCAATGGTATTTATAACAAATGTATACCATACAATTAACAATTTAAACACTTGCAAAAACACCTAACGGCTCTACATGCGAACTGTCAAAATTAGTAACAACGAGCGACTATCCAAAATAAAGTCATTTGGAAATTTACTTTTTTCAGCAATTTACTAAAAGTCACTTTCTATTTTTTTATTCAGATGTTTTGTTTGTTTTTAGAGGGCCGGGTAGCTCAGTGGTTGGGACTCTCGCGTTCAAAATCATTGACTGCTGGTCGGCTAGGTTCAAATCCTAGCGACTACAGATTTTTATCTGATGGCCCGAGAAAGTGTTAGGAATCGCACGTTAAAAAGTGAGACCTCGTTAATCCTTGACTCGCACAAGTTTCGACTTTTGAGGACTGCCGTTCGTAAGGGGACGACAGCTGGTTAACGGAAAAAACAATTTTCCTGGTTGCAAAAGCCTACAGCTTCAATCTTTAGCAGACAGTGGCGAATAAACAAAATTTTAGCGAATTTCAAAAAATGATTTATATTTTTTTCCTAACGTTCGTAGATACGCAAAAAAACTACAGGAAACAAAAAAGTTTGTGAACAAACTAGAAGATTATTTTTTTATTTTAGAGTTTACCAACGGCGCACTTCAAAAAAGTTCGGGGGGAGAAAAAGGGACATGACCCATAAAAAAAATATGACACTGTAGATTCTTACAAAAATGTGACATGTATTCATGTAAGCCCTATAACGTAACCTGTGTTTCCAATTTGAGCAACATATCTCAAAAACTGCGGGATCTATATAGAATAAACGACGAAAAACTTGAAATTTCAACACATCGTATAGCGGTAACGAAAAGTTTGCGGACCTATGTTTATATAAACTTTTGGTCGTTGAATAAGCCAAGGAATTTCTTCCTTTCGGATGTACATAAGCAGATAATTGCCGCGAAACAAGCGGTAAAAAACCTTGTGCTTAGAATGTGATCCCGTGTTGACCGCAGCTAAAAGCGTAAATAACGCAGTTTGCCGTAATATGTCATTGCACCAACCACCCGGGGTGGTGCTGTAATTGTTTCGGTTTTTTTACAGCTGAGAAGTGAATATAAAAATCAGTAAGTAAGTCGACCCGGAGCGCCACGGCAATCAAGAGTAATAACCGTCCTGTACCCGCACAAGCTTCACACGATGTCTTTTGGTACACGCAATGAGCGAGTACGAAGAAATATAATTATTGTGCAGAATAATTTTTCAATTTAACAATTTTATTTGGGAATAGGCGAGATTGTGACGCACAGGATCCGTTACGAATGAGGTTTCTGTGCACCAAAAAAATATTCAAATAAAAAAGTATAAGATTTAGAGAAATTTTATCGGTTTGAAAATGATCGGAGAAGGAAAAAGAAAATTTCGTATCGTTACCTACCTTCTCATGCAAATATAATATGCGAGTATTTGAGTACCTAGTATGCGTTTTGTATAGCACTTCACGGGGATGTTTGCGGGTGATCCAAAAATCATGAACAATTTAGTAAATTTGGAATGTTTAAACTGAAGCAGCAACCCATACCCTCTTTGGAATATATGCAACAATTTTAGAGAAATGTGACAGGTCCCACTTATACATGCCAAAAAAAACGTTTTACTCCTGCCTCATTTTCAACTTACCCATAAAACCCGCATTATCTACAGTAAATGTTGAAAATAATCGCTTATTCATATCCTGCATATATGTTTAATAACACTATTGTGAATTTCAAACTTCAAGCTTGAAATCACATACTTTATTTTTTATGTAGGATGTGTATGAGCGATTATTTTCCACGTTTACTTAAAAAGTTGCCGGGATTATAAGTGAGACTTCTCACTAGTCTAAAATCGATGAATATGGTCCAAAGAGGTTACTGATTCCAGCTTCAGTATAATTGTTTCATATTAACTAATATATTTATGACTTTTGGATCCTCCCTAACTATCGTAGAAGGGTTATGTAAAGTGGGATAAAACACATTTTGGGTACTCAGATACTCACATGTTATATTTGCATGAGGAAGTAGAAGTCTTCAGGAACGATATACACGTTTTCTTTTCCTTCTACTATAATTTTTAGCAAAGTTATGACAAATCTTATTTTCGGACCTGCCGGAAATGGCAGTGGCGGCTTAACGCGTGTCTGAAATTTGATATCGCAATTCAATCAGGTTTTTTGAGAAAACGAGCGCATTTTGTTAGGAATTACTAAGTATATTTCTTGTGGAGAATTAAATTATCTTTTGACTTGTTGAAATTGTTTCTTGATAAATCTTATACTTTCCGAAACAACAGCAAAAACAAATTTAATTTTTTAAATAATTTTTTTTTGGCACTACCTCTGATTTTTTGGTAAACATTTTTTTTAACAAATATGTAACAAATATTATGAAAATTTTAAGTTTCCTTGAGAGTTTTTCTTGAGATAAGGTCTTTATCAATATTATAAGTAGGAGATTTGAGCCGGTTCTGGGCCTCCCCCCACCACTATGACGTCATCAGTGACCTTGACCTATGACCTATGACCTCGACCTATGACCTTGACCCATGACCTTGACCTATGACCTATGACCTTGACCTATGACCTCGACCTATGACCTCGACCTAGGACTTGACCTAGGACTTGGGCTTGCCCTTAGCCTTGACCATGATGTATATTGTTGGGAGGTGTTCAGGGTTTGTGTTTGTCCTAGAGATTGTGATGACTTGATTTTTTTTCATACACGGACAAGTACCTTTTGCCAAGTACTTAATATATTTTTCTTACCTCAATGTCTTTCATGTATACTTACTCTGCCATTGTGTATGATCTAATGTGTGGAGTACGCATAAAAATCTAAACCGAAGTATAGAGACGTCTGCACGCCACGGATATCCAGTCAGATATGTGAACTGGCGTCACACACCCATACACTGCGGTGACTCATCGACTACTCTCCGTCCTCTCTTCATTAATATGGTGGGGATGGTTCTGCTGTGACGTTGTATGAATAGTCGAAGCGGATAGAATTTGTTCATCCTCTCTCCCACTCATCGATATTACATATAAAGGAGGTGGGAATGATTGTGAAATCAGTATTTTGTTGAGTTTTGTGCTGAGAAGACGACATCGATAAAATGTATTCCTGTGGTTGTGGTAAATCGTTCACTCGTAGTGATAATCTCCGTCGGCATCAACTTCAAAGTTGCCAAGGTGGCCCTTCTGTGAAAAGGATTAAGTTAGATGTGGCTGCATCGACACCAATGTACACATGCAATTGTTGTAATGTGACAATTCCTACATCCCAAGTTAATTCTCACAAAAGAACTCTCCAACACAGGAACAATGCATGTGTGCAAGTGAGTGATGGCATACAGATTATAAGGAATGCTTTCAAGTGTAGAATTGTGAGTTATAGAGTGGAAAGTACCAATGTTTACACTGAATATATGCCATTCTTCAATGAGATCAGGGAGAAGGTTATTGGATTACTTGAAGAGGCAATAAAGGTTCACAAGATCTTTAAAGTGAATATGGAAGTATTTGGCAGCTACATTGTTCAAACACGGGATTTGAGTGACACGAAGTCATTCAATTCACAGAATAAAATTGTGGATCAGTCTACGGATTTGGGTGCATTATTCGATGGATTCCGTGATGTCATTATTGCTCAGACTACGGAATTTGAAGAACGTGATTCAGGTATTTATTTAAAGTTTCATTTCTATTTATATGAATAATAAATTATTGTTATGTTTCAGGATGGAGTTGTGAAAAAATTAAGTTCCTCGAAGTGAACATCAACAAGTATAGTCCACTCAGCGGATGTTCGTATGTGAAGCTGCCCGAGTTCATTGAGACAAGAAAAGGCGTTGTGAATATTCGTAATGAAGATCAACATTGTTTTGCATGGGCCATCACATCTGCATTGTTTCCTGCGAATGGTAGAGTGTCAGAAGTTTCCTCATACCCCCACTACGCCAATGTCTTGAATGTAACAGGTATGGATTTTCCAGTTAAACTTCAAGCTATAAAAAAGTTTGAGGACATGAATGATATTTCAATTAATGTGTATGGGTTAGAGTCAAAACTTGATAAGGGTAAAATGAAATATGAAGTGGTTGGTCCGTTGCGTTACTCACAGAGAAGACTTAGAAGACATGTTAATTTGTTACTTATAACAGATGATTCTGGCAATAGTCATTATTGTTGGATTAAAGACCTTTCTAGGTTAGTTTCAAGTCAACTATCTGCGCATGAGCATAAAAAATATTTTTGTGATGGATGTTTATTGTATTTCTCTCACGAGCGATTACTGTTACGTCATCAGTTGCATGACTGTAATCACTTGAGTACTACAACACCATCAGTCAATTTCAGAATCAACAAATATGGTAAAATGTTACCGGGTAATGCACTTATGTTTGAAAATTTTGAGAAACAAATGAAGGTGCCATTTGTAGTTTATGCTGATTTTGAATCAGTTCTCAAACCCATTCAAACTAGTCAACCCAACCCTAAACACTCATTCTCGAATAAAACATACAAACACGAACCTTATTCATTTGCTTATTCGATAAAATGTTCATACAATGATAAATTATCGAAATTTGTTACATATAGGGGTGAGGATGCAGCCGAGAAATTTGTTACAAAACTTGAAGATGATTTGAGAAATATTTATCACAATTATTTGAGGTATCCAATTCCTATGGCTGCACAAACCCCCGCGGAAGAAGCAGAGTTTTCTTCTACACAATTTTGTGGAATATGTGATAAACCATTCACGGGTGGTGATGTGAAAGTGAGAGACCATTGCCACCTCACTGGAAAAAAAAGATCACCTGCCGCACATTCCGTATGTAACTTAAATTTCAAATTGCCAAATTTTGTTCCAATCATTTTCCATAATCTGAGTGGGTATGATTGTCATTTGTTCATAAAAGAACTGTATAGAAACAAAGACAAAGTGGATGTTATTCCACAAACTAAGGAAAAATACATTTCTTTCACTAAGCATCTATTCACTCACACATACACTGACAAAGACGGAAAAGAAAAAAAGAATTTTTTGAAAATGAGATTTATAGATAGTTTCAAATTCATGTCGAATTCTTTGCAGAACTTAGGTGCTAACTTAACATCCGATCAGTGTATTGAGATGCATAAACATTTTCCACAAATTGACAAATTCAATTTGATGAGACAGAAAGGTGTTTTTCCATATAACTTTGTTGATCATATTGACAAGTTGAATTATCCAACTCTACCCACTAAAAATCAGTTTTATGACAATCTTAACGGAGAGCATATATCAGATAAGGATTATATGAGAGCGAAACTTGTTTGGCATTTATTCGAGTGTAAGAGTTTAGGGGAATACTCGGATTTATATTTGAAGTCCGATGTTCTTCTATTATGCGACATATTTGAGAATTTTCGAAATATATGCTTAGATAAATATAAATTAGATCCAGCACAGTATTATACAGCGCCCGGATTATCGTGGGATGCAATGCTGAAGTATACGAATATTGAATTGGAATTATTGACAGACATTGACATGATTAATTTTTTCAAAAAAGGAATACGGGGCGGAATAAGTCAGTGTAGTGAAAGGAAGCATATAGCTAATAATAAATTTTTACCCGATTATAACCCAGATGAACCTTCATCATACATATCATATTTAGATGCAACTAACCTATATGGTCACAGTATGTCACAACCATTACCCACCAACGATTTTGCATGGCTAACACCCGATGAAATAATCAATTTGGATGTAATGGGAGTGGCATCTGATAGTCCATACGGTTATGTTCTTGAAGTAGATGTTCATTATCCCCAAGAGTTACATGACAAACATGCTGATCTTCCCTTTCTCGTTGAAAGTTTAATACCACCACACTCGAAATCAAAAATTCCTAAATTAATTCCAAATTTAAATGACAAAAGAAAATATATTGTACATTATAAAAACTTACAGCAGGCTGTGGCCAATGGTCTTATTATTATGAACACACATAGAGTGTTGAGATTCAAGCAGTCATGTTGGATGAAACCTTATATTGATTTGAACACTGAAATGCGAAATCGATCTAACAACAAAGCTGAAAAAGATTTCTATAAACTCATGAATAATGCAGTTTATGGGAAAACAATGGAAAACGTTGATAACAGAATTGATGTTAGACTGGTTACGCATTGGGAAAGTATCAAGAGGAAAATTGGTGCTAGCGCCCTAATATCACGTCCAAATTTCAAAAGCTGTTCAATTTTTTCAGAAAATTTTGTTGCTATTCAATTGGGCAAAGTTAATGTATTGTACGATAAACCGCTATATTTGGGATTTTGTATTCTAGAATTATCCAAAACAGTCATGTACAACTTTTTCTATGGATGTATTAAACGTCATTATGCAGAAAATGCCACCTTACTCTACACTGACACGGATTCTTTAATTTTGAAAGTAAATACCGATAATTTTTATGATTTCATGACCAACAATATATGCGAGTTTGATACTTCCAATTACAACGTAGGAAACCAATTCAATATTCCTATTACAAAGTCAATTCTGGGTAATTTCAAAGATGAATTTCCGAATGATCCCATAATTAGCTTTTATGGTACCGGTGCCAAAGCATATTATGTTCAGTCTGTAGGTAGTGAATTCAAAAAAGCAAAAGGTGTCAAAAGATCCGTCATAAAGAATGAATTGACATGTGAAGATTATAAGAAAATTGTCGAACAGGGTGGTCTAATATTCAGGAAGATGAACTCGTTCAGAAGCATATTGCATGACATGTATACTGAATTGAAGAACAAAGTTGCATTGTCATACCATGATGATAAACGGTTCATCATTCCCAATACGACACACACTCTTCCTTGGGGTCATAGCGATATAGAATTCTACCAGAATGATCCAGTAGAGAATATTCGTTGGGTTTCCAATATTATTCAATCTTTTTCCCAAGAGAGTCCTTTGGATCAATTACTTCATTTATTAACAGCTGAATTGAACAAATGAAATATCATTTCAAATGGAAAATTCACCACCATACTTATTTATTTGTATTTGAGATGTAATTACGCTTATTATATAAAAGTCAAATTATACTAGTCAATTTTAGTTAATGTCTTGTCCAGTTACCAAATATATAAAAATATATAAATATACACGTTATTCTGATTTCCTATTGTTTCATTTAAGAGAATAAATATCTACACAGAGATATATAGATTTTAATTGTCTTGAAATCATCAGTATGAAAGATATCAAGGTGGAAGAAAGATGTCCAAAGCTATTGATAAATTCGGCCGTAGACGAAAATGGGGTACTGTCAAAGTTCGAGTTCTTCAAGGTTCCCAAGGTCCTCAAGGTATGGGATTCAAGCTTTCGCCTGACGACCAATATGATATGCAAGGTAAAAGACTGAAAAATGCTGGTGAACCGATAGACGAGAGTGATTGTGTAACTCAATTATATCTCAATGAACAAATTACGGAGACGAAGGCACTTGTCCTTAAAGCCTTGCAGGCTGCCATACATGCCACAATGGCTAAGATTGTACCTGAAGCCCGTCAAGCATTCAATGAAAAAGTAGAGGAGGTGACTGATGATCTAGATCGCAAATACAAAAATCTAAAAAGTGATGTGGATATCAAAGTATGGGATGCTACAGCCACAATGACACGAAAAATATCAGAGTTGACAACTGAACTCGATTACAACAGCAAAAATCTGAAAAATGATTTGGATGCCAATGCATTGAATGTCACATCTGCAGTGATGCTGAAATATAATGATTTGGAAAGAAGGTTAGCTGAATTGGAGAATAAACATCCTGATGTTTGGCTCACACATAGACCAAAACTGTGGGCTCCAGGTAGTGATCCAGAACCCGCTGTTTGAAAAATAAATTTGTATTATGAAAATATTACAAATAAAATGTTCTAAATCAATGTTGAAATTTTTCATTTCTTACTCACCAAATATATTATAGAATTTGGTAGTGGGTGAGTTCTTTTTGAAAAGTATCAATTCAAGTTATGGAAACTTTGTACATTTTTGCCATTGAGTGGCGCAGATGCGTGTGTTTATGTTCTTTGTGTGGCCCTGAAAAGGGCCTATTGGGTGCTCCGAAGAGCTGGGTGCCATCCCGCATATTTATGCGGGACGACCACGGGGGGGGGGGGGGGCAGGGTGAGGACTTAGATGACATCGTCATCCTCGTCATCCGATGACACCAAGATGATGGTGTCATCATCGGAGTCGTCCTCTACGGGGAACTCGTCCGGGTCGAGGTCCATATTTATGTCCTCGACACGGATATGGACCACTTGGCCATCATCCTCGAACTCATCCTCCGAGGAGCTATCGAAGTCGTCGACGCGTTGATCCATATCTTCGTCGTCCGAAGTCGACGGAGATGGATAGTTCCACACATCTGTGGAGTCCGACACCTCATTCACCTGAATCGGACCCCGTGGATCTCGATGGTAAAATGGATCCTGCCTCTCACCCTGGTATACCTGCTGGACCTGTACGGCAGAGACGATCTGATATCTTGCTATCATCGCTTCCCGTTCCAAATCATCTTCGAATTCGGCACAATGTCTCGGAGACGAGGTGGAGTCTGGAAGAGGCATCTTGGAAGACTGATACTATAATCTGAGCTGGCATTGAATTTATACTAGTTCGGGGGTGGCAGTGTAGGGTGGGAGAAAAGAGTGGGGGTTTGAAGGCTGAGAGAAATCAGGAGATGGGAGAAATACACATCATATTATTTTATAAAATATGTAAATAAAATATAAATAAAATATGTATATAAATAAAATATAAATAAAATATGTAAAAACATAATTCAGATGAATTGAAGAAAAATGCCCCATCCTCCGCATTGTTCAATGTGCACCAGACCATTAAATGTGCACTCCTATTTCACTTCATCTTTTTTTCTATTTTTATTCTAAATCTACATATACAAAACTTATATCTACTTACAAATAACTTAACCTTAACCTTAACATATCTAAAAATTAAAATTAGCAAATTGCTCCAGGTTGCTTCGGAGCCGTGCCACCAAAGCCACCCCCTGCGCCTTGGCATCTTCCAGCCTGGTGACTAGCTGGACCTCCCGGAGACTTTGCTGCCGATCGCGGGCCATCAGCTCTGCCTGCTGGCGCTCAAGCTCTTCCAGCTGGCGGTTGAGTTCTGCCCGCGCCAGCTGACTGTCATCATAGTCCCGCTGGGCCTCCTCTATCCCACGCTTTGCCCGTTGCACACTCATCTCCAGCTCAGGTACGATAGGTGCTGGAGGGTGGACTTCTTCAGCAGTGGGTTGTGGAGGGGCAACTTCAACGACAGGTGGTAAAGGTGCGTCTATAACCGGTGTCACAACAGTTGAGGATGTCTTCTTGGACACCCTTCTTCTGCTGTTGTGTGCGTGCTTCCTCGATGATGATTTCTTCGGTGGTTTTGGAGGCAGGAAATCATCATCGCTGTCAGCAATTTGGATTATAGGCAAACCTTCCATCGACGAATTTGCTCCTGCGTCACGGGATCTCTTGGAAGCAACTCCGTTAATGAACCCACCTTGCCGTCTACGTTGGTCCATCGTCAGCGACTGCATTTCGGGGACCTCTCTCCTGATGACGTCCATAACGTCATTGAAGTGCTCTTCGTCTGGCATTTGAGGTGCGGCGCCATCCACCCTGATGTTACTCAGGATCGTTATTGCTGCAAGACCAGTTAATGCGGGAGAATCCATAGCTAAACATACAAAAAAAAATTAAACGGGTTCATGATTACAAGATTGTTAACTTACTCTCAAATTATTACAGCTTGCTATAGTCTGCTAATTCAGTTGGCTGGTGGTTGATCTGGCGGGTGATCTTGTGGATGATGTGGTAGCTGATGTCAGTTCAGAAGAGTGACTGAAGATTATTCGGAGGAAGTTCTTGTTTTAAACACTCAGACCTCCACCCCACTCCTCTTCTTCTTCTCCGACCTCCTACTCCAATCCCCACTCCGACCACCCACTCCTCTTCTTCTTCTCCGACCTCCTACTCCAATCCCCACTCCGACCACCCACTCCTCTTCTTCTTCTCCGACCTCCTACTCCAGTCCCCACTTCGACCACCTACTCCGACCTTCCACTTCAATCCCCACTATGTCTTAAGCCACACCTCTTTCTTTAGCCAGTATCCCTCAGACCAGAAAACCCCACCCCATCATAACCCCACCCCTATTTCAGCTCTGTTATTTGTTACAATGTACACATCCACCTACGGGACAGAGCAGATATAGGGGTGAGTGACAAGAATAACAATTATGAGTGGGAACATTTGCATACTCGAGTGTATCATGTGAATTAACATGCTGATACCACTCACCATTATTATTCATGCCGCAATACCGTACAAAACAAATATCACATAGGAAGCGTTTTTCATTATCACAAGTTTTGATAGTAACAAATGAAAAGCTGCAACAGTACAAATTTGTTGCAACGTCTTCTAACACCTCTGTCATATTTATCTGATGGGCATTGCTCACGATCGTTTCGGGGACATCCTCACAGTCTGGTACAATTCCATCGTCTACTTCTGGTTCTTCTCCGTCATCTTCTAGGAACTCTTCTTCGACGAAGTCATCCCCAGCGGGTATGTCTTGGCGGCCATCTTCAAAATCTACCAGGTCATGGAATTCGCCATTGTCACCATTCTCACCCACTACAACTTCATCTTCTTGTTCCCAAACAAACTCGTCACCTGCCAACACATCAACTTGATTGTTGGCATCTAATTGGGAGAGGGCTTCCAATGCAAAACCAACTTGATCAACCATAATTGCTTTACAAACACAGTTTCTAACAGAAAATACAAAAGTCGAATGAAATGTTAGGATTTTGGACCGATTTTATATGTTACAATCGTGAGTGGGGGTTACCACCTCCACTAAACCCACACTTCATCTCCTGAGAATAGCAATTCCTCCATTAACCTAGATTTCCTCGTCATCTAATTAGTGACGCAAATGCAAACAACGAGGATACAAAAATACTGAAGATATTTAGGAAAAAATATTTGATTTTCGAATTAAACCACAGAAACATGACAAAAATATATCTTCAATTTTTTTTCTAGTAGAATCCACCCATTCAAATCTTTTATCAAGTATGACATATTTCGATAAAATCCATTATAACGTGGATAAAAAAATCTTAGAGATTATTAGGAAAAAATATTTGATTTTCGAATGAAACCGCAGAATCATGACATAAATATATTTTCAAATTTTTTTCTATTAGAATTCATCCTTTCAAATCTTTTATCAAGTATGACATTTTTCGATAAAATCCATTATAACGTGGATACAAAAATATTAGAGATTCTAAAAAGAAATGTTTGATTTTCGAATTAAAGTGCAGAAACATGACAAAAAAAATATTTTCAAATATTTTTTCTAGTTGAATTTACTCTTTCAAATCTTTTATCAAGTATGACAAATTTCGATAAAATCCATTATATCGCGGATACAATACATTACAGCAATTCCAATATGCACTGATTCAACCCCGCATGGAAACGCCAATGATACCTGCCGTCTACAATAGCTTTAATATTTTAGTAACTGACCGGTGAGGGTGAATTTTACCTGAGATGACCGTAAATTCATTTCATTTGGGTAAATTTTTATTTCATAGCGTCTCTTTGCGATAGTTCAGTTGTGTTTTATCTGTAATGGCGTTAGTAACAAAATCTCAATCAGAAAGTGAAGCGGCGGTTAAGGCACTGTTGGACATGGAAAATATAGTGCCGACTATCATATCACCCATTAGAGAAAACGAAATTGTGGAACAATCGCCTGTGAAAAGTGCAAGGAAGCGTAGTAGGCCGATATCGAAAATAGACAAATTCAAAGAAATCGTCAAAAAAGCTAGCCCATATGCCCGGAATGCATGGAGAAAACCGAACTTTTCATTACAACCGAGTGTTAGGGAAGAATATAGAGTGGAGGACTTTAGCGACGACGACGAACCAACAGAACAACAGACAGACAAACCAAAAGACACAAAAAACACTACAGACTCAGGGAGTTCTTCTACAGACACAGATACTTCATCTACAGATACAGACACAAAACAGACAGACAACAAACAACAAAGGTCTACAGAAACGGAGAATTTTGTCAAGGAAAGCAAGCGTATGTTTGCTTTACTGGAGAAACTTGATTTATCGACTGATACAGACAATGAAAATTTGAAAAAACTGAACAGTACATGTGATAGGTATGAAAAGAAATTTCGGGAAGCTCAGATACAACGTGACCAACTGAAAAATAAGATAGGAAAGCGTGAAGAAGCAATAGAATTCAGGAAGCAGATGATGGAAAACTATGCAATTTTTTTTTCAGGAAATGATTAATATGCAATTTTTTTTCAGGAAATGATTAGTTGATGAAAGTTCTGAAAGGAGTGCATATATATTAATTGGTCGATGTACACAGTGAAGGGCGATGTAGAGGGGCCCTTCACGGACTTTCATTGATTAATTATTTGAAATAAAAAATCTATTTTAAGCTGGGATCGGAACAAAATTCTAGAAATGAAAAATAAAAATGGAAATATTCATTGATTAATTATTTGAAATAAAAAATCTAATTTAAGCTGGGATCCGAAATGCAAAAAAAAATTATAATCGAATAGAAAAGAGAGGTTCATTGATTAAAAAACGATAAATAAAAAAAACTATTTTAGGCTGGGATTCGAACCTGTACAGCGCAAAATTCTAGATATGAAAAATAAAAATGGAATTATGCAAAAAAAATATAATCGAACAGAAAAGATAGGTTTTTTTTTTGATGGGCGAGTTCAAGGTCACAAAACCAAAAAAAGCCCGAGAAATAAATCTCTTAATATCACCCTCCACCCACCTCCTAGGTGATATAGAGAGATTTCTTTCTCGGGGCACACTGCAAACTCACCACTGAGCTACGCAGCCTCCGAAAGAATTAGTCAAATTTCTTCTATATGAATGTTTTAAATCAAACCCCTGAAATGTATGCGACTAAATATACATGCTCCTACAATTCCGTAAAACTGAAGAGTTGGTCCATCTAGTGCCAAATAGCACAACACATATAAACTATACCAACTGAGCTAATGCGATCTCCGAAGGAATTCGTTATAGCTACCTCTAAAGACCTTTATTTAACCCCTCATGATAAATTCCCCCAAAGAAAATATGACTTTTTGTGATAGAAGTGCAAGTAAAAGGAACGTATGTGAAATATCTTGCAGTTTACAGGCTTGTAAATTGTACATGCTTCAAAAACTCTGCATGGGCAATTTACAAGCATATATTTTTGACCGTTGCTTGTGTTTATAAACTGCTAACAGTTCACATACGTTCCTATTCAAAAGAGATATTTTCTTTAGTTCAGAAGTATTAACTTTGTTAATACTGGAGGAATTTAACATGAAGGGTCAAAAACCCTGGGTGGGCACCCATGTATCTGAATCTTGGCGTATCCACCAGCCATTGAAGTGCAGAATGTTTTGATTAGGGGCAATGCATTGAACCGCTTTTCAGATATTTTGCTGCGATTTTTTTTATATATTTTTTTGGAAATATATGATCATTGCGAAAGTTTTTCATCATAGAACTTTTTTGAAATTCCCACTTATGAGTGAGATATGATTTTTTTAAATATTGATATCGAGATTTTGTTGTAAAATTTATTTCAAGTATAACCTACAATTTTATATTTTTTCTTGGAAGATATGATCATTTTTAATGTTTTTGACCAACAAACTTTTTCTTTATTATCATTCATGAGTGAGATATAATTTTCAAAAATAAGTAGGAGTAGGAGATCTGAGCCGGTTCTGGACCTACCCCCACCATCATAACTTTCAACCAGCAAATTATTTCGCGGTTCGATTCGCGGCCGCGAATTTAATCGCAGTTCGATTCGCGGCCGCGAATTTAATCGCGTTTTGATTCGCGCTCGCGAATCAAAACAGCGGTCAAGGTCTCGAATCCGCGGATTCGCCCGTAGGTCTATTATTTTGAATTTTTCACTTTCTTGATGTCCAACACTTCTTTTTCCTATGAAGTTTGTGAAGGTAACTCCTGGGAGGGAGGGATATCTACTCCCTCTCCTTCTATGGTGGTTTGTTGTCATGTTCATTGTGCGCATGTACCAGTCGACTTGTTTGAATAAAACTTAGAGTCGCATTAACATCAGCACCATTTCTGTCCACATCCCATTGATATCACACATTCCTACGAGCTAAATATGAACTCATTACCAAATTTGTCTGCTGAAGAAGAAGCAATGCCATGTATTGCAACAAATGATGACTTTGGTTTTGAAGATATTCCGGTATATCACTTGTCATCCCAAGAAGGTTTCATCGATGAATATAACATTGATGATTATCTGAAGATGGGAGATATACCGGAACCTTCAGAAAGTGTTGATCCAACCCTTTCACAATTGTCACTACCAAAATGCCCGTCACTTCTCTCTCCTCTTAGTGTCGATACGAAAGCGAAACCATCTAGGAGAAAGTGTGCATCTACTGCTTCAAATCCCAAGAAAACAAGTAAGGGTGTACGGAAACCCCGTAAGAAGAAAGTAGATGACACCTTCAAGAATGTGATAGGTGATTTGGAAGATGTATCGCTTCATTCTTTTGGTCCACTGCAGCGTTGTGGAGACATGCTTAAGAAAGCGAAATGCAGCATCGTAAAATCGAGAGCTATCATCGTCAAATGCGATGACGATGTTCGAAGAGGTAGCATGGACGACGAGGTGGTTCTTCAGAAGCTCGATGCAAAGATTGTATCATCGAAGGCTGAACTGATCAAAATGTGTGAAGATGCAGATAAACTCCGTTTCAAAATCACACAGAAGAATCAGTCCGCCCTTTGTTTGAAAATGCAAGCTGAGATTGAGCTTCAGGAGTCCACTAAACTTTTTGATATGGTAGCATCTGTACGTGATAAGTGGCGAAAAGAGTTTGATCACGCATTCCAATCTGATAGTGATTAGCTCTGAGGATTATGAAATGTTATCAATGTTGTGAGTTGAAATGAAAGACTTTTTCAAAAATCTATGAAGTGGGGAGGAGTATGCAGATTATTTCGGTTTTGGCATACACTGGGCGTTGCGTTTGGTTGGGGCAACGTTCACCACTTCATGATTTATTCATTTTGAAAAAAAACTCAAAAATAGTTCTATATTTTCTATAGTTTATTAATAATCTTACAGCTTAGTGAGAATAATAAGTAATACAATTTCATTCAAATATTAAACCATAGCACTTTTGTGTAACCATGAATTCTTTCCGCTTGGAAGGCCTAACCACTTAATGTATAGTTTATTTCCTTTCCTCCTCAACACTTTTTCAACTAGGTATACGTCAGGATTTTGCGTTTTCAATAATTCTTCTCCATAAAAACATCCTCTAATCGGGCTCCCATCCATGTCTTCAAGAATATAAGTTATGGGGTATGTTTGGTTAATTTTAACAATTTTGAATAGTTCTGTTGTGTAATTGGCAGTGTAACCCTTTTCGAAAATATTCTTGTACTTGCTTATACGTACAATATCATTCATTCGGAATTTGGAAATACTTTGTTTTCTTCGAGGGATTACTTTGGAACTTTTGAATTTCAGTTTTGTTGCTGGCATAACATCGATTGGTTTCATACCAATTGTACGATGCACCTTATTGTTATATTTGCTTGTTATGATTGGAAGAATATTCAACCATTTGTTGTGTCCCATCGCTGAAAATTCTCTATAAAGCCACGTCTTTATTGTTCGAATTACTCTTTCAGCTATGGCCGCCTTCATGGTGCTGAATGTTGAATAATGGTTGATCTTATATTTTCGCATCAAAAATGAAAAAGAACTATTGAAAAATTCTGATCCTTGATCGCTTTGTAGATGTTTCGGGGAATAGTTGGCTTCTTTCAGCACATCTTCCATTGCATTGGTTACAGCACTACCTGTTTTATTTTTAATCGGCTTCGTCCATAGATATTTCGAGTAGCAATCAATGACCACAAGAACATATCGATATCCTTTGTTATGTTTAGCATAAGGTTGTAATTCGGCAAGATCTATTTGCCACAGATCTGCAAAACCTTTGACGGTGGTGGTTCTTCTGATGAAATTACGTCTTGCCGGCTTATGTAACTCATTGACAACTTGTCGTTTGACATCACTTATTTCATTATCCATCTCCTCGCAATCACTTATTTGTTTTCATTCAGACAAACAATTTGACAATGTTACGGCATCATATAATGAGAACAAACTGATCATTTTTGCTGATGTATTAGATTATTATACCTTCCTCACGTAATTCTTCAATTATGGAAATTATTTCATTATCATGTCCAGTGTGTCCAGCTGACTTTGAAGATATCAATAGCCGCAAACGAGCGACTAACTCCTTGGGTGAATTCCAGTAAACATAATTCGCAGGTTTGGGATCATACATTTTCTGCATTTTCATTCGATGGAACCCTTCACCTTTTTTTGTCCTACTTCTGGTCGTCTGATAATGTGATAAGTTTAGTATAGGTTTAATAACTTCACGGAATTTTTTAGATTTCGGGTGTTTGAAACCATTTCGCAGTAGATGTTGTTTGTAAGGTGCATTTGTTAGCCTCAATATTTTAGCATATGTATGACGAACTTCATCATCATCATCAACTTCAGGTGGGTTTTTCAAAAAAATCATGTTGTATAACTCCAGACTACTTGGGAATTCATGTGTTCGTGTTTTATTTTTGTTCCAAAATAATATATTTCCATCACTGAAACGTACATTGTGACTCCCCATTTTCAGTTTTTGTGTAGTAGGATCTAACCGTATGCCAAATATTCTGTCATAAGCTGCATTCTTAGTTTTGACATTTTCCAAATGTCTTTTCAAAACATCTCCAGTATTGTCTTCAAAATTATCAAATACGGACTTTTCATCTTTTCCGAATTCTTTGATGGTATCTGTCTCACTGTCAACAGATGATAATTCACTACTATATGATGAATTATTTCCCACTGAAGTACTCCTAACTTTTATTGGAGTAGACTGAGAATTCACTTGCTTCATCGAAAACGTCGGCTGTGGTGGCTGTGGTTTCGTGGTAGCAGCAGCTGAAGAAAGAACATTTAATGGCTTCATTATGGGATCATAGAGTTTTTCAAGCGCCATTCGATTTTCAATAAGTCCACTCTTGATAGAGTTAAATTTCTGCCGTACAGCTTCTGTTGTCTCAACAAGTTGGCGTTTCAAATTCAATTCATTGTTTTTATCTTCAACTACTTTATCATTTTTTGTCTTCATTTTGCTTCACAAGAGAGAGAATACACTGAAGTAACCTCTATGCAATTCAGCGATCGATTGAATGCGTATTGTATTATCATGGATATATAAAACTATCGAACCCCATGCGATATCTACCTTCATGCATTTTTCTATCCTTATCAATGACCAAAAATCCATATTGATCCTCCCAACATTTAACACACATCAATTGGAATTGCTTAAATGTTACATCGGGTGACACGTGATCCGAATAAATATGGTGTAGATTCGTTTCATCTTGCTTGAACATTACGATAAAGTTGGTATTATCTCG
This sequence comes from Chrysolina haemoptera, assembly GCA_958298965.1. NCBI lineage: Eukaryota > Metazoa > Arthropoda > Insecta > Coleoptera > Chrysomelidae > Chrysolina > Chrysolina haemoptera. Next base: position 48,262,795 of record OY282584.1, on the reverse strand, counting down.
CACTAACTGTTTGGGCACTCGTGAATATGTTTGAGCAAGATAAAAACAGTCAACATCTTTATGACGTCCCATACAGAAATATGATCTTATAATATCCTGTTTTTCACATATTACATCATCGAAAATGAAAACAGAATTTGGTTTGGCATCGGATGGTTCCACTATTTCTGCATTATTACTGAATGTATAAAATCCCAACCCCTTGATGGGTTCCAATACATTTCGTAGGAATTGATATTTGGGTTGATTGAGTGATTTCGAATAGAGATAAACATTTGTGAATCGCAGTCCTTGTGGATGTGTTAAAAGAGAGATCATGGCATTCGTCTTTCCACAATTCGATGGTCCGATAATGAGTCCTCGAACAGATGATGGAAGTAGTGGACCATGCCGCAACACTTTCTGTCCATTCAATCCACAACCGAATTTTTCATCTAGATTATCTACAGCAAACTTTTCTTTCTGCTTCACAATGCGCATCGTACCGTGGTTGGAGACTATGTAAGCGATGATATGCTGTGAACATTTCATTTAAATGAGTACCATCAAACGATACGGATGTGTTCGTAGTGGATGCAGAAAAAGCGGTCGTGGATTCGTTAATAATTTAATAAACAAATTGCCGTTCGAATTACATTTACCCGGAGGATATCAGTATTGTGGACCCGGTACAAAATTGGAAAAACGTTTAGCCCGCAAAGATCCTGGAATCAATAAATTGGATATTGCATGCAAACAACACGATATTCAATATTTGAATCATCTAACTGATCTCACAGCGAGACATAGAGCAGACAAAGAACTCGAATACGCAGCTTGGAACAGGGTTAAATCGAAGGACGCTGGTATTAAGGAAAGAATAGCTGCCCTACTCGTTACCAACATTATGAAATCAAAGAGACGTTTCGGTATGGGTTGTAGTAGTACTACTGTGAAGACAAAGAAGAGGAATCAACCGAAGAAAAAGAAGAGAAATCAACCGAAGAAGAAGAAAAATAATCTCATAAAAATCGCCTTTGGTTCTGGGGTGGTTCATAAAGTGCGGAATGTACTGAAAAAAGCTGGGGGTGAGCAATTTGTGACGAATAATTTGAAAAAAGCCACCGTAGTGGCATTGCATGCAGCACGTAAATACCTCAAAGCTGCCGGTGGAAAGAAAACGATCCGCACGCCTCGCATAATTCCAATACCTAAAGTCGGAGGGATTCTACCATTGATACCAATTTTTGCTGGATTGTCTGCGCTCGGAAGTTTAGCTGGTGCTGTTGCAGGCATCACCAGAGCTGTGAATTCAGCAAAAGCAAGCAGAACCGCCCTGATCGAAGCGAATCGTCATAATAGGAAAATGGAAAGTGTGGCATTGGGTAAAAGTGGTAGTGGTATATACCTTAAACCTTACCGTAAAGGACTCGGACTCTATTTGAAACCATACAATCCAAAAAACTAGTTGATTCCCTACCTCGAAAACCTCTCACCGACATCGATCTCACTTATTATGCCAAGAAAATGAAAATTCCATACTTTCGCGGTATTTTCATGCGTGATACATTACCCACTAGAGGTCCACGACACCGCGAGACCGCCATTGTCAATTTAGATGGAATAAGAGGATCGGGAACACATTGGGTGGCATACAGCAAATGTGGGAAAGACATTACATACTTTGATAGTTTTGGAAATCTACCCCCACCAATAGAGTTGATTCAATACTTCCAGAAATGTTCGAAAGTGAAAATTCTATATAACTATGATCGCCAGCAGAAGTTCAACACAGTTTTCTGCGGTCACTTGTGCCTGAAGTTTCTCTCTGAATTATTATAGAATGGATAAAACTCCAGCAATGACTCGAGAGGCTATTAGGACGATGGGATTATCACTCAAAATGTATTCAAAATATCGGACCTTGACAAGAATGGATCGAGTGATGCTTGCAAATATGCCGAAGGAAGTGATACTCGCATGCGCTGCACATGAGATTGCTTCTGTTTGGGAAAAGTTACCTAAAAGTCTACAAGATGATGTTGATATAATGAAATATAGATATTGCAATGACCACCACAATCTTGACGGCGAAAGCGTTTCAGATTCTGATGTGAATGATGGTCCTATACCTCGAAAAATATTCTGCTGTTATTGCAATATAAAGGATATGAATATTGGTGCTAATAAAAATGAAATGGATATTGATGAACCATCTCCGAAAAAGCGTAGGTTGTCCCGAGTGTGTTGTAGACAACAATAAATTGAAGTGAAATCCATAAAATGTATCAGTCATGTCACGGAAGTTCGAACTACAAGCTGTCGGGACGAGTGTCTTGAGTGCAGACTTTTTCCCACCCGTTGAATTGGATAGAAACAGTCGTTATGGATTGGGACTTTTAGGATTCTATGGATGCAACACAGTAAATAATATAACTGAAAAAAACAATGTGATCAGTTTTAGAATCAGTGATATAAGTTCACCAATACTTCAGAAGTACACAATTGAAATTCCATGTGGTGCCTATGAAATAGATGAGATCAATGCAGTTATTCAGAAACATATCATGTTTCGATTGTTTCATGGGAAAAATCAAAACGATACCAATGCAGATGATATATTCTACCTACATGCCAATAATAATACTTTCAAATGTGAGATGCGATCAAAATATGAAATTGATCTAACTCATCCGAATTCCATAGCAAAGATGATGGGTTTTAATTTTGATAGATTTCAACCGAATCAGATACACGAATCCTCACATCCGATAAATATAACAACTGTGAGACTAATCCGCTTAGATTGCAACATTATATCTGGTTCATACATAAACAATGAAGAATCCCACATTCTTTTTTCATTCGATATCGATGTGGAGCCTGGATTCAATCTCACAAAAGAACCACACAAGATTATATATATGCCCATCAGTCCAGAAGGTCGTCAGTTGATTCACAACATCACAGTGCGTATTTTGGATCATAATAATAATCTCATTGATTTTGGAAGTGCAGAAGAGATTGTTATAATTTTGGAATTGAAAAAAATCTAATAACTATTATGGGTTTTTGTTATAATAGACAGAATCGACAAGGATTTGAAAACATTCCACAAATAGCTAAAAAGGAAGGTTCGAATAGAAAAAGGCTCATTCCAAAAGTGTACGCTAAACAGTTAGCACACCACACTGCTCTCTCGCTGAGAGATCTCAAATTTTTGAAATCAATTGGACTGAAAGTAAGGAACAATGGTGCTCGAAACAAATAGTGAAAAGTTGAATATATTTGACGAGCCGATGCTCGATCATTCCCTCACAAGTTTACATGAGCATACATATAAACCATATGGATCACCATTGTTTAGGAATTCAGATGAAATTCGAATTGCAATCAATAATCAAGACATTATACTTGACATTGCTGAGAGTTTCATTTATATAGAGGGTAAATTCACACCTAAAGATGAAACAAAATTATGTTATCTCTCGAATAATGCAATCGCCTTCCTTTTTGATGAAATTCGCTACGAAATGGGTGGTGAACAAGTTGCTGTGGTCAGGAAGCCGGGGATAACATCTACAATGAAGAATATGATATCATTTGGACAATCGCATGCTAACACTTTATTGACAACTGGATGGGGACTTTCGGAAACTAAACAGGATATCTTGGATACAACTAGTCACGTATTCAGTGGTAAATTACCACTGAAATATTTGATGGGTTTCGCTGAAGATTACAACAAAAGTATCTTGAATGCCAAACAAGAAATGATTTTAATAATCGCTCGATCCTTCAAGAACTCATATATTGGTGAGGTTGATGCTGATTTGGAAATCAATAAAATTGAGTGGAAAATAAGACACATAGTGCCAGAAGATAAGCACAAGCTCAAACTTTTAAATAGAATCAACAAAAGCGGTCTGAATGCTAAAATCAAGTTGGCTTATCGCATGTGGGATCTCTATGAACTTCCATCACTACGTGGCACGTCTTCAGACATATGGGCTATCAAGACAACCAACGCCCTTGAAACACCTCGTTACATCATCATTGGATTCCAAAGCACTACCACTTCTGAAGACAGGACAAAGGACATCACTAAATTCACAACTGCTGATATCAATAACATTCGTGTGTACTTGAACTCTGAAGTATACCCATATGAACGTTGGAATTTGGATTTCGATAAAAAACTCGATACTTCGGCTTATTATGCCTATGAGAACTTTCAACGAAGTTATTATGATAAAGATATGAGTGAACCTCTCATGGACATTGGTCAATTTCGACAAAATCCACTATTCATCATTGATTGTTCACATCAGCCGAATGCCACAAAATCATCAACTATTGATATTAAGCTCGAGTTTGAAACTAGGAAAGTCAACTTCCCAGCCAACACCAAAGTATATGCACTCATTCTGCATGATACATTTTTGACATACAATGCATTGGATGGTTCAGTTCACTGCAGATATTGATGAAGACACACACACACACATTTTTTTCATTTTTCTTTCTTTATTCATGTAAAAGAGAAATAGGTAAATAAAACATGTGTAAAAAATTTTTATGTTTTTTTATTCAAATATCATTAGCTTAGAATTCAAATAGTCTTAGGTATGTACAAACAATCTAATATAACTTCTTCTTCATCTTCATCATAATTTTCTCCTTCTTCGATTTCACTATCATCATCATCCAGTTGGTACTTTTTGATGATGTCTTCAGGTAGGTATGGTAGGAGGCGGTGGAGAAATCTTTTCAGCTCACATTCAATCATTGCGTCGCAGAGGTGATGTAGATCGAAAGAACCATCTGTATATTTCTCGCAGAGATCCACACCCTTTTTGTAGTTCTCGTAATCACGCATACAGTGTTGGATCCTTTCTTCATCATAGCATACGCTCAGGTCATAAATGGTGGCGTGGTGAGCATCCTCGCTCAAAGCACGCAACTCAGAAGTTAACCTTTCAACGGCGGAAGAGATGTCTATGGCTTCGGTCCAGTGTTGACTTGCATACATCATCCACATTTTTCAAAAATGAAGCTATGATCAAAGAGAAATTATTGAAATAAGAATGCTACAAAAATAATCAGTACTACTCACATTAGACTTTTGATGATGTCTCCACCGAAGAGTGTGTTTAACAATGTATGAAAAGTTTTTATATTTTCCTTACAATTATCACCTATAATATAAAAGAATCAGAATTAGAAGATATGACAAGTGGAAATTATATATTACAATTATTCAGTGAGATCAAATTTGACCAACGATCTCGTTTTCATGCCGGCAAAGCTTTGTGGACTCTGACCCAAATATGCTACTGTATATTTACCACCTGATGAATTGATGCATGCTACATCATCATCGGTAAATTGTTCTGAAACGCGTTTTGGCAGCCATGTTTTGAATAATGTATCATTGCTTACATCAAGTAGTATCAATAAAATGGATTTACCAAACCGGGTAGAACAAACTGACATCGTCTTAATTGGGTAAGCTTCATTCAGTGGCAAAGATGATATTACTTTTTGCTCTAACACTTCCATCTCTTGTTTAATTATAGAATTGATTTTTTGTAAATCTACTTTTGGAACTGACATGATGATAATATATATGGAAAATATAAATAATTTTCAATAGAAAAACACACTCACTGATCTCTCTCACTGTGTAGGCACTGAATAACTTCACTACTCTTGCTGACTGCTCGACTGCTAGGTATACAACTTCTGATTTCATATCACCATACCAACTTCTTTTATAATAGATAGTGAACCACCCCCCACCACAGACTTATGAAACATGTATGATACAAAGCCCCCACCATGCGTGAGTTTGCATCGCATCGATAGAGGGCGGAGAGTAAATAGTAGTCGATGAGTCACCGCAGCGTATGGGTGTGTGACGTCAGCGCGGATCCAACCCACCCTATCGAGAGCGAGGGTGGATGCGCATAGCGTCACGCGACCCCTCCTCCCACCACCATCGCAAGGTATACATCACTGGAGAGTAATCAGAGTTCACATATCTGACTGGATCTCCGTGGTGTGCAGACGTGTTGTACCCTCTCTATACTTCGGTATAGATTTGTATGTGTACTCCACACATAAGGGTCATACACAATGGCAGAGTAAGTATACATGAAGGACATGGAAGACATTGAGGTAAGAAAAATAAATTAAGTACTTGGAAAAAGTACTTGTCCGTGTATGAAAAAAAAATCCAAGTCATTATAATCTCAATGTCAAACACAAACCCTGAACACCTCCCAACAATATACATCATGGTCAAGGCTAAGGGCAAGCCCAAGTCCTAGGTCAAGTCCTAGGTCGAGGTCATAGGTCGAGGTCATAGGTCAAGGTCATAGGTCAAGGTCAAGGTCATGGGTCAAGGTCATAGGTCGAGGTCATAGGTCATAGGTCAAGGTCACTGATGACGTCATAGTGGTGGGGGGAGGCCCAGAACCGGCTCAAATCTCCTACTATTATAACTTGATTTTCCATACTAAAATTTGTTTTAGCATACAAAAAGTACTATCGAAAATTTTTTGTTGATATCTATAAAACTGTTATTATTTATATTTCATTAACCCGGATAATGGTTCTGTCTAGTATTGAAAAATGCATGAACTCTTCTTATTTTAGCAAAAAATAACTCAATTCGCTAGAGCCTAACGATGATCAATAACATACACAATTTCTTCATTTGTCACCCTTTGCAACAGAAAAAGCACAAAATAGCATAAAAGCACAATTTCTCTGCGGCGTCGTTCAGCAACGACATAGAGAAATTGTCGATTTGGATTGCGAGTAAGGATTTCGCGCTTTCACTCGATTTATTTTCATTTTCTTCAGGAATTGGGGTAATTTTATTGATGCCCGTAATATATCACAAAACACCATACATGCTGGATATGTTTCAATAAAATATGGACAAATTTCATTGGGGAATTCCAAATGGTAAATAACCGTTTCAAATGTTGGTAGCTAACAAACCTTGTATATAATTTATCTTTCAATCTCCATTTTCGCAGTAATAAGTTATCCAAAATTGAGAAGGGCTGAATCCATCTGTTCAGTGACATACATTTTTCTCATGTCAATTTACTGAGTAAATAAAACTATCAATAAAATCTTATATTATTATTATTGTTTCATAGCACTCTGTTTAACTGCAACAGAGACAGATCGCCAACATTTTTGCGACAGAATCTGAAAGTTTCTGTATATGTTTAGGTGCTGCACTACATAGAAAAAGTATGTAACATACTGGTAAAAAAGTTTATTATTATAGTATCGAAAAAATATGTGCATATACCGGGTGACAGGGTGAGGTACGCCCCCCAATTTTTCTATAGTTTTGAAGATACAGATTTCAAATTTGGTATGTCGCTATAGTGCTTGAATATTTTGACCAATCTAATGAAAATTCGCCACTTCCGGTTTAACCGGAAGTGACCCCACATTTTTTTACAAATGGCACCCTGTACATATTTTTTCATTATTCGAAAGAGCACGCAGTTTGTGATAACACTGTTTTTCAAAATTAGAATTCGTTTGAAAAATGGCGGAGATACAGTTGATTGTTTAGTCAAACAAAGTTGGCCATGAAATTCAAACTTAAATCATTACAACTGACGAAATCAAAAGTTATCAAAGGAAGCTGTGATACAGTTGAAAACTGAGTTTCTCGTATAATTGCAGTTCCCGTACAATCCAACAATTATCAAAAATTTCCTAAAAACGGAATAGTACCCATAAAGAAATGCTCACAACTGCTATTTCTTAAATGGCAACATGTTCTTTGCACTTCATCATGATGAAAAATGATCAATTATTACATTACTCGTGTGAAAAGTTTTGAAGAATTCCGAAAGAAATCGCAAATACGAGATGTTTTATCAAGAGTGTTCTCAAAATTAGATATTCTTCAATGAATGCGGCCATGAACATAAAAAAGCGAAACAAAAAAGCAGCGTTTATTAAATACGTGGAACAAACTTCGACTTCGTTGAAATAATATGAGCTTTTGTGTATTGTTTTCTTCATTATGTATTAAGCCGCCTATGTTGAAGAACATTTAATTTTAGGAACACTCATCATGAACCCTGATTGTATCTTCGTTTCCTTTAGGAATTCTCCAAAACTTTTCACAGGAGTAAACTGTAAATTTATAACTTTTTATCATGACAAATTGAAAAGTACATGTTGCCATTCAAGAAATGGCAGTTGTGAGCATTTCTTTATGGAACGGAATAGTGTTTTTAGGTCATTTTTGATAATTGTTGGAATATATAATAATAATAATAATAATAATAATTGATTTTATTGGTAGTAAAACATACATACAATCAAACATAACATGAATATCAAACTCTTAACTTGGCATGTATGAATACTATCAATAGGCAGGATTCAGTTTCTCACCTAGTCATAGACTAGGTTCGAGCTTGCTCTTCCATCCAACCAAAGACAAAGACAACGAACAAAAAAAAAATGAACATCATTAATTGAACAACAAAAAAAAAAAAAAAAGTTAGTACAAAATATATAAATACAAAAAATCAATGAAAACTAGAACAATGAGTACCTATAGTAATATTAATGAAGATTAGGCAATTTGTTTTCCAGCAGAAGGTATTTAAGTTTACTTTTGAATGCGTTGATGGAAAGTGATTTGAGGGAAGTCGGTATCCTATTGTATAGCCAGGCAATATAATATGTGTAAGAGCCACGAAAAAGAGATGTTCTGTGGAAGCTGCAATTACATGAGAACCTTAGTTTTCAACTGAATCGCACTTCGAAGCTTCCTCTGGTAACTTCTGATGTCGTTTGTCAATTGTGATGATTTAAGTTCGAGTTTCAAAGCCAACAATGGATGGTCATGGCTAGCAAGGTATATAGCGACACACCAAATTTGAAATCTGTATCTTCAAAACTATAGAAAAATTGGGGGCGTACCTCACCTCGTATATATTCTGGGTGATAACTTGTGTATGTCCGACAATCTAAAAAAAAAATTTTGAAACATAATGTCACATGATCAATGGTATGGCGGCAAATTGAAAAATGAGACTATAAATTGGCAAGAGTAAGACTGCAAAACATCAAAAATGTCTTTTGAAAAAGCTTAGAATTTAATTATATACTTGTATACAAAGTTTGAGATGAGGTTGAAGATAATTTTTAAGTTAATTTATTTAATTGAATTTTTAATGATTTCAAATGTTTCCTTTCTACACAGCTTGACTAGTGAAATAGTTGTATATCAGTAATAATGACAGAACTTTCTTATTTCCTTCACAGCAGATAGCACTGAATAAAACAAAAATGGTTTTTATCAGGACGCCCTGAAATTTTGAAAAAAAAACATGAAAATTTTTCCACGTCATATCTTACCAATCTATTTCATACATAGAATAAAACTCAATACATTTTCTTTATTTTCGTTTGTTTACATGTTCACATTCAAGAAAAAAAAGAGCAATCATCAGCCTTTATGAACACAAAAAAATGTCTATCATATTTTTCGACTGAAACAACAAACAAAAAAAGACGTATTGACTATTTAATTACGCGTCTCCAGAATGGATAGAAAAACGCAAGAAAAGTTGGCGGACATCATTAACCATCTTCGGCTAATAAAGGCGACTGTCGACGAGAAATAGCCAGCATCTATATAAACCTAGAGCCGTATTTATTTATTTTCCCTTTCCTAATCTGTGACTCCATACACTCCTAAGATACATCGCCTTCCTTTTATTTCTTAATTAAATATATCTAATCGCGCGATGCCAGAATGATTGATACTAAAGATAAAGTTGAACCAATAAACGAAAAGTAAGGAGTTCGGTCTATTGTCGCCATTTATTTGCGTTCAAGTGCCGCCGTTGGCTATTTATTTCTATTTCATTTTCCGTTTGAGAGGCATTTTCCACATGTGACATTTGTTTTCGAACTGAGCGCTTTAAAGTTTCGATTTTCATTCACAACTTTATTTGTGTGGGATATTCATTCGTTCGAAAGTTGACTTGGAATATTTTTGGTGAACTTCTGTATGTATTTGTCAGATAAAAATCCACTAAATTCAATGTATCGAGTCGAAAGACCGAAATAGCTTTACACTGGTAACAACTTTCGGAATTACAGGTGTGGGAGTATTCAATTTATTGATTTTGGTAGTCATAAATCCAAAGCATGTTGTGTTGTGAAATTACTCAAACAAAAAAAATCTTTCGATTCTCATAAAATACACATCAGACATCGCGTAAAGGTTCGAATAAACTTGCAAATGTTTCGGAATTGTACATTGTCTTAATATATACAGGGTGGCCCAGCGAAAACAAAACAAGGCCGATATTTCATATTTCTCGTACGCAGAAAAACAAACGCTTGGACCCGTCGATTTTTATTGCGAGCGGGCATCTTTTGCACATATTCTCAGCTTTGTCACTTCAATCTCCTCGGAGGGGTTAGCTCCACCCGTTAAATCTTAAATGGGGGTAGGGTTCATGTGATACAGCATTTTGAAGGCCAATCGAATATGTGAAAATTTTAATCATGGGTTAAGTGAGTAGTGCTATCCATCCAAATGCTATTTATGGAGTTCAACAGTATCGGAAACTTTTCATCAACAAGGATCGCAATGATATGACCACATACCACATAAATAAGAGAGACGCACTACTGCGCGCCTCTCCTGGTTACCTTGCCTGACGAATTGAGAACTCACGTATATCCCTTCCTCGAGCGAGTAGACAATTGTAATGCTCTCTCCACATATAGCAAGCTTTTCTTTACGCTCTCACAAAACCATCATACCCCAGATGAAAACTTTCCGATACTGTATATAATTTGGAGTATCATATTATCATCATGACACAAACCAAGGACAACTTGTATTATCAGGAGTAATGTAATAAGTGGTATGATTATTACCGATAATTTTTTGGAATATTAACGAATTGCAATCCCAAAGCTGAAACTACGAGTCCGCAGGACGAGTTGTATTTTATTTTCTTGCATTGGGATTGCCAATGAATTGATATTCCAAAAAATCTAAGGTTTTTAATCATACCACGAATTATATTTAGGACGACAATATATCGATTTGAAATAAAGAAAAATCATGTCACCTGGTAATTCATGCTTTACTCCTAGCCGTATTCAACGGAATACTCTTTTCCACGGCCTCATCCATGATACTAATGGACATTTTTTGTCCCAAACGATCGCTCATATTGATAAATAAAATAACTAGTCAAAACACATAAATTTGACGTTTTTAATTTAAATCATTATTTTTACTTGACAGATCTATATTCCCATATTTTTCAGTTCAATTTAACAATACAGAGCGTTCAAGAGCTCAAGAGAACTTTATCAAGCACCCCACGCTTTTTTTACATTTGAGAAATTAAATTGTCAATTATATTTTTCACTTCAGTCCATGGAAAGTAAAGCGTGCTCTTTAGTTTTTTGAAATTATTATTTTTTTTACTAAAAAATCAAATTCTCCGGCCCCGAAAACCATACCGATTTTGAATCAAATCTGACCATAATCACAATACTCGTCCATCATCTTGGGCCGCCATCTTGACTTCATAAATTTTTACGAAAAATTCATAATGTCTGACCCCGAAAACCCTCACACTTTAATTTTGCCTCCATCTTCAATTTATGAATTTTGACAGAAAATTCGAAACATACGACCTTAAAAAACCTCACATACCAATTTTGAATTCATGAATTTTGATAAAAAAATCATAATCTCTGACTCCGAAAACCCTTATATACCAGTTTTGAATGGATTCGGACCATTATCACAAATCTCGTCCTCCATCTTGGAGCCGCCATTTTGAATTCATGAATTTTGATAAAAAAATCATAATCTCTGACTACGAAAACCCTTCTGTACCAATTTTGAATGGAATCGAACCTCCTCTTTGTTTTTTGTCATATTTCATTGTCACCGAAACTATGAACACCTGACAAATTTCAAATCATTCGGACGTCTGGAGTTACAAACATACAAACAAACATGCAAGAGGAGCTAATATAAAGTTTGTAATAAAAACCGTAAAGTAATAGATGTGTGAGGATTTCACACAAGTCCAACCCTGCTCAATGCATAGAAAAGGTAATCCCATTCACAACTACCATTCCTACTTGATGATTACTTAACCCCTTGAAGATAAATACAGACCGAGAAATCTTAATCAGAAACAGAAAATAAAAGAGCAACCGTAATTAAAGGAACTTATGTTGGGAAAAATCTGCTATTAATTGTATCCGACTAATTGTGACATTATTTCCTGGGTACTGATCTCTCAAACGGCTACAAAGGATTCTGGAATATACTGGTACCTTTGAAAAGGTATTGTTTGAAGTGGGTCGACAATTCGTTCTATGGCCCTCGAAGTAATCGACAAATTCGAACCGAATATGTTGGGAGGCCTGAACAAGAGGAATTCAACACAAATCCAGCAGCCCTACTTTGTTCGTTTGTTCATTTTATCTCACTTCAATAACGAGGTTCATTGGTGAACTGTTTTCATCATGTGATACCTAATCATGTTTCATACAGTATTTTTTCTATAACTGCCAAAAAAGTAACCAATTCACATTTTTTTGCAAATATGAAATGAATTTGGCATATTTTTATTGATTCATTATTCGAACAAAGTTCGAAGAGTATGCCGGAGAGTTGAGTTTCAAACAAATTAAACGAATAATTTCGACAAAGTCGAAATCCCTTTCTCATCACACTATCCCGCAAAATGGAAAATTTGAAGCGAATATTAAAATAACATATTCATCGAGGTCAATATTATTATAATTATTGTTGACTTGACTTTCGAATAACTAGTCCATCGAGGTAACTTTTCATTTTCTTAGATTTGTATTCAAAATAAATAAAAAATCCTAGTGAAGCAACGAATACTTTTTTCTTTCTTTGAACTATGTCAAGGAAATCTCATATTTGCACTATACAGGATTTTCTTCGTTCAATCCTCATCACTTTTCATTTATACTTAAATTAAATTTATAGTTATCAAGAATTCGTTATCTGGATGGATGCCCAATTTCGCAAATTTCATTAATTATTGTTGTCTACAACTATTTTCTGACGGCCAAACAGCCATAGCTACCTACCTTGGATTACCTGGCGTAGATTAGTTCCAATAATTCCTTAGAGTGTTCTACGGTTTCGGCGTTCAATGTGTGTAAATTCATTTTAAATGAATGGGTAGAGTGAAAGTAATACTTCACAAAGATTTTTTACACAATACTAACATTTAATGCTAACAGCTGTTTCGACACACTGTGTCATCTTCTGAGCCAGTTATAAACTAGGTCATCTCCTTAAATACTAAACGTAACATTAAGGTAGATAGAGGGAGGTATCAAGGGGCATTTGGGAAAGTATGAAAGTAGGTAGGTAGAGGTATCAAGGGGCATTTGAGAACTTACAGATAACATTATTAATGATTGGTGAATTATACAGGTCTATCTGATCATTCAGAACTAAGCTGTTTTTATTACAAAGATGTTTTTTGATTTCTATAGATTCCAATATATTTAGTTTTAGGCTTTTCGGTTGAATGTGTAGAATTTCCGGATTTTGTGTGAAATTGTGGCTATTTTCTATGAGGTGATTGGCATACATACAGATACTACAATTCACAATCAATCTATGCATCCATACTCCCACAAACTCGCAGCATACCACTCCATGATACAGAGACTAATAAATATCCCGCAACACCAGTCAAACTTTCAAACAGAATTAAACAGGATCAAACAGATTGCCGTCAATAATGGATATAAAACATCCACCGTAGACAAAATTTTAAAACAAAAACAAAACCGCAAAACTTTGAATTTAATCTATCCTCAAATCAGAGAAAAGAATGACCGTCGTTTTACATGTCTAACATATCTCGGTTATTCAACAAACAAAATATCTCGTTTCCTTCAGAAGCAAGGTATAAATGTAGCATTCAAGACAAATAACAATTTGCATTCCTTTATAAATAATTCAAAGTCAGCTCGGGACAAATTCAAAAAATCTGGGGTCTACAAGCTCAAGTGCGACGATTGCAATGCCTTATATATAGGCCAGACTGGCCGTAGTTTTAACCAAAGATTCGATGAACATTTGAGAAGTTACAGACTAAAAAAACAAGATTCAAACTATGCCAATCACCTCATAGAAAATAGCCACAATTTTACACAAAATCCGGAAATTCTACACATTCAACCGAAAAGCCTAAAATTAAATATATTGGAATCTATAGAAATCAAAAAACATCTTTGTAATAAAAACAGCTTAGTTCTGAATGATCAGATAGACCTGTATAATTCACCAATCATTAATAATGTTATCTGTAAGTTCTCAAACGCCCCTTGATACCTCCCTCTATCTACCTTAATGTTACGTTTAGTATTTAAGGAGATGACCTTCTGTAATTAGGTTAGTTTATAACTGGCTCAGAAGATGACACAGTGTGTCGAAACAGCTGTTAGCATTAAATGTTAGTATTGTGTAAAAAATCTTTGTGAAGTATTACTTTCACTCTACCCATTCATTTAATTCCTTAGAGGTATATGCTATTATTTTGAATATATTCGCCGCGATAGTTTGGAATTTTGATAATACTTATTTAATAGTAAGAATGCTAAGAATATTATTGGTGAAACATTTGTATATCAGATATTTATAGGTTATTAGTAGCCAAAGAAAATGAGAACTGTCTTTAGGCAGGATTTCGTTATTATTCGGATCTGTCACTGTTGTTGCATGAAACTGCCTAGCAACAACTGTTAAAAAAGTGCACTTTTTTACGCTTTTCCGTTTAATAATGAAATCGTATGTTGATAGTAAAATGTTTACGCACACAAACCGCACAAAAAAGTGGACTTTTTTTGACAGTTGTAGAAAAATGAGATTTTCTTTATTTCTTCACAATGAAACTGTTTAACTTAATTTTTTTTTCTACTCATATTATTTTTAGTTGAATATGCATGTCTAACCGAAAATCCGATTTTTTATGTTTCCAGAAGAAACTTCTGATACGTTCATTTCAGGTCGAGTAAGTTATCTCAAACATCAAAGCCAAGTATGACTAGTTGTTCTAGAGTGTGTCTATATTCATATCACAAGGACCATGTACATTATACAGTAGTAGTGTTCATTGTTCATTGCCTACTGGATACTACGAGAGACTGTGAGAAAACGATTTTTAGAAGTATTATCTACCTGTAAGACAGCAATCCACACGCAATTATAAAATACCCAGCTAATTCTCCCGAAGGTAGGGACGCCGGCATGGTCAACAAGAATCTACCCCTCATTAAGTTTAAACCCTGAGTCATCCATCTCCGCGGCCATTATCCTGGAAAGTATCC
The DNA here is from genome assembly GCA_958298965.1 of Chrysolina haemoptera. Taxonomy (NCBI): domain Eukaryota; kingdom Metazoa; phylum Arthropoda; class Insecta; order Coleoptera; family Chrysomelidae; genus Chrysolina; species Chrysolina haemoptera. The sequence continues at coordinate 48,247,390 of OY282584.1, read as the reverse complement.
TTCAAAGCACAAACTGAACAATAAACGCGATACACGGCTGGCGTGGTTGTCCACCATTCACCTTGCATAACGACACCAATACGCTTCGCTTTCACAAAAGATGACGTATATCGCCATTAGGAAAGTGTCGTATCGCACGTTTTGCCAAAGACCATACCACTTTGTCATCGGCCGGAATGTTTTGTGAAATTTTGGGTAATTTTTATTTGGAGTGAGAGTATTGCCGGGGTGATTAGGAGCATTTGTTCTGCTGATTCCAGCACGTGAAGGGCTGGTAAGGTTCGTTCAAAGCCTTGGATGTAATTCGAATTTCGCTATAATAATATTCACACCCAACCTTCTGGAGCCCATAGCAATAAGTATTGTTGCTTCTTCGGGTTCAAAAATAAGTGTACACTAGTGTGGACTTGCCCTTATTATTCAAACTTCACTTGACAACACTGTAATACAATACTTGTCACTGTTACTAACGTCACTGTCAAAACTGATACCAAAATATTTCTATCCAAGGTAACTTACTTCATCTCCAAATGCATTGCTTTTATAAATAAATAAAGTTCTAGAAAAATGAAGAAGTCAATAGAACACAATGAGAATGTTCGACGATTGATCCAGAACAAAAGTTAGTGATCCTAGACTTTTCCATCTAATTCAAGGAACGATCTCGAACAATTCGATAAGTCTTTATCAACTTTCAGGTCTGTAACACTGCCTCCTCCTTTAGGTTATTCCGTCCCGGATAACACCATCACCATTTTGGTTGTCCCTCTGGAACCAATTTGGGGGATCGTGGCCTCGGTAAACTACTAACCTCTCGATGTGAACAACTTTGGGTTTACTCCTTGGGTTGAGATGGATGCTGTATACCAATTCGTTGATCTTCTTTATGATGACGTATTAGGGTCCTGTCCAATTTCTCTGTACCTTGGGGCATTTTCCTTTCTTTCTCTCAGGTTGGTAGAGCCAAACGGCATCACCTGGCTCGAACATAGTCCCTGGACTCTTCCTGTCAAACCTCTTTTTCATTTTATCACTGGAGATTTGAAGACGACGTCTGCAGAATTCATGAACTTGGTCCAGTCTTTCTCGCAACTCTTGGACATTTTCTGGGAGGACTTTGTCCTCTGTACTTCTTGGACATTTTCTGAGAGGACTTTGTCCTCTGTACTTCTGGGTGGCATTCCAAACAACAGATCGCATGGTAGCTTTATTTCTCGCCCAGTGATCAACATTGAAGGGGTATATCCGGTGGACTCATGCTGGGAACTTCGATGAAATAGGAGAAATAGTGGTACCAACTCATCCCAATCCTTTTGATTTTTGGAGATGAACATCGACAGGTACTGGCTGATGGTTTTATTTTATCGTTCAACCATACCATCTGATTGTGGATGTAGGGCTGTGATACGAGTCTTCACACCTAGAATGTTCATCATTTTCTGGCATAACTCAGATTCGAAGTTTCGTCCTTGATCAGAATGTAATTCTAGTGGGACTCCATATCTGGCTATTACATTTTCTATGAAGGCCTTTGCAATGGTCTTTGCCTCCTGGTTTGGAATGGGCACAACTTTAGGCCACTTGGAGAAATAGTCCATGGCTACCATCAAGTATTTATTTCCTTGCGCGGTAACAGGAAACGGACCAAGAATGTCAACTGCTACTCTTTCGAATGGTTCCCCAGAAATATACTGCGCCATTTTTCCTCGAAATCTGGTTTTGGGTCCCTTAGCCCTTAACCCTTTGGGAACTAATATAGACACTTCTTTTGCTACAGGAGTCGTCTCCTCCAAGTCTCCAATAGTGATACCTTTTCACAAAGGAGGAGCTATTGATGACCCTTACAACTTCATACCAATCTTTTTGTTATCAACACTCTCAAATCATACAGAAAACTAGTGAAACATGGAATAATGGGATTCTTGTTGTACATAATACATATATTACATAGAGAGCAGTTCTGAATCTGAAATAAAAAAGCACAGAGAACGCCATTCTCGAATGTCTTGGAAAAAACTACACGAATCATAACGAAAAGTAGGCATCAGCTGCAGCGGTTTTTCTTGGTCTTTCCAATGCCTTCGACTGGTGTAGGTCATGCAATTCTTTTGTTCTTTTGTGCAAATCATACCTTTTTCAGCAACCGTTCGGCAAGAGAAGGTAGCACTTTCCTGCCTAGTCCGAGAAGTACATACTTCTTGTCGTCAAGCATCGAACAGAAAATACTCCAATATCCCCAATACGAATGCCGAATCACCAAAGTTTTTCTACAAAAACACACTTTTGCAATGCTTTCTGTAGCAGCCAGCAAATGTAAATCAAAGCAGGTGACTATCTGCATACAAGTTTCACGGTTCTGCCCATCTTCAGTGTAGAACCGGTCAGGACGAAAAGCTAATGCTCGTATTCGTCATCCTGCAATTGATTTCCATTCTTTATTTTCGAATGGTCTCACGTTCACTTTAGTATACCCACTAAGAACAGCCATCTATAGGAACACTGACCTAACTTCGAATCCAAAGGATATTTTTATTTATTTTTCTTTTGATTATGTTCTGTTCGATGCTTGCCGATAATTCTCCCATAAAATAGGAACTTTGCGACACGTTGAATTATTATTATTCTAGTTGAAAAGGGGAACATTCTCCATGAAAATTGAAAAATGTGATTTATTTGTAATATAATATGTTCCCCTTTTCAACATGAATGCCTCCAAAGAGGTTATCTTGAACGATGGAAAATAGCGACTAAAGTTTGTCTTTCAGTCGCAGCTGATTCCACAATAGATTTTATGAATTTCCTATTCATATTTTCGAACTAAAATTATTATTCTACTTTCATTTTATGACATTTTTCTTCTCCCCAACCCTACTTTTTCATGTTGAGAAACCAGTAGACGATTTCAAACATTTCCAACCCAGTTTAAGTCTTTTTGACACGTCAAATCCGCCCCTGTCTCTAACGTATCTATAGCACTTCAAGCGCCCGTATCATTAAGCAAGTTGTCAATTACATCATTACCAGCTTGTAATTATACATTTACTGCCACGACCCGAGTGCATAATGACCGCCTACTTGATAAAAATGAAAGGAAGTTCACAATCTTTTGATATATTCAAATGCCACTCGCTATATATAAAATTCTTTTTCGTATGCAACGTATTTGAGGAAATTTTACATTCTGCTTTGAACGCTACAAGATTCTAATATATATCAGGTCTGGTTTTTCGAAAACCGCAAATGATGTATTTATTTTATTCATTCAAAAATACAGGATGAACTGTGACCAATTACCGAAAAAAAAATGTGTACTAGTTCATCATGGGGCAACCCACCTGGAAATCTTTGTCTCTCTCAAGTAAACTTGGACAGAGATCTCTGTCTCTCTCAGGTAAACTTGGACAGAGATTTCCTCCCCCTTCAAAAAAGGATTAGTCATTAAAAATTATTTCACACTTTTCTTTCAGGAAATTTCAAAATTTACTCAATTTTATAATCATGTTGTCTACCCTTTCACTAATAAACATTTCAGTTTATTACTACCTCAAGTTGGTATCAATTTTTTCATTCATTGACTTTTGACAGACAGCCAAATATAACCTGACATATGTACGTTTCCTCTGATTTCTAACATGATTTTCGTTAGAATCAAGCACAAATGTTACTAGTTATATTTAGAATGTTCTCACAAATTGTAAAACTTTCTGTTACCTGACTTGTAAGTACTGAACAAAATTTATAATATTTTTACAAATTTCATAACCTAATTTTTAAAATCATTTCAATTCAAGAATTCCTCATACAATCAGAGTATTTACTTTCAGGCAGCATTGAAGATGACGAAAGTCGAAAGCGCTTTGCTATTTTAGAAATTATACACTTTTATACAAAATTCCTCTTTATTTATTGAAACAATTGACAATAGTGGCATAAAAAAAAAAGTAGAATGAATGATTTTTTATATTTATTATTTTATCTGCTGATTATGTCACAATGATATCGTTATGTCAATGTTTGAGTGACATAATGAAGTTCGTTATGGGCCAAGGACCTCAATGAAGTTCAAAAAGTCCTAGTACTTTAATGGAATTCAAATGTAATGTTTCTGAATATCGACGGCCAAAACGTCGTACCTCAGATTTTCGGTGATTTCAGAATTTATGTTTAGCGCTTTTTCGAAGGAATGCAAAATGTGAACATTTTCAACATGAAACAGGTCTTTTTTTCAAAACGTTCCTTTTGTCTCTAAAGGTCACCTTTTAGTTTTGACAAAGAACACGTTTGCAGTTAAAAGATGGTATTGAAAAAAAAATATTTAAATACGTTATTGAGTGGGAGACTTTTAAAAGTAATACAATTGTTTTGAAAAAAAGACCTTGATCATACTGAAAAGCGAACTATGCTGGCGCCTATTCAATTCAGAAATCATTTTACGTTTATACAATTTTGTATTACAAGTAATAGATATTTCTCTCGGTGTATAAATAAACAAGTATTATGAAGTTTCACTTTGACGATGACTATACAATGATAATCATAATAATAATAAATGATTTCAAAATGGTATTATGGGGGATGGAATAGTACTTGACTCTGACAACAAGGGGACGTAACTTATTTGAAAATGTAGTATGAACTTAATTATTTCCACAAACAGCTGTTTGGAGATTACAAAAAAATTGCAATTTCAGTAACTAACAGTTTATACAAATAACTAAAAGGGGCATTAACCCTTATCGGAGTTATTATTCAACTCAAAATTTGTATCTACTCACAGGAGCTCCGGATTGACTTATCTTACTATATGATAGCAGGTCACGGTATTCTTGAACGGGTTGAACGGGTTGAACTTTTCCAAAAAAATGCTTCGCTTGATGCAAAGTTTCGATTGTGTTCGCGTCCAAAGGCAATCAATCTTAAGGAAGCAGAATTTCTCGAGAATGTCAAGGAGCAGCTGCCAAAAACGTAAAGAAAATGGAATTTTTATGATCAGGTCCATCATTGTTAGCTATTTTGTTCTAATCTAATATTCTTCTTTGACCTGTGGAATATACTGCTTGTATTATATGAAAACCCGTGTTCAGCATTTTTGTGTTTTAGTTCAGATTCAAAACAAATAGTTAGAAATTATACATGATTTTTTTCAAAGGAGCGTTATTATGCAAAGCTTCGTACATTTTGTTAACCTCGGTCAGTATTTTCTCTCTTTATACATTTTTTTGAGTTTCTGAACAAAAGTCAAGTTCTGCAGTTACGAAGAACTGCCTTACGTTATAAAAAAATGCAAGTAGATAATTTCAAACAATGAATAATTTGCTGTTGCATTGTCAATGAAATGGTAAGGCACATCTTGCTCACTATTTTCTATAATGAATAATTCGAATGTGTCTATATAGTTTCAAAAATACTAGATTTGGAATTTGAAAAATATTTATACAGTATCGGAAACTTTTCATCTGGGGTATAGACAAAAATCTACGCGAGCAACAAGGAATGCAATGATATGATAATACCACATAAATAAGAGAGACGCACTACTGAGCGCCTCACCTGTTACCTCGCCATCACAACGAAAATCCCAAAAAAACTTACAAAAATTGGAATTTTTTTTATCAAAATCGAACTTTATTAACATAGTGAAACTAACAAGAACAAAGTAAATCGAACCACTCGTCAATGTTTCATCATTCAGAAAAGGAGTTTCTCCACAAAAAAAACATTTCAGTATCTCCGTTTTACCAAAAAAAAATGCAAAAGGTTCATCATTAATGTTTGATGAAGTAATCTCTTAACGTTCCATTAACGAAATTGGCTTCAAATATTGACAGAAATCTCAAATTCTAATTCTAAATAATCCATATCCATCTGAGTTGGCGTTATAGAGCCCAGCCGGTAAGATAATTGGTGGAGACAATATTAGCCTGCTATTGATACCGAACATGCGATAGGGTGTGCCATGAATGAATGACATCAGGCCTGCAGTTCGTCCTTATATGAAAATTAATCGTTCGATCAGTGTGTGTCCCTCAATACCTTCAGGTTGAATGACTCGGAATTGTGCGAAAGATTGCATGTGAGTATCGGTCAGATTCGTCAGCATTCATAATTGATTTGAAGTCCCACCCATAATTCAGTAAATTTTTATTTGACAGGGTCCCTGGCGGGAAAGTTTTGGGGTAGTTTTTATTTCTTCCATTTCACGCGTTTCTTGGAGTGCTGAATGCGAATCTGTAATTTGCTAACAAAATGTTTTGACGGAACATTAAAAAAAAAATACAAAAAATGGTACCAAATCTATTTCTTATTAGTTTTTCGCTTATAACTCGAAAACTATAATTTTTTCATGGTGAATAACTTTTCCTTTCAAAATGAAAGTATATAAAATTTCCTACAATTTCCACTGTTCAGGTTTTCTCCGATAGACAGTTCGGTCTCAAACTCAAAATAAAAATTGGCGTATTTTTGCTGACTCAGCAAACACCCGCTTTTTTGTGTTAATTAAACCAAATAATTTGTAAGTATCCAAGTAATTAAACCATGTTGAACAGTTAACGAAAGCACGAGATTCTCAATTATTATCTATTTATATACGGGTAATCCTTTTACACTACATTTTAAGTAAAAAAAAATAATTTGTGTGAAAACCAAACCTATAGTGACAAAAAAATCTAAGAAAAATTGATTAAATCTATATTTTTATCTTCAGTCTCCTTGCCCTGTCTTCTTTTTGCCAAAGTTCTTGCGGTCCTGATTTCACTTTGAGTTCATTGTTAGTTTTCCCATTTCCACTATATTCCATACTCGCGGTACAAAGCCTATTTAGAAATTTCGATTTACTGGTAACGAATATGGCTCCATCAGGAGCTACGATCGCGAGAATAATCAAAAGTGCTACGGAATGATTTGCATAGGAATCGCATCTCAGATAACGACAACCCTTCCGTCGTCTCCGTTATCGGCCCACTTGATTGGACCCGTTTTAATCGGTTGGGATATTTCTCGAAGCGAATTATACAGGGAGGATGCTGAAATTTTCACCCTATAGACTTATTTTCAATCTGCTGATTGTATATCAATCAATATAACCTCACTTCCAGTTTCAAAAGGCAGGTACAGTAGAATATGAGGCGCCGTTTGGGTGAAAAGTATTTTTGCAATATCTGTTAATATTTTTATTAATTGTTGCAATATATATTATTTTGCGTGCGTATATATTTATTTTCGATCAAACACAATATATTTACATTTCAAGTGTTACTAATGTATAAAAACGTGAAGTCTCATATATTTATAAATGTGATCTATTTTATGTCGTCAAGAGCTGGCGCAATCGACGCGATTTGTGACACGTTCGAGCATATGGCAACATGGGAATGAATCCAAGTCATTAGTACAGAAATTGCCTAATAGATACCGGCAGTATAATATTTCAGATTGGGTCATTTAATCCTAGAGGGCCTTCGTTTGACCCACACAAAGGGTTACTGAATATAAATGAAATGTTTCACATTGTATATATCAGCTAGATACTACCAAGAAACAGATAACTACCTACAATCTTGAGCATTAAAGTTATCAATTTTTGAGAAATATTCCCACGAAATCTTCTCGATGAATAGACAAAGTACAAAGTACGTTACCCTCTTCTTTTTCTGAACGATTTCAAACGAGTATAATCGAATTGCATACACTCAGATTAGCACTCTCGGATGAATGGTTATATTTCAATTACTGAAAAACTATTTTAAATTGATTAATATCTGAGAAAAAATACATAAAATCAAGTGAAAATAAACTTGCAACTCTCAAGTACAGACTTGAGCAAATAGCAAGTCTGAATGTCGGTATCACAGATCTCTGCCCAGTTGTAAAGTAGAAAACTACACAATAACAAAACTGCCTGTGCCACTGCTATCTGTTAGCCACTTTATGTACTAATGACTGCCTAGTTGCCATGTTGCCACATGCTCGAGCTTGGACAAATCGCGTAGGTTGCGCCATCTCTTGACGACATAAAATAGATCGAATTTATAAATATATGGGAATTAACGTTTTTATATATTTGTAATGCTTGGAAAGAAAATATATTGTGTGTTATCGAAAATAAATATATCGGAAAGCAAAATGAAAATATTTGCAACAACTAATAAATATATTGATATAAAATCAAATATATTTGCAAAAACATTTTTTACCCGAGCGGCGCCTCATAGTAAGAGACGTTTTATATAAAAAACTTGCCTCTAAAAATTTTTGGTAAAATTTCTCACAAAATGACAAGGTTCTGTCACTTAAAATATAATTTTTGAATTCACCACCCCATCAAATAGTTTCTTCGTATATTTTTTTTGAATGATTTTCAACCAATCGACCCTCAGAAATACCATATTCGTATCTCTAGTCACAATTAGACCAAACTATTAGCACGAATTGAATATTCATACCTAGTGATACATGGGATTCAATTTTAATATGATATTGGTAGGTTTCAATCTATTGTCACGTATATTCAGACCAAATTATTCGAATTACGGATGGCGCCACCTAGGGAGGAATGGCGGTGGTGCGAGTGACGGCTAACACCATCTACGAACGAAGAGCGGTGACATTAAGACTCCTAGCCTAGAACAATGTGGAGATTTCTAGAAACGCCGAGAAGGTTTATTTCCAACTATAAATGAGGCCGTGCGTGTCGCTGAAGTCAAAAGTATTGTAAGGGTGAACATAAATAAAATAGTAGTCTAGTGATTGTGATATAAATTACCTATAGTAAGTGTTGAAATAAATGAACGTATTGTTGTTATATTCTTTCAAATAAATTGTTTTAGAATGAATTAGTGATAATTTAACTACATTCGAGAAAATACATTGTTCGAGTTTTGTTATCGCGAAAAATAGACAGTGACTGATAAACATTTTTCGTGAAGTGTACACTTGTGTACATTAACGGGAGAAATCGATCTATAGGTAGTCCGAATGTTTCGATGAACGTTTCTATGCAACAAGCAATTGCAGAAATAGCCTTGTAGGAACTCTGCACGGAAATTTCATCAGATATAATTCAACGTTCGTCGTGGTATTAGCCAGGAAAGTAGTTGTTTTCTGATGTATTTTCGATCCAAATATTCCCATTGTATGGGATACTTGCAATGAGCGGTCCTACGGACATCTAGTGTATCCATTAACGGGAGTATAACCTGATAATCTTCTCGCGTGAAAAAAAATTAAAAGACAAAATGGTTTCGAGAAGAGTTCGACTCGTAGACCTCAAGGTCTTGGAACTTCAAAATGAATCAGAAGAGAGGGAACTCGACACAACTGGTGAACCAATATTTCACAAACTCTCACGGCCCAAGAGCAGGAGGACTACGAGCAGGTGATTGAGCATCTAGAATAACGGTGTGGACAGACCCATCTAGAACATGTATACCGCTCACAGGCCAAAAACCGCTGCCAGAAATCAAGAGATTCTTTTCAGAAATTTGAAGCAGACATTGCACGCTTGATTCGTCGTGCATATCCAGCCACACCGGAAAATTTAATGGAGCGGCTAGCGGTTCAGGCATTCTTGGATGGTCTTCGAGACCAAGAAACTAGACAAATATTGACACTAGCTCGTCCAACACATCTCGTGGATGCACTGGAACGAGCTTTGGAATTTGAGGCTGCAAAACAATCTTGCAAGAACCAAAGCAAGGTCCGGATGATGGAAGAAGAACCACAGGAGCCTTCCATTCTTGAGTCTGCCGTAAGGAAAGTGATGAAGAAAGTGTTGCCCGAGAGGACAGCTCGAACAGTAGAGCGCTTGGGTCATCGATATCTCCAGACAAGCAACGCTATGCGAGGTTATGGTTTGGATGGAGACTTACGAACGACTTCTTTTCGAAATCTATTCTCCTTGGATCGTCTGACACCCAACACGTAACAGTCCCCACGAGCGTTATATTCGATTCAAAACATTGCTCGTATATTCGAGATCTGGCATATCTAATGTTTTTTATTGATCTGAGATAGGGACAGAAGTGTTGTTAGAATATTTTCATCAAATTTTATTTCAGAATTGGCAAATTCTGCGATGATCGTGGAGAAGAAGAAACTATCAAATAACCTCTTCTTGTAAAAAGTTTCTCAAATATTTCCGAAATAATTTCACGTAAAACCGCCCTGTATCCATAGTGAATCCTAGTTATAAACTAATGAATACTGATTCCCTTGTTATAATATATCTTGCAATACCTCCTCTGGCTTTAGTTAGTTACACGGTTTTATAAATATCACCCATCGTCACATTTTCACCAGCAACCGCTAAACCGACAAAAAAATTATTAGACCAGTATGTCAATTTCAACCGCACTCCGATAAATAAAATGTCACAGTTAATACGAATTTTTCGCATTCGAGCCGAAAATGTCATCGGGAATTGAAAAGTTCATACGTTGTCGATACTTTCGGTGTAAAATTTTTAGGCCAGTAGACATAGACATTGAAAATCGATAATTTAACAATAATTCCATAAGTTTTCAAACTTTGATCAAGTGAATTGTACCTCGAAAAAGCACTGAATCTCAGTTTGCAACCTATTCCGAAGTCCGCAACATTCTCAAAATTGCAATTAATTTGAATTTTGCTGCATACTCGTTGAAAAAATTCCTAAAGCTCTACAAACTTGGAGTAGTATTAAATATATCACGAATCAAGTTTGCAACCAATTTAAGTGTACGTAATATTTCGAACAGTTTTACAAATTTGCAACCTTTTACGTTGACGGGAACATATATTTTTTTATTTCGTGGTAATTTTTTCTCGAAATAACCACGAGTTTTGAAACTTTGTTGCAAATTTTGAAAACATCTATTCTATTCTGATGCAATCACGAATTTTCAACATTATTGTACACGATCCGGAATATCATGCAATTTGGAAAAATTTAATTATTTAAAAAAATAATTGCAAATTACACAAGTTCCTGATCGTGTACAAAGTTGCAAATTTATGAATATAGCAGAATAGACTTTTTCAAAATTTATTACAGAGTTTCAAATCTTTTATAAATATTTCGAGAATACCTTGATCTAAAAAATGATCACGAATTAAAAAGTATAGGTTCCTGTCAACTTAAAAGGTTGCATCTCTCTTCTCCGATGTGCCTATCAAGTTTGCAGAACTTTTGTAATTTTTTGTAATGGGATATTAAAGAAAAACATTAGTTTTGATTTAAAAAATGTTCCGTACACGTAAATTAGTTGCAAATACTATTCATGATATGAAATAATATATGTATGCACGACCGGGCGTGAAGTAGCACTTTAGCGCCCGCGGACTACTTAATCGCTTGGCGGGTGATAAAATCATTGAACAGGCGCTGAAATCTATATTTCGATGGATCATATGATCAAACCCAAAACTTTATTAACAGTAATATAAAGAAAATGATGAAAATAAATTATTTTAAAAAATGAATCATAACTTAATATTGACAATACAATTAGAACAGTGATTTATGGAAATATTTAGATTTGTTGTTTTCTGTTGTTGCAGATAGTTACTGATTTCAACTGATTCCTTGTTACTAGAGTTCTGAAGATACTGCATGTTATCATCTGGTGTTTCAGAGTAGTGAGCAATATTTTCAGATTTTCTGCAATGGCTGGTGAAAGGCTTATAATTTTCTACAATTTTCTGTGATCACAAAAATTAACAGCAAATATGGCTACTAGCCATAAGAATTGACTGAGTTGCCATGGTAACATTAATTCCATCACTTTTTGATTTATTCTGTTTCCGATATGATATGAATATACATCCTCACGGCAGCCTATAAGAAGATATCTATCTACATGACATCAAATATACCGGTCGCGCATAAAATGTTGTATGTATTTCACTGGGCTATTACTTACACGCTGCGGTCCATAAAAGCCTATTTTACGCCCTTGATACATAAATAAATATTAATACTACTCCAAGGTTGCAGAACTTCTGGAATTTTTTCAACGAGTATACAGAAAATTCAGGTTAATTGCAATGTTGACAATGTTGCGGACTTCGGAACAGGCTGTAAAATTCAATAGTTTATTTATAAACTTTTCCCGACAGTGTATTAAAGTTTGAAAACTTTTGAAATTATTATGAATTGGTTGTCTATATCTACTGGCCTACATCGGGATTGAAAAGTTCATACGCTGTCGATACTTTCGGTGTAAAATTTTATCGGCCGCCGATAAGGGTCATTTGTCGGTTAATGAATCGGAATTGCTGTACGGAAAAAATTGCCGGCATTATAGCGCGTCGTTCGAGGGTGTTTCTGATTTGTGTGTAACGCGATTCGATTTTGTTTTGCTTTGTTTTTGGTTTTTTTCGATGATAAGGGGGTCTCTCGATGGGGTGAAGTTGATCAAAAGGTTCCGATGTACTTTGGTTATTGGGTTTGTGTGTTTACACATGGTGATTTGTTTTGCACTTTTTCGATGGAGCTCGTTTGAGATAATTCCAGAAATTTGTTCAATATATCACAAGTTGGATAAAGGAATCTATCATTTCGCTATGATAGATAGATAGATATGCTATGTACACAAAATACATTTATGACAGGTCACAGTTACAAAAGTGGTGAAATAGTAGTTACAAATGTAGTAAAAAAGTGTTTTGTAAAAATATGTGTAAATAAATAAAATAAAATAGAACAATACATTAATATGTTATTTAAGTAATTGAACAGATGAAAATAATTGAAAAGTTATGATTCCTTGAGCATAGTTACACCTTGCTTTACACCTTTACACTTATTCTTCAACAGAGTAGAAGGAGCTTTCGAACAAAAAAAATTAAAAAAGTCCACTTTTTTGTGTGGTTTGTGTGCGTTAAGTATCACAACATTTCACTATCAACATACGATTTCATTATTAAACGGAAAAGCGTGAAAAAAAGTGCACTTTTTTTAACGGCTGTTGCTAGGCAACCGACAATTTCATGCAACAACAGTGACAGATCCGAATAATAACGAAATCCTGTCATAAAGCCAGTTATCATTTTCTTTGGCAACTAATTACGTATAAATATCTGATATACAAATGTTGCACGAATAATATTCTTAGCATTCTTACTATTATAGTTATTTATGCAACAAGTGCAAAAAGTAGGTGTTTATTGCACTCGACGTGAAATTGTCCAACTCATACAATATTTTTTCTACGTTCATGCAAAAACCAGAAAATGTTTCATTTAGGTGGCACTACACTGTAAGGAAGACATTGTTTGTTTAAATCTATCTGCTAAAAGTAATTCAGAAACATTTTGTGTAATTCAGATGATATTCGAAGGAAATAATTTTATTTTCAACAAATTGCATTTTCTAGTAATTTCATAGTCCATTATATAATGAATATGATAAAACATGCAACTATTCAAAACGTAATACAATCTCACAGAAAATGGGCTAAATTTGGCGTCCATTAAAAGTTTATGTCTGTCATGATGACAGAACGCTATAGTAGAATGACAGATGAGTGCAATAAAGAGACAGTTTTTCCACCAAATATAGTTCAATAAAGTTTTGATTTTTGCATGAACGTAGAAAAAATAAGTATTATCAAAATTCCAAACAATCACGGCGAATATATTCAAAATAATAGCATATACCTCTAAGGAATTATTGGACCTAATCTACACTAGGTAATCCAAGGTAGCTATGGCTGATTAGCCGTCAGAAACTAGTTGACCACAATAATTAATGAAATTTGTGAAATTGGGCATCTATCCAGATAACAAATTCTTCATAACTATAAATTTAATTCAAGTAGAAATGATAAGTGATGAAGATTCAACGGAGAAAATCGTGGGTAGTGCAAATATGAGATTTCCTTGACATAGTTCAAAGAAAGAAAAAGGTATTCGTTGCTTCACGAGGATTGTTTATTTATTTTGAATACAAATCTAAGAAAATGAAAAGTTACTTCGATGGACTAGTTATTCGAAAGTCAAGTCAACTTTAATAATAATAAAATTTGACCTCGATGAATATGTTATTTTAATATTCGCTTCAAATTTTTCATTTTGCGGGATAGTGTGAAGAGAAAGGGATTTCGATTCTGTCGAAATTATTCGTTTCATTTGTTTGAAACTCAACTCGTAAAAAAGTATCACTTTACTCACTTGATACATAAATTACTATTATTGTGTTATTGAAAGCGAATAATATTAATTTTTCATGGCGCTAATTCGGATTTGAGGAAATATTGAAAAACTCAATAATAATTGAGTTTTGTTCGAAAATATGAATACAATATTCATAAAATCTGTTGTGGAATCATCTGCGGCTGAAAGACAAAACTTTAGTCGCTATTTTTCATCGTTCAAGATAACCTCTTGGGAGGTATTCATGTGGAAAAGGGAAACATTCTCCATGGAAATTGAAGAATGAAAAATCACATTTTTTATTTTTCAATTTCCATGGAGAATGTTCCCCTTTTCATCAATAATAATTATTCTACCCTTTCCACAGTGATATCTCTTATGGGGTTGGAATAAAAGAGTTTCTCATAGGACAAACCCTCAAGATAGAAAGATGAATGTCCTGAATTGAATGTGTGAATTTAGCAAAACCCTGTATGCATGTATGTATGATTGTTGTTAGAGAGGACATTCCAAGCATCAACTCCTAACTTCCGCCATTGATTGTTTGCAGAATGTGTGTACAGACTTTGTAACAACAAGTTATTATTGTCAAAATTACTTTTTCAATAGACATCACATGATAACGCAACCTTAATATGGATTTATAAATAATCATTAGATTACCGAAAAGAACATTTTAGGAAAAAAAATGTAGGAATCTTGGAACTTTCCATTTTTAATAGACTTTGCAATTTATCACATGACATACTACTGAAAACGCTTTTTGGATATGGCATTCCAGAGTTTATAAAAAGTTATTTGCCACAGAGGACTCGGACATCTTACGGAAGATTGGAGACAATCCATGTATACATCATTAGTTGATGATCTTCCGGCAAGTGGTGTCCTTTCCTCTTAAAAAAATTTCCCCGTGACGACACTAGGAGAAGATCCTTCACCGTCAGTGGTTAGTATGACATTTACCCACAAAAGCACAGACAAAAACTTTTAACCGCCTTACACCGATACCCACTAATTAAATCAACTTTTTAACGTTCCCTACTTTTTCACGACCTCATCCGGTTTTGCCGCAACTTCAAATCATTCCGATGTTCTCTTGTTATCTATCTGTATTATTATCATCGAGAGCAAAGGGTTGTGTCGCAGTTTTTTAATTGCGAGCTGTTTGTCTTGTCGTATCTCGTTTGTTTTTTCCTAATCGGCTATTTTCGTTCATTTGTTTCTTCTAAGCCGCCGTTGTTTTTCTTCTTTTTGATGTTAAGTAGTCGTTTCGGCAGTGACAGATATCGTTCGGGGGGTTTTTATATCGGGAATGATATTTCTTCTTATAAGTACGTAGATGGGTTAAGGGTTGATGAATCGAGGGCTGAACATCGGGAGCTCGAGGATAGAAAGGACGGATTCATAATGCGACTTCTTTATGCAGATCGGTTGAAAAATGAGTGGAAAGCGACGTCTTTAATAGGATTCGAACACCTTGTCTATCTAATTAAAAAATAATTTGCTACAACCTGAAAATTTCAAAATTACTAAAGTAATCTTCAATGAATCGTTATTCCTGTTCCACCAGTAAACAATTTTTACGAGTGCATTAGGAGTTTTAAAGGTATTTTAGATCTCTGAATATGATAGTGTTATACAAAACCTTGCATCTGAAATAGGACTTCCGGTTTCACCGGAAGTGACATCATCTTTTCAACTTCAAATAGAATACCCTCAATTTTTTTCAATATTATTATTTTTTTGATTTTTTTCTCAATTCAACCAAATGCTATATTTCGTAATGCATTGTCAACATGACGTCACAATTTGAAAGAAATGAAAATCGGATGTAGTTCGAGAACGCCAAATTTAAAAGAATATTGGTCAATTAGGCATTGGAAATAAAAAATGTGCCCAATTCATCGTGATAATTGAGTGGAATTGATAATTATCTACCGATACAAATGAATGGTGCATCTAATCAGAGCAACTGAGAAGTTGTTCGAAGATCTGTACGTTAATCATTTTTTTTTTTCAAATGGAAAGTAGCATATTTTTTATGTTAAATATAAATAATAAAAAAAATTAAAAATTTAATAGTCGATGTCAGTTCCGGTGAAACCAGAAGTCCTATATTCGACGTGTCAGTGTAGTATCACACTGTATACTCCTATGCAGCGCTGGTAGTTATCTATTAGTAATGTAAGAGTTTAGTCATGTGAATGATACTTAGGTGAATCAGTCTTGAACTGACTTTGTGCGAGGGTGGTAATACATATTTTGGGTGGATATGGACTATAATCGAAAAATATCTATCAAACAACATATCCAAAACTCAAATTTCTATATTTGAAATTAACCAAATGACGTGATGTAAAAATCTCGTGATCACCCGGTATTGATGATTAGCTAATTCAGAAGGTGCTGAAATGTCTTAGTTAATAATAATATTACTTTTGTCCATTCCTGAACAAGGATAAGAATTGTATATTTGTAAATCTTCAGCAATTTATTTAGCTTTCTCTGAAAAGATGTGTATGGTGAAAATACCAGAGGCCCTAATATGGATCCTGTGGTATATCGTAAACAAGTTTCAGTCGTGTGAATTAATGAGTCCCATCATTTCTACTTCACCGGTTTAGAAACCATCATGTAATGTAACGTTGCTAACAGTGGCCCATAATCAACCATATCAAAAGCCTTCGAGAAGTCAAAAAGTTCGAATGCAATGTATCAGAAGTTTCTTACATATAATAAACGTTTTTTTTATTGTCAGAGACATCTGGTAGTTAGAGAAGGTTCAAAGGAAGACCAAAGTATGAAAAATTGTAGGAACTACGGAGAACAGCTAGAAAAATGGAATAAGAAAATATATCATAAACACTTATTAATAGTTATTTATGCATATTATTATGTCTGTCATGATGACAGAACGCTATAGTAGAATGACAGATGCTATGACAGTGCTATAAAGAGACAGTTTTTCCACCAAATATAGTTCAATAAAGTTTTGTTTTTTGCATGAACGTATAAAAAATTGTTTAAATTGTTTAAATTGTTTAAAATTGTTTTTTCCGTTAACCAGCTATCGTCCCCTTACGAACGGCAGCCCCCAAAAGTCGAAACTTGTGCAAGCCAAGAATTCTTCAAGAGGTCTTACCTTGTATCGTGCGATTCCTAACACTTTCTCGGGCCATCAGATAAAAATCTGTAGTCGCTAACGATTCGAACCTAGACGACCAGCAATGAATGGTTTCGAACGCGAAAGTCTCAACCACTGAGCTACTTGATATTAATCCAGTACGATTGATTGATTGATTGATGAGACGAGGATCGATAGTAGCACCACCAAACTTGGTGTGTTAGTTGTTGAAGCCATAATAAACACGGAAAAAAATCTTTTACCGAAATTCCAGGGGTGGAACATTTTTTTTTTTTCGTTTAAGAATAAATAAATATATTTTTGCTGTAATTTTGGCAAGTATATGTATCTCGGAAAAACAAGTCAACAAGATGAAAGACAATTCAATTCAAATCGTTGCATATCTAAAGAGGATACTGATTTCTGCTTCGGTACAATTATTTCATATCAACTAAAATATACATGAATTTTGGATCCTCCGTAAATATCGAAGTAGGGTTAAGTGAAGTGGAATAAAACACATTTTGGGTACTCAGATACTCACATGTTATATTTATATGGGGAAGTACAAGTCTTCAAGAACGATATACACTTTTTTTCCATTCTACTATAATTTTTAGCAAAGTTATGACAAATCTAATTTTAGCCCCGCCGGAAATGGCAGTGGCGGGTTAACGCGAGCATGAATTTGATATCGGAGTTCAATCAGGTTTTCTGAGAAAACGAGCGCATTTTTCTGAGAAATTACTAAGTATATTTCTTCTGGAGAATTGAATTATCTTTCGCCTCGTTGAAATTGTTTCTTGATAAATCTTATACTTTTCGAAACAACAACAAAACAAATTATAATTTTTTTGAATACCAATTTTTTTGGGTTCCACCCCTGATATTTTGGTAAATTTTTTTTTTCTAACAATACATGATGTCAAGAAGTCGTGTGCCGAGTTTCAAAGTGCTACGATTCATTCTTCACATGTGGCTTACATTTGTCTGTGATTACTGTACTATATATAGCCAGAAAACTGTATCAGGGAGAGATATTATTAAAACATATGAAATGCCACTAGCTAGTAGCCCCGAAGTCTTCATAAAAACCATTAATTAATTGATAAATTGAAAAACAAGATTATACCATTTTCTTATCATATTCATAATAACAATGACTAAAAGAATATTCGTGGAATCTGAATGGTGACTTGCTGAAGCCATCAAATTTTTCCCACAAATGTTGCTTTTGGTGGATAGATGCATGTCGCATTGAATCATTCTTGATTGTTTTAAGTCATTCGGGTAAATAGATTCCCATTAAGAGCTGTTCACCTGCATCACTCATGGCAGAACGTATCGACGTTGAACTTATTTTTTCCGACTCGCAAAAATTAAACTGCGTCGCATTTTTCGACCCATTAATATCTCTCATCGTATCGCTCATAATAATAATTTCTCCCTCAGTCGTTCTCGCGTTTAATCCATGAAACATGTTCGGTCTAGAAACATATCTTCATTACGGTTTTAATTTCCTTCGGATTACGCCATCAAAGTAAAAAATAATTCGGAATAGAATTCAGAGAGAGCATTAAAAAGTTTTTAAACTAAACGGTCGCGAGCTTAATTTCACTTCACCATCGATAAAAAAACTTACACGGCGTTTGTGTTCCTCTTTCCTGCACGTCGTTTATCTGTCTCACTCTTGATCTTTCGTTCGTAGCCGAGCGGCACAACCGTAATAAATTGATTTCAATTGAATCGTATATACTGTAATTTTGCTAATTCCATTCAACTAGGTGCCCAATTTCTAAGTCGTTAACAAAAAGGCGTTAAATTGTTATATCCATCCACCTGTCTTATAATTTGGGAATATTTCCGTCCAACTGGAACCAGCAACTACAGACTTATAGCACTACTATCTATTATTTCGAAGGTCATGGAGAAAACTATCAACATCGAGCTCATGAAATATCTAAATCGCTTGTGTCTCACATATTTGGAACCAATCTATTGAAAAATATGGTGAAACTCTGGCCGTTGCACTAGATATCTCCAAGGCATTTGATCGCGTTTGGACTCATAGCCAAACATCCATCTTATGGCATGCCTCCCCAAAAAGTGGACTAAACGGGGGGAAACATCTAAATCGGGAATAGCCGACCACGCGTGGACAGAGCACCATCGAATTCTTTGGGACGAGGCTAATGTTCTTCATAGAGAAGAACACTGGTTTAAACGCAAATTTATTGAAACTGCTTATATCGAGGTTAATGGTGCTTTCAGTCAACCGAGCGTGGAAATCAAAAACGTATAGAGGCCGCTAATGAACCGTTTTGGAGGGAGAATTAGCGCGAAAACACGCGCGCCACAAGACCGTGCGTAATTTACAACGTAATTACCGGCAGACCTATAAAACATCGTGTAGATTCAAAATTTGTCAGTATTCACCTGAAGACGGTTGCAGATTCAAGCAATTGAAACGTAGTGAAAAATTGAAAGAAGTAGAAATCTTTCAACCATTAAGACGATGGAAGTCCGAAGCACAAGTAATCAAGTTACTACAGACATCGTCTACAACCTTCAAAACAACGTTAAAATACATGTTCTGCAGAGAATTGATATCAATCCGCTCGCCTAACGGAAAGTTTTTCTTTGATCGACGGAAGAACGGACGGCTCAGTGGCTAATGTACGGCGCCGAGTTTAATGGGGGTGGTTTACAAGAGATATTTTGTCATCAGAGCAATACAGCCACCCCTTTGAGCGTAAATGTCTTCTGGAGATATAATTAGTGATCCAAAAGTTGGAGGGTTCTTTAATTTAGATCGTTCCTTCTTAAAGTTTGGCTAAGCATGTGTTCGGTAGATAAAAAAAGCTGGGATTCAGCAAACTCTCCTCAGATTATGCCTAGTAAACTCTAAACAACCAAATATTATTAAATTTCGAATGGTAGCAGTTATAAAAAATAGGTGGCTCGCCCTTATACGTTTTTTGTTTTTAAAGATATTGTAATGTAATTTGGAGGATTTATAAGAGACATAACTAGTGGACCTGACAATATCCCCTCTTTTGTGCTACGTGACTGTGCAGCCGCCTTCGTAGTCCCGCTTCGGAAATTGTTCAACTTATGTCTCTCAACTAATACTTTTCCTACACTATGGAAAGAATCAAAAATCATTCCGGTCTTCAAGAAGGGAGATAAATCAGACATTTGCAACTACCGCCCTATAGTAATTATTAATAATTTTTCGAAAACTTTTGAAATCCTACTTTATGACGTTATCTATTCACATGTAAAAAATCAAATCACGCCTAGTCAACATGGTTTCTTCAAAGGAAGGTCAACGGTAACAAATCTAGTGTGTATCACAGAACATATATCTGACACTATTGAAGAAAGCTCTCAATGTGATATAATTTATACAGATTTTTCGAAGGCCTTCGATAAGCTGGACCATGGAATCCTTCTTCATAAACTATCGAATTTTGGACTAACTCCAAGTCTCATATCTTTACTCCATTCATACCTTCATGAGAGAAAACAGTATGTGAACTTCCATGGTCACAGATCTGTTGAAATCCTTCCAACTTCTGGTATACCCCAGGGGTCCAATCTAGGCCCCTTATTTTTCATTATGTTCATTAATGATATTATTGATGCTCTCACAGTCCGTCACTTACTGTACGCCGATGATCTTAAGATATACCATAAAATTATCACCAGAGAGGACTGTACTCTTCTCCAAGAAAATCTTGATCGAGTCAATGTCTGGTGCATCGAGAATAACTTATTCCTTAATGTCTCCAAATGTCATGTTATGTCCTTCTCTGCCAAGCTAAATCCAATTCTTCACAATTATGAACTAGAAAATGTTGTATTGAATCGCCCCGAAACCCTCCAAGATCTAGGAGTAACATTTGACAAAAAACTTTCTTTTAGAAATCATATACAGCAAGTTATCAAAAAAACATAGATCATCAGAGTGACAAAAGATTTTGGAAGAAATGAAAAAACGTTTTTACAACTATATTTCTCATATGTTAGATCAAACTCAGAGTATGCATCAATAGTTTGGGCACCACATTATCAGATATATATAACTAAACTAGAAAATATTCAACGAAAATTTTTGAAGTATATATGTTTCAAACTTGATGGTAATTACCCAACAGTAGGGTTTCCGCATGAGCAACTTCTTTCTAGATTTTCGATGGACTCACTTGAATCTCGACGAAACAGGTCACATGTTTTATTCCTTTATAATCCTATTCATAACACTTTGGACTGTACCCATATTTTGGACATGTTAAACTTTCATATTCCTATAGGCTCACATCTCGAAAAAATAACACCTTCTATCTCCCGCTTTGTCACACTAACGTTAAGTTATACGCACCTGTATATAAAATGTGCTCCACATATGATGAGAAAAAAAAAATTGCATTTCTTGACAAGTCACTCAGCTTCATGCAACTTCCGGTCTCACCGGAACTGATATAAACTTTCGATTTTTAAATGAGACACCCGGTATATTTTCACTTTTTTTGTCTCCATATGACATTCTGAAAACAACTATGTATCATTTGTCACTTTTTTAACACATTTTTTTTTATTATTATTTATCTAGAGGGCTTTGAGATACATTCAAATTATCAATGTTAGTCCTAAATTATTGGAAAAAAAATACAACTATCCGGTTTTCGGTTGAAATGCATCTGCTGTGTGAAATTTAATTTTCGAATTATTAATACTATCATTTCTTTCAAAGGCAACATAGTGGCTCGTCGGGTCAGGAAAAAAGTGCATTTCATTACGATTAATTTGATACTGCACACTTTCTCAAACAAATTTTCGTCAACAAACTTAAAAATATTACGGATCTACCTTTTGATATTAAAATAATATTTAAATTCATCCAGTAACCTGTGACACACATGATACAATCCATCACTGCAGGAACTAATAAAATATCTTCTTATTCTCCCTGCATAAATAGCTATTTGTAGTACTACGGAGGAAAGTGCCACTTTTCCTCCCGCAGGATGTAGTTTACTGCCCAACGCGAAGCGGAGGGCAGTAAACATCCAAGGGAGAAAAGGGCACTTGGCACTTTACTCCCATGTAATACATATGATTTTTCCTCCTACCCACTTAATGAACCTTTTTTTGTAAATTCAAAACGCATTTCAACTGCTTTTGTCTAAAACGGACCTATACTTGCACGATGGAAAGTATAGACAATAGCGATATTCATTTTACCAATTTTAACTGAGATCAAGTAAGATTTTCAGCACAGCTCAATTGATCAGTATATGACAGTTATCAGTCTTGAGTAAATGTAACAGGTCATTCCCTCAGCTATTAAGCTGTGCTGAGAATCTTACTTAATCTCAGATAAAATTGTTAAAAAGAAAACTAATAATACAATCATGTCTATCTGAGAATCTGCGGTGGTGCAATGGCTAGCGTCTTGGGCTTGTAATTCGAAGGTCCCGGGTTCAGCTCCTGGCAATTGCAACTCTTTTTTTTTTGAGAACGTTATTTTACTTTTTTCTTGTTAGTGATTGGAATTATTGGACATTTACATAGCTTATACATTTTGGATTGCTATTAAGTGATTTCCTCATAAGTAATGTTATGTGTCTATATAAATGAAGTGTCGATCATTTTTTTTCTAAGAGCTACGCTTGTAGAGAAAATAATGTGTGTATTCCGAGCACAAAGTGTCATTGTGAAGTTTTTACAGTAGTTTTTTTAGTTTTGTAGTAACATATGAAAATATTTTACCCTCTGGCAACCCTTGAGGCAATTTCAAAGTAGACAAATAGTTGTTGATTTACTATACTGTTGAATTTAATTGATCGAGCTATCCCGTTGGGTTACCATCAAATATACGAAGATTTGTAACACATTTGATTGGTAGCATGAACTTGCGAATATCTCATCTACAAATTATATTAACAAACCATCCAAGTAATAAATAATATGATGCCTTTTATATTGAATGTTGGATATCTGGTTTGCGTGAGAAAATAATATTATTATTAATAATTTAATATATTTTTATGTTTTGACTGGAGGATATTTCAATAATGTCATCATTTTCATTTGTTCTTCTTCATTACTTCCCATGAAAATCAACAAAACCATAGTTCTCTTGCCGCTGCATTGAAGCGAAGAATTATTGTAGGTCTACATAAGACAGACCATCGAAACTTTATTTTTACCTCGTACCATAATTTTCATAAGTGATTTACTTGCTTAGCTCAAAATTCCACGACACTGACTGATAACTTGAAACAAACATCACAATTTACTTAAGTACCTCACGGTTCAACAGTCCACTTCAAAATTATCAACTAATTTGTACGGTGAAAATCTGCAGAGTGTTAATCCGGCGCGACAGTTAGCTGATGCAAATATTGCATAAAATTAAAGTATATTAAACAAAAGTTCGCTTATTTGACAATAAGTAGGTGCGGGAAATATCAAACGTTCTGCAGGTGAAAATTTAAAAACGTGACACTCGTCGACTGGCAGTAACAGAGGGCGAATAAATTTCTCCGGCGGATTGCAGAAAGTCACTGAGAATTTTCGTATGATTAACTCAATTTGTTTGTAAATCTGAGTAATTCGTAGCAATCGCGTACAGGTGTCGACGAATATATGCAGATTCTGATGCACGGTTTCTTTTTCTTTTGCCATTCGCGAAGTTGAGCTCAGAAATGTCGCTTTACAATCTAGCGGTGTAGTTGGGGCCGTACGTAAGGGTAAAAAATTAACCTATTACAACTATTCTAATACATTTAATGAACATATTGATCAATACATTCAGAGAGCAAAGAGAATTATGCGTTAAAGTAATAAATTCATCCATTTTGATTATTGTTTGTCACCATCAACATACCCTTTCTTAGCAAAACCTTAGAAGTTCATGGGCAAAAGTGGTTCCCAAAAACGTGTTTTTCTGTTTCGTTCCAAAAACGATATTGGCAGGTACTTGTTATCACGGGTGTGAAAGCAGTGACGGTTTTTTTATATTATTTTTTTTTCGCCTCAATATTATTCTGCACCTGGTGCCCCTCAACAACCCTCCGAATTTTTTTTCCGGAAATGCATTATTGTACAGTTGCTTTTAGGTCTCTTATATTGTTTGTCAAGTTAATCAACTCACAGAGACTACTAAACGTCTTTATTAACTTATCAGTAACTAAATATTATATTTCAATTCAAAAGTTTTATGACAATTTTTGAAAACAGAATGAATGACTTTTTATTTTCTTCTGTCACCTCTAGTTTTTCGGTCGTGAGAGTCAGGGGGCGATAGCACATCAGTAATAGCCAGGCCCCTACATCACTCCCTTTCCAGTTACTAAGTTGCGATAAATATTTAAATCACTATTCAAAACAAACACAAAAAATAAACAAGATTGTTTCAAAAAATAACAATTTGATCTAAGTATCTTGTTGGAAATTTCACAGTTCGGCCACTGCGAGTATGCTTTGCTGGTGGAACATTAACATCACTAGGAATTGTGGGGTGCACAGGACTCGGAGATAGAGAGGCTGGAACGTTAGTTTTCACACCAGAGAATGGCTGAACAGAACAATCATATTCGCATTCCTCAGGTGACATCAAAAGAAACGCTGGTTTGATGCGATCCAAAGAGATATTCACTTCTTTATTCTTTATCAGCAATGTAAAAAACTTATCTTGTCTTGCCAATACTTTGAAAGGTCCATCGTAGGCTGGTTCTAACGATTTTTTTACTCTATCTATCCTCACAAACACGTGCGAACAGTTTGCCAAATCCTTGTGAACGAAAATATTTCTTCTCGCTTTATGATTTACTGGAACCGGTTTCAGCTGTCTCATGATTTCTTGTAGATTCGTCACGAAGGTTTCCACGTCGTCTGTTCGACTGGCAGCTTGCCCCAGAAATTCACCAGGAAGTTTGATTGTTGTACCGTAAACCATCTGGGCAATGGAAACTCCACTTTCTGGAATGAATTCGCTCGAAGGGATCTTTCAAAGTACGATGCAATCTTTCTACTTTTCCGTTACTTTGCGGATGATATGGTGTAGTTCGTTGTAACTTGATGCCACACAATGAACTGAGATGTTTGAATAAAGCGGCTTCGAATTGTCGGCCTTGGTCTGTAGTGATTGATGATGGAACACCAAAACGTACTATCCAATGTTCATAAACTGTTCGAGCAACGGTTTCAGCAGTAATATCTGATAATGGTATTGCTTCCATCCAGTTTGTAAAACGGTCAATTACTGTTAACAAATAAGTATTTCCCTCTGAAGGTGGCAGTGGACCAACGATATCGATATGGACGTCGGCAAATCGGTCGTTAGGTTCCATGAACTTTCCAATTGGTGTTGAAGTATGGCGATTGATTTTCGATTTTTGACATGCTTCACAGGCTTTTGCCCATGTACTTATATCTCTTTTTAAATCTGGCCAAATAAAACGTGATACCATTTGTTTCACTGTTGACTTAACTCCAGGATGATTTAAACCATGAATTTGATCGAAGAATATCCTACGAAATGATTTAGGTATGAAAGGACGAATAGCCTTTGTAGATATGTCACACCACAAGTTATTTCCACTTGGTAGTTGGTAGCATTTGAATTGAAGAGACGATTGACCATTTTTCAAGGATATAAATTCAGGATCTTTATTCTGGGCTTCAGCTAATTGGTCCATGTCAATGGTGTTGATAGTTTCTATACGTGAAAGTGTATCAGCAACCACATTGTCCTTGCCACTGATATGTCTGATATCTGTGGAAAATTCTGAGATGTACTGCAACCGGCGAAGCTGGAGTGGCCAAGCTTTTTCATTTTTCTGTTTGAATGCATATAGTAGAGGGCGATGGTCAGTGTAGATCGCAAATTGTCTTCCTTCAAGCATGTATTTGAAATGTTTCACAGATTGATACATTCCAAATAATTCTCGATCATAAGTACTATAATTGTGTTCGGATGGTTTCAATTTTCGTGAAAAGAATGCCAACGGTTTCCATTCTTTATCCTCAAGTTGTTGAATTACACTTCCTATAGCGTAGTCACTAGCGTCAACGACTAATGCTAATGGCAGGTTTGGACTTGGATACGTTAGCATGGTGGATTCTGCTAAGTCAGATTGGCATTTTTCAAACTGAGCTATTGCATCTGAAGTCCAGAGAATCTGGCATATATTTTCTGTAAAAATTAATCATACCAAGAAATCTTCGTAGTCCAGCAATGGTTTCAGGACGTTTATAATCTAGAATAGCTTGAACCCTATCAGGTAATGGCTTGGAACCGTTAGGTGTGATAATCACATCAGTAATAGCCAGGACCTACATTGCTGAATATAGGTTGAAATGATTTGTGATCCCCTCAACAATCAAAACAAGCAAAATCTTGAAACTGTTGAAATACCCGTTGCTCGGGGTTTATTGACGGAAATTAATTATTTTTAACCTGCTGAATACGCTCCATAGGTTGGAGTAATTTGTGAACCAAAAACTACCCCTCAACAACCCTCTGAAGAAGAAAAATCTTCAAACTGTTGAAATACCCGTTTTTTTAGATATGCATTATTCTATAGCTGCTGAATACGCTTTCTTGGATGAAATAATTTGCGACCCAGGCACAAATTATTCCACCCTATAGAGCGTATACTACAGGTAAAGAATAATTCATTTACGTCAAAAAACTCCAAGTAACGGGTATTTCAACTGTTTCAAGATTTTTCTTTCTTGGAGGCTTATTGAGGGGTAGTTTTTGGTTTACAAATTATTTCAACCCATTCAGCAGGTTAAGAATAATAATTCATTTAGGTCA
Source organism: Chrysolina haemoptera (assembly GCA_958298965.1). Lineage (NCBI taxonomy): Eukaryota > Metazoa > Arthropoda > Insecta > Coleoptera > Chrysomelidae > Chrysolina > Chrysolina haemoptera. The sequence goes on along the minus strand of OY282584.1, from coordinate 48,220,301 downwards.
AAAAAAACCCGAGCAGCGGATATTTCAACTGTTTCAATTTTTCGGAGGGTTGTTGAGGGGTAGTTTTTGGTTAGTCGGCGTTACACCACGGTTTCTGAGAAAACGAGCGTATTTCATAAGGTAATCTATCGATATCGTTTTTTGATAAATCTTATATTTTCTAAAATAACAAAATATATATATACAGGGTGGGGCACCGAAAACGAAACAGATCGAATATCTTCAAAACGCATGTGTTATGAAAAAAATGCAAAAACACGTCGATTTTTAATCCAAGGGGGACATCTTTCTATCATAACTTCAACTGTCATACCTCTCCCCCCTCCCATTGGTCACTATCACCCAAACATTTTGAATAGGGAAAGTAGTGAGTGTGACACATCATTAAAAAGGTAATTTCATAAGGAATTCAGCCATGTCAATTTTCGCTACCTAACTTCCTATTTTAGCGCCCTCTTGCGAGAAAAACAACTGTTCCGTATTCCAAATTATGATACTTCATTTGCAAGCTAATTTAACATAAATTCGGTGACAATGAATTATGGAATTTTTCTAAGGCAAAAAACAAAATGGCGGCTTCAGAATCGGACCATAATTTCAAATCTTGCCTGTCATTTTGAATCTTGAGGCATTGCTGAGATCATATGATGCACCAAAAATACACTAGACATGCAGAATGCCAAATTCATGTAACAATAATTTATTAAAATTGAACTTTCACCAACAGTATACAAAAAAGATTCACCAGAGTATATGTTCGCAGTTTCGAGGCGGTTGAATATTGATATCTCAGACGTTTCACAAATAGTTTTATCTTTTCAAAGCATCATACTGAGCGGAAAAATCTCGAGCGTCGATAAGATAAACTCGGTGGAAAGTACTGACAATTTTCCGGAACGCCGATCCGCGCCTTTTCGTATTGGATTTCTTTTTCAATCAAGCCGCCGGTGAGGCAAAGTCGACTGCGGCGTGCTTCGCTTGTTTTTATTGAAAAATTATTCAATTATAAAGTTTTTAAACAGATTGGAAATCATACGGTCTCCGGATGATGGGGGAATGAGCATCGGGATGAGTTTTTCAGGTTAGAATTATTCCTCGGAGTTTCTGTGTTATCGGCATAGAAGAAAGATCATAAGAGAATTCGAGAAATGAGTTTTTTCCATATTTGAATATTTTTTTGGTTGATGAGCTTTGGCTCTCCATATAGGGACGCATTCACTGAGAGAAGTGGATGTAACACTTTGGAAGATGGATATGTAGGGAAACTGGATAATACTGTTCATTCACGCATAAACTGTGTGACCCATTTGAAACAGATACACCCTCATAAAACATACATTTTCCAATCAGTTGAATTTTTTTCCTAATTAGGTATACATTTAAAAATTACACTAGAACACCAAGTTTCATGAACTAGTCTCCATTTTGAAGGCCAATTATTCTTATATTTTACAAGATCAAAAATCTATTAGTGACTGTATCGCTGGTTTTTATGGAATATCTCGAAATCTATTTTATCAATTTAGACCTAATTTTAATCATACCATTCTGAGAATGTTTACTATTATGCAGGAATATTTTGTCAACTTCATATGTTCTGTTTAAAATAATTGGTTAATATTATGCCTATACAAAAATATAAGACTACAATTAATTACTTTTGTTTATTTGATAGTAACATTCCTATGTATCGTAATACCGTCGGTGAGATCGAAAGTTGCACGAATCTGATCCTTCAAATTTCATTTCAATATCTGCAAAACCAAAAAAGTTATAGGAGCGAGCCACTTCCCGTGGACACCCGGTATATGATGAAGTATTCCTATGCCTGATAAATCCATTTCAGTACTTTCTCTGATTGCTTGATTGCTTCACATTTATAATTTATAAAGTTTAGACTTTACATTCGTATAAAGCGCCTTGGAGGACTCTTTTGCATTCCTAGAAGGGGAGTAAAAAACTCTCTGATCTGTGGTAAAAACTCACAGTAGATTTACTTGAAGTTGACAGCTTCAATTCAGTCATATTTTGTACGTTTGATAATATTTGAACAATTTATAAAACTTTTTTATATGTATATTAAAATTTAGGCCTGCATTTTTGTATATCAAATGCCAAGAAAACTCACACACAAAGATTTATTTATCTTCTTTTTTGGACCAAAACTTTATAACTACTTGTCTTATGACGTAAAAAATCCATATCGTCTATCTAAATATACAACTTCAATCAGAAAGTTTATATTTCAAAATAAATATGTAAGACTTTGTTTTTATAAAAGATAATAATAAAATCTGTTTCTCCGTTTCTCCAAATCCATGCACAAAAATAACATCTAACCCCAACGCTCATCTCTCTCTCTCTCGCTCTCTCTATCTTTCTCTCTCTCTCGCTCTCTCTATCTTTCTCTCTCTTCCTCTTTAATTATCTATTTTATTTTAACTATTTAGCAACAATGATTTCTCTACGGGTACAAAAAATCGTTCTCGATGCACTGAGCAATCATAAAATCATTTAAATGAACTGGAAACACGGTTTGGAATCACTGAATGAAAAATTAAAAACCTTCGTGTCTTCTTTAATTTCAGAACAATATACGGAAAGAAATTCCTGAGAAGCGCAATTTAAATTATTATATACAAGTTCCGAACGATTATCAGGTTTCCTTCGTTTATTTTTAAATATCAAGTTGAAGAATGTAATTTTCCAACGTAATGGAAATTGGCGCCGAATATTGAGCAGTGGATGAGAGAAGTTTTCGTTTACCGAAAAACGCCATCTACGAGATCACAGGATGGATCTGAAATGAACAAAGAAATTCCGAATTGTATAACGTAGAAAATTTCATTTAATGATGAAAATGAATTTTGCAGAGTAACAATCTAGTTGTTACTATGGAAATAGTATTGAAGGATCGCTGGCCTAATGATTTGCCAGCGATCCTTCACATATATTGCCCCTAGGTTAAGAAACATGTTACCAGGTTGGATAAAATCAATAAACTCCTTAAACTTATTCGAAAAGAAAATGAAGGCTTGGATTTTGTCTATGAATAGAATCAATTTGCACAATCTTATTGACTCCGCATGAAATTTCATTGTACAGTTCTCGATTTCTTTGTATGCTTGACTACGTCACTATGTTGGGAGTCTCATATGTTGGCGTACATATATATTTCATATTTTTTAGCAATTATGTTTTACTTATATCTAACCTTGCGATCCTGAACAATTCAAATTCTCTATTATTTACTCCTATCACTATTGTATAACCTTTTTATAGACTTTTACACATATATTCATATATACAGAGGTCCTTAATACGTAACCATTTCTAACAGTGGATAGACAGTTCCAAAGTAGGTACTAAACTGTAAAACACATGACTGATTTTTTTGATTTTTTGATTCATCTGGTCAATAAAGTAGAAACTGCCCATAGACAAGCTCCTTGAGAGCTTTTTTGGGACATTCCCATATGACTAAGTAAATCTGTGTAGTCTAATACCTACTTTTGTCCGTGTTTTTTTATTGATTAATTACTACCTCCTAGGATTTTAAATTTGTGTAGATTAAGTGATTTTAAGCATTTCTTACCCGTAATTTTATATTTATACTTCTGTTTTTTTAACCTTCACATACAGGCCATATACAAGCATCTGATGCTTCCATGGTCGTTACCTAATCAAAAACACAATCACAAACAAGCATTTTTGCTTCTGTGATGATTCGCTTATTCACTGAATCAATGTACTTACATATACGTATTTGCTATTTTTTACTGTAAATTTCTTTAAGTGAATATAAATTAGTATATTGTGCAAACACACTTGTTGCAATTTTTGTTTTCTTCTGCCAAAAACATTGCTGATCTGTAATCTGTATATAAATTTCCAAAAAATTCAACAAATTCAACACAATATTTTTTTCAATGATAACGAAATAGATTTATTGCTCTCTTTTTTCTTGTATCAACAAAATCATTCATATGACATCATAAAAACGAAAAATCACATGTTTTGGCATTTCATGTATGTTTATTTCTAACTTTACTGATATCACAAATAATGTGTAAGTATCCTCAGATCATTCAGGGACCCCACTCTCTCAGAAGCCAAATCCCCCGTCATATTCTTGATATACATTGATCTAAGCTCTCCTCGTATCCCTTAATTAATCAAATAAGAAGTGTCGTGTATCAAAGAAGAACGATAGAACTTCTGCGGCAGAACATATTGTTTCTCCTTCAACGTTATAATTTCTCGGAAGTGACTTGTAGTATGTCGGGAAGTACTATTAATTTATTGTACAAGGCCTATTTTATTTTGTTATTTTCTTGGCACCTTCGGCATATAATCCATGATGTTAATAAATTATTGAATTTATAACTTGTACCGGGTAATTCGTGATTCACCTCAACAAAAGTTCTTGTTTAATATCGATCCCTCTGAATGCGAAACAATTGCAATTAATAGCAATTAACAGCAATTATCATATAAACCCTGAATTGTATTTTCATGGTGAATTCATACATCTAATGTATGGTGGGATTTGTGAATGTGGCGAAGGGGCCGATGTTTATGGATAAGGGATATGTCATTGACATGCATACCTTAAGGTCCCTAGAGTTTTTTTATTTTTGGAATTATCATCCCAGAGGTCCAAACAAACAAGAAAAAAAAATTGATCCTCTATGGAATTTCAGAACCAAAAATCAACAGAGATTCCACTAGTAATAAAGAATATCTTTTTCACTCACACTCCACACTCATAGCGAGAAGTTTCAGAAAAATTGAGTTTTCTGGCTCATCCTGTGAATATGTTCATCATAATTGATATATAGAGAGTCGATGGATATTTTTCATAAATATTTACGCAAAAATAAAAAAAAACACTCGCAGACAATATTTTCCATAACAGGCTTTAGACATGCAACCCTTTCTTGTAGAGACAGAAAAAAAGTATAAAAAAAAATTTTGCCACTTTTTCCTCTAGAATAATAAATCTGACTAGCCCTAGAATGACTGTATCTATTGCCATATCCTGTTCAATTTAAATTTCAAAAATACAGAATGAACTATGCCCAATTACTAAAAATAAAATGTGGTGCCAGTCATGTGGAGACACACCTATGGACTTTTAGATTTTAGATTTTTTAGAAGTTCGTCAACCTTCCAATACGCACTACTGAATAGAACACTCATGTTTTAATCCTCCGCCTAGGTACGATCTGTCGATGTATTATTTCTACGGTTCCATGAAAATTTTCAACTGTGTGCGCAGTTCGTCATTTTTAGTTCATTACCAAAGAACAGTTGTTGGAGTATACGGAAAGTTCATTCGACACCAGCATTATTTAATTCAACTTTCATGGTTATGATGTGTTGTGTTCTTCAAAGAAAATGTACTTAGTAACTTCTTATTGGGAGACTTGCCAACACCTAACTTCAAATCACTAGCTTTAGTTCCTCGTTTCATCAAGGAACAGGAATGGAGAAACACTGACTGCCAACGAGAGTTCTTGCAGAAGTGCCGCTGCCCTACACATACAAAAGGTTTTTTTTGTCCAAATTTATAAAAAATATTCTGTAAGTGGTCGTAGTTCACCTTGTATAACTGAAAATCAGAATAATTGTTTCATGGGAGGAATAAAAAAATTATTGTATTATGACAATACTCAATCGCTTCATTTATATTATATACTTTTCATATTGTATATTAATTGTGGTACTATTCCTGAATTCGCTAGTCCCAGAAGGGATTTGTGTAGACTATATTAAAGTGTCAGTTTAAGAGGATATTACAATGGCTGATAGTATTTATTCATTTACATCTTCACTTCCAGTATTTCCATACAAAAAACAGTGGATACGAACGTTATCGAAATTTCTAATTATTGAAAATATTTATTTCGTAATGAAAAATGATGTGAGATACTTCTACGTTCTGTAACCAAACAAACTATCATTTCAACACTTGATAGATATTATGTTGTCGTAGATCTTCAACAATAGTAGTTGTCGATAAATTATCTTCATCTGAAGCACTGCTGTAATCTACTGAGAAGGGCCAAGTAGCTCAGTGGTTGAGACTGTCGCGTTCAAAACCATTGACTGCTGGTCGGCTAGGTTCGAATCGTTAGCGACTACAGATTTGTATCTGATGGCCCGAGAAAGTGCTAGGACTCGCACGTTAAAAGGTAAAACCTCGTTAATACATGGTTCGCATGAGTTACCACTTTTGAGGGCTGCCGTTCGTTAGGGGACGACAGCTGGTTAACGGAAAAAACAATTTTAACAATTAACTACTGTAATCTTAGATGAGCTTTGAGGGGTTTCGTCAGAAATCTGGGGGCTTAATTCAACTAGCTATGGTCACGTAGAAATCTTTTATGAGCTATCGGTATTTCTATTATTATTTACCCGATTCTTCATATGTAATGCCGTACTTGGCGTACGAGTAGTCACAACATCATGAAGTTACTTTGCGAAGACGATATCATGCGATTAAAAGAGGCACAGACACCTTATGTAATGAGCCGGAGACATAAATGGCATGTGCTGCCACCCTCACACAATGATAAATAATCATTACACAAATTCATCGTCGTTGTTAGTAAAAGTCAATTATAATAATTAGTACTTCGATATTGGCGTTGAAATGCTTCATTTGGAACACGTTGTACCACCAGAACAATAAAAATTTATCTTGTTTTTTTTTACTGAAATGCAATGTTCAAACTGGCATATCGGTCACCGTTCATATGGATTCAAATCAACCGAAGTAATTTTTTCCCTTTTTTAGTTTCTTCAGGTTTTGCATATTTGCATAATAATATAAGGAAATCAAATTCGTACAACCGTAAATTCTCGTAAAATAACATGTTTTGATATTTATATTACATTCGTCATAATATATTGAGCAATCAGACAATTGTTGGAACATGCTAGGAAATACTAGGAACACGCGTTTCATGAATTATCGAGATATCTTGCATTTTGAAATGTATAGTGGAACAAGAAAAATCAATTATTAAAAATTAATTCATGGAAAATACATGTAATGGAATCTGTAAGTTTATTCACAATTACATTCCATGCTCAGATCACCAATTGTTTTTCAATTAATATTATTATGAAAGTGGACATAATACAATATAAATAGGCTTTATATAATAATAATCACAAATATTATAGTTTCTCACTTGATGGTGCTGAGAATTTTACTACAGCTGAAAAGCAAATATGCCGCCAAAAATCGCGAAGATGCCCTGGAGCTCCACGGTTAATGATAATAATAATAATGATAGGCACAGACTATTCCTTTGGATATGAAAGAGTACTTCCATATTATTACTGTTGTTATTATTATTATTACTTGTATGGAAAAAGTAAACGGGTAAAAACACTAATACCTTCCGGAACATTTTGTTTTTTTTTTGCATAATTAAACATAATTCAGGTATGATAGACAATAAATAATATAATCAAATATACGTAATATAATAAAGATAGTGTAATGATATTAATAATCAGGAGTAAACTTTATATAATTAAAGAGGCTATTATTTTCTCAGTCAGACCTCATGCCCATGTACCATGGGTTGAATACATACAGTGTCCGACATAAAGTTCGCAGCATATGAAAAAAAAATCATTCCTGATAAAAAAGCTCTGCTTCATCCCAAATTAAAAACATAATTTGTTTTGGAAAAAATAAGATCCAATGAATTAATTTTTCACGGTAGAATTAAAAGTCAAGAGGAAATATTGTTCAGAATCGAATGTTGATCCAGAAATTCAAATCATAGCCACCTAAGTTCAATTAAATTTTTAATATTTTGTTCCCTTTTTCTCCTCATCATCCTGTACGCTGTACGACATTAGGAAAACTATGCTACACGGATTGTACAATCTTAGAGATGATGATATCACTCTCTCGATGTCCTCTCCTCTTTCTTCCCATCAGAAAATCACATTTATTGAAATATGTGTCGGAATTTCACAAAATCTTGCTGCAAATAGTGAATGAAACTAAATTATCTCCAAGGTATGATGCCAGAATGAAAATTAATAGAATAATGGGCCATATTTGTATCAAAAATGTTCAACGTAATATGAAAATAAGTTCATTTTCATTCGGTTATCATACGTTGGAGAAAATTCCGTTTTAATTACTATTTGCAGCAAGATTCTGTGAAATTCCGTCACATACTTCAATTAATGTGACTTTCCGATTGAATGGAGAAAAGAGGGAACATCCACAGAATGATATCATCATATCTAACAATATACCATCCGTTTAGCAAAGTATGATGTCGCACAGGGCGATGAGGAGAAAATGGGAAAAAAAGTTTAGAATTTCTGGATCAATATTCGATTCTGAACAATATTTCCCCATGACTTTCACTTCTACCGTGAGAAATCCAATTCTGGTGTTAGTAATTTAGGTTTGGGATGAAGCAGAGCTTTTATCAATAATGATTTTTTTTTGAGTAATCAATAATAAAAAAGTTTTCCATATGCTGCGAACTTTATGCCGGACACTGTATGATGAAGTATATCCAATCATATTGGTTGTTTTTGTTTTAAATTTTTTTAGAATACACATACCACAAATTTTTATTTTTTTTAATGTTATTTTTCCCCTTCAAATTGCTGTCCAATATAAATTCTGAGTATTTTGATTTTTGGTATGGATTTGAAGGTAATTTTTCAATGGGGTTCCAAGCTTGTGAGTATTGGTGTGTTATTGATAACTCGAAAATAATTAAATAGATATATTTTACCTTGTATTTTCATTTCACCAGTTTGGCTTGTAAATTAAGCCTTTAAGGTTTAGTGATTTCATGTCTTGCGAATGATGTTTTGGTAAATCACTTGACGCCCCTTTAGTGTGAAAAAAGCCACACCCGACTCCTCTGAGTTTTAGTACATATACCCCTAACTGTTTCGTTTCTTACTGGGAAAGCTAAATTTCAAGCAGGTAGCAAACATATGAATCTTCTGCAAATTTTTTTGCGATTGTCCCTGGTCTATTCATATAGTGAACAAACATTCATTTTTTATTATCAGCATCTCTCTCTCCTCAAAGGTAATGATGAACTATCCCGAACATGTCGCGTAAACGGTGCTAATAACAATGCGAAACCCCTTTCATCTCAACTGTTCCGGCGACTGTACTTGTATGCTATCGGCAGAGTTGAACAGAGGGCGCAAAACAGTGTAATTCTCTCCCAGAAAAGGTGAATGATTATAAAAACGGTTCACAATTTTTCTCGAGTTTTAACTTGAGCTCTCGTATAATTATTTCGTATTCTCTGGAGTATTCTCAGAGTATTACGGGAGTTCGGCACCGAACAGAGGTCCTTTTCACTCGGTGTATGGCGTACGATAAATTTTCCATCTCTGTCGTCTGAGACATATTTGACTTTGAAAAAAAAGACATCTATGTGCACAATTAGAATGATCCCACATATCTAGATATAATAGACATGAAAACATTGGTGTAGAGGCAAATAAGGTAATAATTTCAGTCGGTAGATTTGATTGAGGTTTTCATGGAAGAAGACAATCACGGTTAATTTGTTCAGATTTTTCATATCGACTATTTCAATTAAATTATCAAAAAATTTCAAAACTTATAATGACAATAAAAGGCAGCAGCCTTATGGAAAAATGATTATTTTTTTCTGTATTTTTGGTATGTTGTAGAATATGACATCCTGGACAGAAGTATCCACAAGCTCACTCAATCCTATGGCTAGCTTTCGAGATACAGGGTGTTGAGGTTGGAACGTGGCAGGAAAACATCTTAAATGAAAATGTTTTGGCGACATATATTGCCTGCCCATAAGGCAATAATTTTTGACAGGTTTTTGATAAAAATACGGTTAGATACAGGGTGAGTCAAGCATTATTCACAATGAAATTCCTTATCAATCCTATACAATGAAGTGAGTCAAAAAGTGACAGTTTTTTGGTGACATTTTGTAAATTGATATTTCATATTTTGAGCTTTAGGATACTTGACCAGAAACCATTCAACGTACTTCTTGTCCGAAATTGATATACAGTATGAATCAAAAGCGTTTTTCTTATAAATCCCACTGTAATAAAAAATTTCGTCGGTTGAATTTTCTAATTTTTTGTTATTACCCTAAGTTTGAGTACACTATCATAATGTCAAACAATTATGGCTTTGCCATGATGTTTTTGGAATAAACAGGGTGATATATTGAAGAGGGACGACCGGCTATGTTATTACAAAATTTGTCGAAAAAGTTGTATACATTGAAAATGTCATACAGAGAACTTTCAAAATAAGCATTTGATGATCATTCTGTATGATAGTTGTCTGTGCACCGCTTTATAAGATTATGAAAGTTATAACAGTTTTGGCTTGATAACCAATTGAAATTAAAATGCTAAGGCATCTTTCCTTCTTCCGGACATCACTTTTGTATGGCATAATGTTAGATTCATAAATTGGCATCTCAACATGGGAAACATATTTTATTACAACCCTAACCTCACCACACAGATTATTTTATAAAAATATATTCATAGATTTATAAATATTTGGATTTCGGCTGTAACGATTTGGATTTAGATAACGTTTCGGTTTTTTATGTTCATATCCCAGATAACACAAAGACGTCCTCAGTACGTCCAAAGGACATAAATCTAAGACATTCAAGACGTCCCGAAGACGTCCATTACTGGACATAAGACAAATTGGTACGTTCTGGGGACGTCCATTATATGTCCCTGTAAGTTCTTCCATGGACGTACCTTGGACATACTAAGGATGTTTTTAGGATATCAATTTTCAAGGTTTTCTATAACCCATGATCCTGGTCAATAGAAAGTAACATACCAACTAGAAAAAGTGGAAAGAATAATGATGAAAAGTGATTTCCGAAAACAACATTTATAAATTATTTTAAATTCTGACACAAACATTTACATTAATTACAAAACATAATACCTATAGAACAGTATAGAAGTCACGGCTCCCATCAGCAATAAATACGCGATATTATATTTTCTCACATCATCGTTTTCTTTTGATTGTAAAAATTACTTCAAATTCCGCCACAACCAGAAATTATGTATATAAGTTAGGTTAGGAAACCACAGGGCAAGAGGCAAAAGAGATAAGACACAGCACAGGACCACAAATGGCACAAATCACAGACTTCACGATGCACTCAGTCACAGAGGTTTGAAATAAAGGTCTATTTTTGGAAAAAATAATTGCCATCCCAACGTCTCGAGACTGTCAACTCACTGAAATATAGACGACAATAAAAAGAACGCAATAAGCGCTTTGTGATTGGGCACTGCAATGGCGGAAAGTTTAAACGAAAAGATAAGAATGAGGCAATTGAGTTGAAAATGCGTGAATTACTAGCAAACCTAACCTGACCTGACTAACCTAGCGCGAACAGAATAACCATGCAAAATTGATAACGATATAACGACTATTCATCTAATACTGGTGACAACTGGAGAAACTCACTCAGCTAAATAAGCTCAGTGGAAAATGTATGAAATTTATTACGGAAAATTACACCAAAACACGTTTTAAATTTTTGAAAAAGACACAAGACACGAAAATAATGTTGTAAGTTGGTAATATGAATTTGGCTGAGTTTGGACGTCCTTGGGATATTCGCATCGGACGTTCCGAGTCGTACGTCCCCAGGAGTTCCATATTAGGTTCTGGGACGTTCGGACCTAAATGGGACATAAAATGGACATCCTCGGGACGTCCAGTGCTATCTGGGATATGTAGGCGTCTTTCCTGAAAAAATTATGATATTTCACCAAAAAAAATAATTTCGATCAAAGTTTGATTTTTGGTGAAGGGGCATCGAATAAGAATATGTCATCCACTTCGCCAGAGCGCGTTAAAATTGGTACGCTTTTTAGGGTAAAAGAGCCATTTGATAACTCAAAAACGGTTCGTCGTATGGATTTCAAACAAGGACAGGCTTCTAGAGGACGTTTGATTCTATTCTATTGACGTGCTGTAATGGAAATTGAAATTTCAATCCACTTTTTCACAAAAAAAAATCTCGAAAATGTCTCAAAAATGCCGTTAATTTGAAGCAATTTTTTGTGTAGATGAACAAATAATTTCAACTAACATTTCAGCACGTTTCACCTTTCTTTTTATACAAAATTCATTATTTTCGGTTGTGCTACTTTTTTAAATGACTGCAATTCATATGTAGGTAAGATTGCTAAGCTGGTCGCCCAGTTACTACATACATGAAATTGACCAAAACACATTCGTCATTATTCAAATTCAAGAAAATATGTGAAAAATTACTATTATATGTTCATTTTTGTTTTTTTTTTATCTGGAGCATTGATTTTTTTATCCTAACCCTGATTATTAATTCATTACAAGTTAGGGATGTTTTGTGACAGATACTGGTACAGACAAAGGGGAATACACCAATGGAGAACATATTGCTGCTATATTTTCAACGGTTCATTCTTAAAATTTATTTTCCTACAAGCGTGCGTGATTCACCCTCTACCCGCACGCAATTCAGTTTGGAAAGTGTCATTTTCCCACAGTTGTGCGGGAAAAGTTTTCCCACACTAGTGCGGGAACACTACATCGTCTTCCGGGTGCATTTTAGAACCATCCACGTCTATATCGATCGGCGACGATTTGATGCCTGTGCCTGCACATTCGATTTCTTTCGATAATGTATTGCCCGAGTTACCTTCTTCTTCAGGAAATCAGCCATCTTCAAAAAATATGCTGGCTTCCGCTATAAATTTACATAATGCATCAAATTGTACATTTATAATAAATATTACGAATAATTAGTGGATAGAAAATGTTACTCTTGTTAGTTGTTTCCATTTGCATGAATAAATAATTGAAAAAATTAATTTATTTCCTACGCTTGTAGAAAAAGTATTGTTCCTAACTCATGCGGAAAGTGTCTTTCCGCACTTGTTAGGAAAATTACTATTTCAGAACGAAATTTTCCCGAACTAATTCTTATAAAAATTTACGTGAATACTCGTTCACAAAAAAAGTGTTCATACCGACGCCTATGTCTACACAGCTAATGATAATACGTCCCGGTGGATGTATCGGGGCAGAATTATATTCTAGCAGTACTTTGTATTTGCTAATTTTTCTTTGCGTTTTGTCCTTTTTTATGCGGTTGTTCTTTCAACACACGCCGCCTACTTTAAACAGTTATTTATGAATGGTGCGCTCTCTCTTTTGTTTACGCCTAATTTCAACGCGAAAAAATTACTGGAATTAATATCGGTATTTTGGGAATATCGCTCTGTTGATGAGGATATCTCCAGCGGATGAGGGTTGTTGAAGATGTATAATTTGTATGCGAAATCGAGCGAGAAAAATGCGGGGTTTTTCACGAAATGAATTCTGTATTGCCCTCCTGAGCAATACAATTAATATTTCAAAATAGTGGAACTGGGCCCTTTTGTAATTTTCGTTTCCATTATACTTTTTTTGTGTTTGGTACATTCAGTACTTACTTCCAGTTATTTCGCTACTTTCCCTCAACTTCGAACACACTCCGTTCAGAAATAATCAATAATAACAAACTGGGTAGTGAAAAAAATTACAGTCGAACTCCACCAAATATTTATTTATTTTGAATGTGGGTGTAGTCGGAGAAATCACGTCAACACATTACAAGATGTAGTCGGAGGACTTGCATCAGTGGGACATGTTTCGAAGAATTATTCCTCCATCATCAACAAAAGTGGGGTAAAAACATTAAAACCAATGTGTGGTGGAAAAATCTATGTTATATCTAAACTTCTGAATAGAATATTAAAAAAGGTTATTGAAATATAATTTATATCAATGACATCTTCCGCAACATTGGCGAGGTCCCCTTTATCAGGGGTTGTGATTTGGTCTAGTCAGAAATGGATAAAACATTTTTTAAATTCGGATCAAAAACTTGTGACCGTGCACACGTCTTAAGGTAAGCAAAAGAAGAAGTTCTTTTGTTGAATTATCCATTCTCTACTCACCCCAATAAACTTATACACTTTTATAGACATTTTTTCCATATTAAAATCATTGGAATATGTGAGATCAACGAATCTAGTGTCATTAATCGAATCAAAGACAAAATTACTTAATTTTACTGCTACTGTTTCTGGGTCACCTATGATGACACCTTCATCAGAATAAATTATGAGTTCCTGATTTTTTTCTCTCGCATTCGCAGAGAGCCATTATTATTTTTAATTCAATGTAAACTGGTGTCAAACGGTTACCACATATTTTCAGAGCGTATAAATCTTTCAATATACTTTCCAAACACTACCATATACCCCAAATTTTTTCTTATTGTAAAAAGTAATATTTACGCTTAGAAAAATGTGCGTCAAAATATTATACGAAAATTATCCAAATACTTCCTGAAGTTTTGTTTTTTGATAAAGGAATCTGCAATTGTTCACAAAACGCTTATCATGTAAGAAACAAAAATAAAAATAAAAAATCTCATAAAATTGGATCTTCTACCTTAATCACTCTTTTCCGGCTAAATCTTATATCTGACTTATCTTAGCATATAAAAATCATACATTTTCGGAATGAGCATTAAATTTCACGTATATAGTGCAAATTTCAAATCGATGTGACAAATTAGTATTTTTCATGATTTAGGGGTACCACCCCTTCAACTTTTTTAGAGTAATTGTTAATTTTTTTCATTGACTCGAAATTCACAATATATACTAATTTGACAATTCTGAATCGATTGGCATTTGCAGAATTTGTCTATCTCTAACCGTTCTCGAGTTGGTCAGCTCTGAATCAGTTTTCAAATGGATTTTTGGCGCCAAAAATATTTCCGATGAGTTTTCGACATTTTCGTTCAAAGATTCGGAATTAGCTCATCGAAATTCGTTTGAAGACAAAAATTTTAAATTCGAAAAATGAAAAATAGAAAAGTTCAAAAGATTATGTTTGATAATATAATCGACTTTTATGTTCGTTGATTTTTTCCGTTCAAATTCCCAATATATACTAATTCGATCATTCTGAATCGATTGGCGTTCGCAGAATCCGTCTATATCTAACCGTTCTCGGAATGGTCAGCTCTGAATCAGTTTTCAAATGGTTTTTAAAAATATTTCCGATGAGTTTTCGACATTTCCGTTCAAAGATTCGGAATCAGCACATCAGAATTGGTTTGGAGACAAAAATTTTAAATTCGAAAAATGAAAAATAAAAAAGTTCAAAAAATTATGTATGGTAATATAATCGACTTTTATGTTCGTTGATTTTTTTCGTTCAAATTCCCAATATATACTAATTCGACCATTCCAAATCGATTGGCGTTCGCAGAATCCATCTATCTTTAACCGTTCTCGAGTTGGTCAGCTCTGATTCAGTTTTCAAATGGTTTTTTGTCGACAAAAATATTTTTGGTGAGTTTTCAACATTTTCGTTCAAAGATTCTGAATCAGCACGTCAAAATTTGTTGAAGAACAAAAATTTGAAATTCGAAAAATGAAAAATAAAAAAAGTTTAAAAAATTATGTATGGTAATATAATCGACTTTTTTGTTTGTTGATTTTTTCCGTTAAAATTCCCAATTTATACTAATTCCACCATTTTGAATCGATTGGCGTTTACAGAATTTGTCTACCTCTAACCGTTCTCGAGTTGGTCAGTTCTGAATCAGTTTTTAAATGGTTTTTTTGGCGCCAAAAATATTTCCGATGAGTTTTCGACATTTAGAGATCGATTTCTGGGATTTGCCCTCATCAGTATAGGGTCGGTCTATGCAGAAAATAACTGATGTCTGCAACAAATGCCTCGATCACTTCTCCATTTTGAAGCCTCAGCTGAAACCGCGCCCGCAGAGTTTCATAGAATTTATCAGAGTGCCTCAATCATTAATGAAAAGTAAGAACAATGGTCCCAAGTTTGATCCTCCATATGTAGAAATTATTGAATTCGACTTGTATCCGTTGTAATGAACTATTTGATTTGATTTTCCTAAAAAGCACACGAAGTTTAATCACAATCAGCATAAAGAATTTTGAGTAATTCATGAAAAACCAATTTTTTATTAAACTTTTGACACCCCGTTACTGGAAAACGAAGCAAGTTGGGACACACGTGTATATGAACTTTTTTTCATAAAATGTGACAAGGAATCACCACCTGAAATTAATGACGTCATTTGGGATACACCCTTTATATTATATTGGTGATAAAAACTAGTGCAAATATATCTATAACTATTCACGTTACACGTTAAAAACTTTCGGGAAATCCCTATAAATTACTATTTACAAAATGCAAAAAATAGCGTGCTAATATCCGTTCAAAATTACTGGAGTTATACGCACATTGTAACTCTTCTTCCATTACATGAACTCGCCAGATAAACACAATGTGCAATGCATGTTTTCAATTTTTCTAATTAGTCGCCACTGAAGGTGTGAGGATGATGTGTGGCATGTGCTAGATGTTATCGAAAACAAATGAACTTCTGTGAATAAAACGTCGGTCTATTCCGTCGCAATCATGTAATTGATTATCGCCGCCCACTGTTTCAAATTCAATATATTACTTCGCTTATTCGTTCACACCCACTATTTAATAGATGAGCGAATTGTGGATTGAATGCTAATGGTATTGAAGTGTCAGTAATCCTATAAATATTGATAAAAAATAAGAGTTTAAAAAAAATAAAGAACAGGCTTTACTTCCCATGGACTAAAAAGTAAAAAATAATTGACAATTTCATTTCTCAAATGTAAAAAAAGCGTGGTACTAATTTTGAATCGAATCAGACCATAATGGCATCTTGGAGCCGCCATCTTTAATTTATGAATTTTGACAGAAAATTCGAAATATACGACATAAAAAAATCTCACGTACCAATTTTGAATCGAATCTGACCATAATCTCAAATCCCGTCCGCCATCTTGGAGCCGCCATTTCGTTTTTTTGTAACAAAAAAAATGTCATATTGCATTGTCACCGGAACTATGAACACCTGCCAAAATTCAAATCATTCGGACGAGTGGAAATGGAAGAAAATCACGCCCTAATTATTCCTAGTAATTTATTATGAAATGCACCCGTTTTCTCTTAACCCTTACCCGCCGCTGAAAGTTCTGGCGGAGCCGAATATTTGATTGGTCATAACTCTGCTAAAACTGATCGGAGAAGGAAAAAAAAAAGTTCATATCGTTTCTGAAGACTTCTACCTTCTCATGCCAATATAATATGCGAGTATTTGAGTACCTAAAATGTGTTTTGTCGCACTGCATGGAGATGTTTGCGGATGATCGAAAATCATGAATAATGTAGTAAATATGGAATTATTATACTGAAGCAGCAACCCATACCCTGTTTGGACTATATGCAACAATTTTAAAGTAGTGTGACAGGTCCCACTTATATATATTTAATAACACTATATTGGGAAGTGCAGACCTCAAGCTTGAAATCACATACTTCATTTTTTATGAAGGATGTGTATATGAGCGACTATTTTCAACATTTACTGAAGAAATTGCCGGGTTTATAGGTGAGTTGAAAACTGAGGCAGGAATGAAACCCAGTTTTTTCTTTGGCTTGTATAGGTGAGACTTGTCTCGGTAGCCTTAAATCGTTGCATATGGTCCAAAGAGGGTACTTATTTCTGCTTCAGTATAATTATTTCATATCAACTAAAATATCCATGACTTTCGTATCCTCCGTAAATATCGTAGAAGGGTTATGTGAAGTGGGAGTAAACACATTTTAAGTACTCAGATACTCACATGTTATATTTGCATGAGGAAGTATAAGTCTTCAGGAACGATATGCACTTTTTCTTTTCCTTCTACTATAATTTTCAGCAAAGTTATGACAAATCTAATTTTTGGCACTGCCTGAACTTGCAGTGGCGGGTTAGCACGAGCATGAAATGTGACGTCCTCGTTAAACCACGTTCTCTGAGAAAACGAGCGTATTTCATGAGGTATCACAAGAATTTGAAGCAAATATTAAAATAACATATTCATCGAGGTCAATATCATAATCATTAATGTTGAAAAAATATTTAGTGTCAACAACTTTTTCGGTAACTTTTTTCTGACAGGACGGGTATTTCAGCCACAAATTGTAAGAATCCAATATCCAACAGTCCAAACGTATATTCAGCTACCCCCCTTCCCGGAACTTTGTCTGAGTCGTCTTGATTTTTCTTAATTTATTACTACTCACCCTAAATTCTCCGACCACATACTGCTAAGAATTTTTTTTTCTTCGAAAAATTATTGGCCCTGGCCTAACTTTCGAAATATGTTCTGGATGCGTACACTTTTCTACCTTGTATTCAAGACATCTGCAAATAGCTCAATATAACACCTATCCTCTCCCGTTTCTTCCGATTCCTGCTAACCTCCCTTTTATTTTTAATTCTCATCAAAAGCAAACATCACATTTTCAAGCCTTATTAATCTCGCAGGAATATTTTCAAGGATAAAAAATTAAAACTCGAAGCATAATGTTTTGTTTGGGGTGTCTATGGGATGAGGGTAAAGATCTTCTTGGTTTGGATGTTTATTGGAACAGTGACGTTCAAATAATTATTTTCATTGAAATATTTTTCATGAGAAAATATGAAGAAAAAACCCATGCACATTATGAAACATTCCATATTGAGATTCTTATTCAAAGTAATTCATTTCCTTTTGGTTGGATACTGTTATCTGAAATAACTGTTTATGTATTCTTGTTCTTGTTCCCTTCTACCCATAAAAGCGTTTATTATTATTATTATTATTATTATTATAATTCTTCACATCTATTTTAATCCAGTAACGACAGACAAACTCGAACAAAAAGTGAAGAATGAATTGTAGCACTCTGAAACTCGGCACATGACATCTCGATATCATGTTTTATTAGAAAAAAAAATTGTTTGCCGAAAAATCAGGGGTGGAACCTAAATAATTTTTCATTAATAAACAATAATTTATTTTTGTTATTTTAGAAAATATGAGATTCATCAAAAAACGATTTCGGTAGGTTGAGAGATAATTTTATTCTCAACAAGAATAATGTTCAGTAATACCTTATGAAATAAACTCGTTTTCTCAGAAAACGTGGTTTATCGCCGATATCCCATTTCATACTCGCGCTAACCCATCACTGCAAGTTCAGGCAGGGCCGACAATTAGATTTGTCATAACTTTGCTAACAATTATAGTAGAAGGAAAAGAAAAAGTACATATCGTTCCTGAAGACTTCTACTTCCTCATGCGAATATAATATGTGAGTATCTGAGTACCTAAAATGTGTTTTGTCCCACTTCACATAACCCTTCTACGATATTTACGGAGTATCCGAAAGTCATGGATATTTTAGTTGATATGAAATAATTATACTGGAGCAGGAATCAGTACCCTCTTTGGACCATATGCAACGATTTAAGGCGAGTGAGACAAGTCTCAGTTATAAATGCCAAAGAACTGGGTTTAACTCCTGCCTCAGTTTTCAACTCACCCATAATCCCGGCAATTTCTTCAGTAAATGTTGAAAATAATCGTTGATGCATATCCTACATAAAAAATGAAGTATGTGATTTCAAACTTGAGGTTTGCACCTCACTAGTACGCACGAGTAAAACAAAGTTTTTTTTTGGCAAGTTTAAGTGGGAATATTTTTTTTGCAATTTAAAATCGAAATATTAAATATAAATGCGGATCTGAATACTACTCATACCTCGATAAATTTGAACGGTTTGATGTGGAACAATTAAACCAAAAATGTTTTGAAGGGTATCACCGATACTACTTTTTGAGAGACGAAACATTGCAATTACTCGATAGAGGGTGCTGGGGGCACATTAACTTAAAAATTTCGAAAAGCATAAACATCGAAATTGGGAATAAAATTATGGACAAAATTCAAAAATATTCAGATGACTGTAAATAACATTGAATTCTCTTTTCAACGATGTGCCACTTGACCCCCCATGCTATTTAAAAATTTTGAGATGTTGGGCCCCCCGCGCTCCTAATTGAGCAATCACCATATTTTTCATTTCAAAAAATAGTATTGGTGAAACTCTCGAAACGGTTTTTTATTCGTGTTTCTACGTCGAACCTTTCAAAAGTTACCAAGGGGAGGGGGACTATTAAAATCCGCACTGTATATATTTTTTATTTTTTCTCGCTTACTTATCAAGCAATCAAGTCCTTCAGAGGACCATTTTGTAGGTTTTTAAGAGCTATAAGCTCATTCAAATAAGTTTTTTTTCAGATTTTTAAAAAGGTTCGTGCTAAAATGGCTCAAAAAAGGTACTCTGCGCGAACACACGCAAGCTTTAAATTTCTTATTCAATTTTCATCCGACAAAAAAAAACAAAAAAGGTAAAATTTACAAAAAAGAACTTACACTTTTGTACTCTACAAAATGTATCATTAATAGTTTTTGAGTTATTTTGAAGAAAAGGCGATTTTTCGCTAAATTACGAAAATGATTTTTCTCTCTTCAAGCTCAATTTTTTTCAAAAATAAGTACTTTAAACTGGTCAAACACTCAGTACGTATTATAAGAACATAAATGAAGTGAATTTTGAAGTGGCAACGATTTTTTTCAAATGGAGTGGAAGAGAGGTTGAGATTTTCAGTATGTTTTTCCAACGAAGAAATAGGAATCGACATTATTCTCTTCATACATCGCTTAGTTTGGATGCTTGGAACTTTAATGGCAAATAAAAAGGTTTTTTAAAGGACTTTAAAAAAGTTTCATGAGTTTTCCCCGAAAAAATGCATTGGTTTTTGGTTATTGTACATACAAGTTTTTCCATTTTGGCGTTTGAAAATACCAATAAACTTTCAACAAGCAATAATTCCGTTTGTATTGGGTCTGCATATAATTGAACTTTACACAGGTTTCTCGAGTAAGTGCATATTTTTCCAGTTATTCGCGAAAAAGAATCTGAAAACGTGTTTTTTTGCCAAAAAACCGATAATTTCACTCGCGAATTAGTCGAAAAGTATTGACTTTCAGAAAAAACTTCATGGAACAAAAGTTGCTTAGAATTAGTCAATTTATCAATTACCGCACTTATTATCAATGAAAAATTTTTCACCTACAGGGAAAAAGCAACCCCCGGCACAGGGTAGGCTTTAAAATAGATGGTGAGTAGAACCTAAATCCAAATTTGTATGAGAATTTGTGCTGTATATGGGATAAATACACGGGAAAATGGTCATTGATTGGACTAAGTACCTATAGCAGAAGAATCTAATGGGTATGAATGAGAACAACTCTATATGTAGATTAAGTTTCATCTTTGCTCCAGAAGATGGTACTCGATTGCTGGATCAAATATCAATCAATCAAATTTCATACAAATCGTGCAAATATTGTTTTTTTACTTTGCAATGCCAGTCAATGTGCGGAGATGTTTTTAAGTTGGAAATGTGCTAAATGCCATCTAATCATACGGTAGAAAGAAATTCAAAATTCAACTTCTTCCCCGTTCCTCGGGGACGACAATGGAACTCGGGGATGAGTTCGGGACCTCTTCCCTCCCCTGAATATATTAATTGAACGACTGTACATTTTTCTTTTAAGTAGCGACACGGTTTTTGCCGTTTTTAATGTTAATCTTCTCTAATAACTCACAAGGCGATCGTCTCCGTCTCTTTCTCTTTTCTGAACGTTATTAATTGGTTGAAAGGAGAAAATGAATTCGGTTCGGTCGGCTCTTTCTCTTTTTTCATCGAGTTTCCGTACGAAATAAGTCGCCATGAATTAGTCAACAACTTTTTAAAAAGTCGACAAATGTAAACTGCCACGTTTTATTTTGTACGCTCGAATTATTTGCATAATATTGTTTTCAATCCTCTTTTGTGCTTTTCCCAGGTGCGGATTGAAGTTTTTCGAGAGTTTGGTTTCGTTCTGATTTGCGTTTTTCCATTTTGAAATCGTAATGAGGTCGGATTCGACCGAACAGACGGGGTCGGTTGTTATTGTCACTTTTTCGTTCTTTTGTTCGTATTTTTGTAGATTCCATCAAGTTTCAGGTTAAAAACATGCCGAAGATTCCTCGATGATTAATTATAACCGATGACACAACACATCAAAAACAGTTGAAGTGAATATAGTTGTTGGTATCGAATGATACTTTCCATGTAGTCGAACAAAATATTCTTTTGAGCACAAATTACATTCGATCCATTAGTATCGATGCTTTCTGAACAATCTATTATTGAAAAAACGTCTAAATAATGCCTCATTTAGCACGGTAATGAACTAAAAATGACTGACAGACCACATAAATTGAACATTGAGTGATCGTAGGCGCAGAGTCAAAACATGAAAGTTTGATTGTTTATGACAAGGGGCCAAATACTCAAGGGCACAACACCGTTGGTTCTTCTCAACGTAATTTATTCAATGTAGCATATAAAACTAAAACAGTGTTAGAATTAATGTATTCGGCAAGTAAGCGCCTCAATTCCTTTGAGCCCGCTCCAACTCAACTCAACAGCCAACTTGAAATCTCATATCCCTTTCCATTTTCCTTTACATTACTATACCACAGATTCAGTAGCTCAACTTCGAAGGTTGGCGAACAAAAAAAATCATATAAATCATCACGGATTGCTGTGAAAATACACTAGTGTCTATACAATTTTATTTTCGGTAATTGGTCATAGTTCACACCTTGTATATAGGCCTCTAGTTTAGTGATATCTCATAACACACATTTTGTTTTTGACACTTGTTAATATTCCTATTTCCGTCGACCGTTCATTTATGATGTATTTTAACGCACTCAAAATCGTTGATTAATGACCCCTGTTAATGAATGATTTTCTATTAATCAATGATTTGTTTATATGCAACCCAACATACATTGCTCTTATACATTTTATATTGGTTAGTACTATCTGTCATTATTTATTTGTCAATTTTCAAATAAAATTTCAGAAAATGTTCATTACACCAGTTGTCACTCATAACCATATATGGTCCCGTGGCGTAACGGTAAAGTTCACGTGTCATGCAACACTAACGTCGAGAGTTCAAAACCCATCGATGGTAAATTTTTTTTTTTTTTTATTTCAATTTGAAAATAAATAATAAAAAATTATACAAAACTACCACTAAGAAAAATTAAACTATCTTTGAGTAGAGTTAATATAAATAGGAAATAGTGATTGTTTTTTATCGTAACGTTAGATAAATAAACATTGAAAGTGAGATATCTCTATTTTCGAAAACTACTGTCGACGGAAAAGTTTTGTAACAAACTCGTGAATTAAATTGGCGATTAACAATCTCCAACATTAACGCGCTCGCTCCGCTCACGCGTTAAATTATCTCGATTGTTAATCGCCCTTATTAATACACTTGTTCGTTAAATAACCATTTCGTCTTCATTAAAATATTGGTTAGTTGTCTCAGTCTCGTCCACAACTGTTTTATGAATAGAAAATCATTCAGATAAATTGCTCGTTTCCATCAACCAAATTTTTGTGTGATTAACCAAAAATGACTCATATTTCAATTTTGACCTCAAAAGAATTGTTTGAAATAGGTGGTGAGTATTTGTTGCACTTACGTTTGTTGAATTATTCAGTTGCTTTCAAATCAGCATGCTATTTAAATTCGTTTTTTGACAACCTTTTACACAAGTACTTCATTTTGTAATGGAAGACCTTTGCGAAAACGTGATTTCCGTCGCAAAAGAGAAATTCTCATAACGTTGAGTTTCGTTTCTAGTGACGAAAGTTTATTCATTTCCCGCCCTCGTATATAATGTTTTGGCGACTTTAAATTAATAACTAACAAAGACAGGAATATAACTTGAATACATTTTTTTACTTTACCTTTGTTCAATTTAAAAGTGAAATAAAGTCCAAAAAATACCGTGATATTTGAAAATAATTGATATCATTAGGTTGACGTTTCTCGTTAATTATTTGGACTCGTCAGTTTGCATTGACAACATTGTTAGTTTTCTTAGTTATCATGATTTCTGATTCGAAAAGTGATTAAGATTTTTCAAATACACCACCAAAAATAGCAAATCAACCATTTTTAGATTTTTTACCAGTAAATTATAAAAAGAGATGTGAAGAAATATTTATCATAAGTTATGTTTAAAGAAATTTTGTTATTTTTAGTTTAGTTTATTGCTCTTTTATAGCATATGATATAGAGGAGGTTGTAGAAAAACTATGGTGTTTTACTTGTCAAAAATATTTTTGAAGCTCGAAACTGATCTATCGCTTCAAATTATGTTACTTTTTGCCACTCGTGAAACAATTCTTCATCCAGTCGGAAGTGTAATATTACAATCATTTGGAAGAAAACTGCCCTACCAGTTTATTCAGAATGTTCAATCGTGACTGTTAGCTTAGTGCGTTTCATAAGTTTAACATTTTTTGATTTTGGTATCAACAAATAATATGAAATTTTGGTTGTGGCTTTGAAGACACTCTGAATCCAGTAGCTCAATAGGTTTTCCAATGAAAAAATCTTTATCAAATATTAGACATCTTCGTCAAAGTAGATATCTTGCTTTTTCACATTTGAATTAATTGGTTGATATTGGTAAATGACTTGTAACTTAACGAGGACGTTTCTAATCTGAATTGGTCACACTGCCTATCATTACAACTTTTCCGTCAATGAAAGCAATAGGTTCTCACTAATGATAATCCGATGAATTAATTTCTTTTATTTTCGTCTCACTTCTACAATATTTTATGTAATAAAGACAGCGAAAAAAATTATCAAAGTCTTACCTCATAAGTTATCTTATCTTATCATTTTACCAAACTTGAAGGCATAGATCCGTTGAATCTGACGTGACGTCAATCGAAGCATTTTCCAGCAATATTTGAAATCAAGATATCAACATGCCTTTTTGAACTTGTAATTGATTTTTCTTGCACGTATATTTTACAGCCATCTTCGAACGCACATAACAAGGCACTTTCTGTTGGGTTTTATAAAGTTTGACCGATGAATACGTCCTCATGTAATAAGTATTTGCAAAAATCCCCAAAATGTCTTTTATTACTATGAAGTTATCAGATTATACCGGTATTGCTTATTTATATCATTTTGTTATCAAACCAATTCCTTGACATTCTCGAAAAATCACAGTTTATATTTTTTCCTCAATTCCTTCCCTACATTCGTCGTATTATTCATGTATGTAAAAATTTCGAAGCAAAACTGCTAAAAAAAATGTTTTTCCAGTTAACGAAAATCCCCCCTTACCTCCAAGAGGTTTCATACGGGATTCCCGGTTCGTTTTCTTTCTTATGATTCATGTCGACTGGTAATTTGGAATGAAAAACGAGCACGCATGTTAATATCGAAGATAATAATAAGAAAAGTTGTGTAACCTTATTATTGACATGAAATTATTCTGGGAGTTTTCCAGCATAAAAATAAATTGTATCCCCGGGCAGGATATAAATTCGTTAAAAACTTTCCTTTAAAAACTGAGCAAGTTGAATCCTCAATTTAACTGGTATTTTCGAACAAATTTTCACGTCATAGCGTTGGCAGAATATTAACAAAATTTTTGATAAATTCATTGGGAATAAGTCTTTCGAAATAGTATGCGCTTTATACAGGGACTTTCTCGATTGTATTCGTCAGAAAATCAGAATCAGAATTAGAAAATGTGTACACACAATAGAGAGAAAACAGTTTAGCAATCAAGTTGAGATATTCAGTTTGAGTATGAATTATCTTAATTCCGAAAAATGTTCAGATGGTTGAAACATCAATCGTTTGTTTTTATATTTTCAGAATCTGAGCAAATTTGAAAACAGTGCTTCCCAGATACCTAGTTGTGATTATATTTCATTTATTGTCTTATAATATGTGTACCTTTCATAGATTAATACCTAGTGTTCTGTCACTTACATTTTCTCCTCGACTCACTCGAAGAAGGGATATCGACGTGCGTTGTGTGCGGTGTGTCGCATTGCCACGTGGTCCGTTAATGAGTCGGGTGGAATAACAGGAGAGGCGCACAGTCTTGCTAATGTGGTATTATCATATCATTGCGTTCCTTGTTTCTCGCGTAGATTTCTGTCTATACCCCGGATAAATTGTTGCCGATACTGTATGAGATTTATGAGAAAACAGAATATATAACTACCTATATATTCTGAGCTGATAATGTAACTTCATATCATTGATACAACCTAATTTGTAATATTTTGAGTTACTTATGTATCAAGGGCGAAAAGTAGGCGTGAGTCAGCAAAATAGGTCATTATCTGATGGTCTATAAGGCACCACCTGTAGATCTGCGGGTGGTGTGGTGTGGGTGACTTTTGACCCAAATATATTCCTATATTGTGTAAGAAAATTGCAGTGACCATCCTGGTGTAGCAGGACATCTAGTTTCTAACTTGTATGGGAAACTGTCAAACTAATTTGGCTGGAATTCGGCAAGTGGTAGATATAACAGTCAGAATAGACAAAATCCCACCACGAAAAATGTGTTAAACTGACAATGTCTTCATCCTGGAATCGATTCATCAGTGCATTGACAAAAATAGGCGAGGTGATTCTTCAACGCAAACACTTATCAGAGCTAAAGATCATTTATGTATTTAATTTTAATTATTGGTATGTTAACAGAATCGATAAACTAATTGCGGCATATAATTCGACAAGGGAGCACAGGTTGGGCCCCCTTGGGTTTTTCGACTATTTATATGAAACAATACTTTACGGCCTATAATTTGTTATTTTCATTAGTTGGTACACGTTAATACTGGTGATGGTTAGCGGTTTATCAAACGGTTTATCATTGATGCCGATGGGATCGGTGTTAATTAAAATTTCATATTGCGATAAACGCAAATACTCCATGTTGATTTGTGGAAAGTTCCCGCGAACCTACAGGGAATATGGAATCGTCAATATCGTTGAAACACGAAAGTTATTTTTTCCTATTGACATGAGTGGAATGGCATTTAACTTACGGATATGAACCGCGATAAATGTTTGATTAATCACATATTCACAAACTAAATTTGAAGAAAATACATCACTATATCAGGAAGCTCTTCTGAATTATCATCAATCGTTCCACCGTTAACGGTTCCATCGAGACCGACCCGTCGAGACATGCATGCCGAACATTTTTTTTTGTAGAGTTCGTTCATCCAACGAAGGGTAAAGCTTTGGAACTCACTACCTCGGGAAGAATTTCTTCCAAAAATTCAAGAGGAACACCAATTCATACATACTTTTCTTCGGCTCCGATGGCGACGATGGCGTCTGAAAATGACATAATATTCCTTTCCGTGAAAGAAGTATATTGAATCAAACTGTTATGCATTATTTTATCCAACAACTGCTTCTACGTCTTATCATGGAAGAAGTAGGAAATAACAAAATGATGATTGACTAATGTAGAACACAATATTTATCAAGAAGTAAGTTAGTGTCTGCGATATAAATATAATGTGAAAAAGTAGCATGACGTAGCATGAACGTCGTGGTCATAAAACATCCCAGAGATGGAAGTTCACCTAAAAGTAACCACAATATTTATCAGTCTAGCAAATATCACCCTAAATAATTTTTCAGATTTCATTCGACTTTCGTCAAGGAAATACCTGCTTATATCCAAATTTGATAACAAGAAGGTTTTCAACAGGTTTGAGTAACAGACAGACAGACAGATATCAACGATTTAAAAAACTAGGAGAAGTATGTATTTATGTTGATTTCACCTCTTGAGATAAACAAATCTACTAATTCATTTTAAATATAATGGCAGAGAAATCAATTTTAAAACTCCTTTGCACTTTGATTACTGATCATAGCTGAAGAGTCTTCAGTGTGAGGATGGAATACCTCGTAAATTATATAACTCATCATGAAATTAGGCAGTATCAACACCGAATGTTACCTAGTTACAACGTATTGATACGTGAGTATACCCTTGACTACGTGGTATAATACGTGGAGTAATACGACGAGTGATTGAATTTTCGCGATAAGTCTGTCGATTTATTTATACTTGTATACTCCTTCGCCATATTGGAAGTGTAATTCTATTTGGAAACATGGTCGGCCATCAAAACTTGGGATGTAAAATAAACATTAAGAAAGGATTTTAAAGCCTCATTTCAGCTTTCTAGAAATAATTCATAGGTATCCCGTTTAGTTCACGCTGATATCAACATTAAAAATTGTTCATAAAAATATATATTTTTATTCTTGACATTTGAAATCTTCGCAACAGATTAAAAGCCCGCGTGTTTTTTAGCATGAATCAGTGGTATATTTGACAGTGATATGTAATGCGTTGGCAATTTCTGTTTGGTAATCGTTATTTTTCGGTAATATTGAGCATGAAATATATCGATATTAACTTGCGGTAGTAGTTACCAGAAAGTTTTTTCTTAGTGTCCATTTTGGCCATCAGTAATTATTTGGTTGATGAATCAACTATTTTC
Source organism: Chrysolina haemoptera (assembly GCA_958298965.1). Lineage (NCBI taxonomy): Eukaryota > Metazoa > Arthropoda > Insecta > Coleoptera > Chrysomelidae > Chrysolina > Chrysolina haemoptera. Next base: position 48,191,798 of record OY282584.1, on the reverse strand, counting down.
TGAACACCATAGAAAATAAACTGTCATTGCCGCTTGAGAGGGCGCTGGTGTGCAGTTGTTCTTTAGTAAATTCAGCAACGTTTAGGAAACGACCAACTGCTACCTACAGTTGCAGCAGAAACGTTGTAAAAACCCAAAAATGATTGACCAAATCGGTGTAAAACAGGGTTGGGACAACGTTGTGTTGACGTCGGCAACGCAACTTATGTTTGGTTGCACAACTTTTCCGAACACGTTGCCGCAACGTTAAATTGCTACTTGGGAAGGCATTTAATTTTTTTTTTTTCACATAATAGAAATTCGCCAACCACAATGAAAACTTGGATTTTCCTTGTTGGTGTACATGTCAACATCATTAAAATAGTCGTTTTCAGGCGTTTTCACTTCCTGGAAAAAGGCCCGGCAATAAAAATAATTTGTTGCCACAAAACCTCCGTACCGAAATACCTAACCGACACGACCTATCTAAAAAACGACTTCCTCCGAACACCATAAATCGAACAACATACAATTTTTTTTCACGGACCCGCTAAATTCGCAATTAATTACAGAATGCACCGAATTTACTATCTCATTAATTTACTGCACAACATACTCTGCGTATTCAAACTATCCCGTTTCGAAACATTATTTTCTCCGTTCGCTGTATACAGTAGCGGCCTGGCTTATTTGAACCGGAACAGATTTTTGAAAATAGGGGCTCGCTTTACCCTGTGAATATATTTCATACAGGGCGGGGCACCCTCTACGACACAGTCTCCGACGCCAAACCAATTCTATTGTCGCAAATGTGTCCTCTTCAATATATATTCATTGTATATAAGTAAGGACTACACGAAGATATTATTTTGAAGTGTACAGGGTGGCTTAAAACTGAGAAACATATCAAAGTTATGTTTTTCTAAATGTATTATTAAACGTTTGAAAGGGTATGCACAACTACACAACTCTAATAATCCAGTACGATTGGGTTTTGAAATGAGGAACGATTGTAGCACCACCAAACTTGGTATGCGAGTAGTTGGAACCATGCTAAACACGAAAAAAATTGTTTACCAAAATTCCAGGGGTAGAACTTTTTTTTTTTTTTTCGTTTGAAAATAAATAAATAGATTTTTGCTGTAATATTGGAAAGTATATGATTTATCGGAAAAACAACTCAACAAGGTGAAAAACATTAAATTTTCCACAAAAATTATTCATGGTAATTTCTTATGAAATGCGCTCGTTTTCTTAGAAAACGTGATTGAACACCTACATCAAATTTCAGGTTCGCGCTGACCCGCCGCTGAAAGTTCTGGCGGAGCCGAATATTCGATTGGTCATAACTCTGCTCAAAATGATCGGAGAAGGAAAATGAAAAGTTCATATCGTTTCTGAAGACTCCTACCTTCTCATGCAAATATAATATGCGAGTATTTGAGTACCTAAAATGTGTTTTGTCGCACTTCACGGAGATGTTTTCGGATGATCCGAAAATCATGAATACTTTAGTAAATATTGAATTATTATACTAAAGCAGCAACCCATACCCTCTTTGGACTATATGCAACAATTTTGCAATAAGTTTTGTGTTATACGTACCAAAAAAAAAACTTTGTTTTACTCCTGCCTCATATTCAACTTGCCCATAAGACCGGCATTCTCTTCAGTAAATGTTGAAAATAATCGCTTATTCATATCCTGAATATATGTTTCATAACACTGTTGTGAAGTGCAAACCTCAAGCTTGACATCACATACCTAATTTTTTATGTAGAATGTGTATGAGCGATTATTTTCAACATTTATACTGAAGAAACTGTCGGGATTATCGGTGAGTTGTAAACTGAGGCAGGAGTAAAACCCATTTTTTTCTTTAGCATGTATAAGTGAGACTTGTCTAACTAGTCTAAAATCGTTGCATATGGTCCAAAGAGGGTACTGATTCCTGCTTCTGTATAACTATTTCATCAACTAAAATATCCAATATCCATGACTTTCGGATCCTCCGTAAATATCGTAGAAGGGTTATGTGAAGTGGGACAAAACACATTTTAGGTACTCAGATACTCACATGTTATATTTGCATGAGGAAGTAGAATTTTCAGGAAAGATATACGCTTTTTCTTTTCTTTCTACTATAATTTTTAGCAAAGTTGTGACAAATCTAATTTTCGGCCTTGACGCGAGCCTGAAATTTGATATCGGAATTTAATTAGGTTTTCTGAGAAAACGAACGCATTTGTTTCTTGATAAATCTTATACTTTTTGAAACAACAGCAAAAAAAGTTGTAATTTTTCTAAAAATTTATTTTTGGGTTTCACCCCTGATTTTTTGGTAAACAATTTTGTTTCTAACAAAGCATGATGTCAAGAAGTCATATGCCGAGTTTCAAAATGCTACAATTCATTCTTAACTTGTGGCTTACATTTGTCTGTGGTTACAGTACTATAACCGTTCCCGAGTTATTGCTAGGTTCAATTGAAAACTAAATAACATCCAAATTTGTAAAAATCATCCCTTCGAAATCTGACCATGCATCAAAGAGGTTTTGGGCTATTGATTTCGATACAACCTGTTCCTCAATATTAAACAGAATATTGGCTCAACTAGTGGTTCTTATTCCAATGCATTCTTTGAATCGAGATAGCTTTGACACGACATTCATTCAACTCGTTGAAAGAATTCTTATTGACAGTAGTTATTGTATTTTACTTTATTAAAAATATTCAATGAATAATTATCGTAGAATATGAAAACTTATCCCATTCTCGAACGGATGAATAATAATAATAATAAATTAATTTATTGGCAGATTTGACAGTTCATAACACATGAAAAAAAAGCTATGTCAAAAGGTAACAAGATTGTATCATCCATTCTTCCTCTTGTACCTTTTTACCAAACTAATTTTGATAAAATACTACCTTTCTATCTAATAAATACCAAAACCTTTATATATTACCTTATGATCTATTGCTAAACTAATTTTAACAACTACCTAATACATTTTATCTAAAAAAAATTACCAAAACTTTAACTCATAAAAAAATTTGTAATCAATGAGAAAATAGAATATTTTTAAATTAAGGTTTGAAAGATACAATGCTAGAACTTTTAAGTTGTTCGGGGTATCATTATAAACATGCGCTACGTTGTATGTGAATGACCTCTTGAATTGTTGTGTGCTATGTTTAGTGATATCGATAGACTTTTTCCTGTTATTCACATTATGAACATAAGTTCGATATGTGATTTTTTCGTGAAGGTACGATGGCGTTTTCAACATTATTATTTTTTGAAATAATACTGAAATATGAAGCTTGCGTCTATATGGTTTGCATGAAAATCACAGAAAACCCTCATACGAATCAACGTGAGATCGATAAAGATACAGGACTGAGCAGACGGAGCATATCTTGGGTAAAAAAAATACAAATTCCACCCTTACCGTATCGGGATACAACAGGAATTATATAATACCAGACTTCCATCGACGAATCGAGTTTTGTCTGGGTTCTGGACAGGTTTAGTGAAGATGAACATGGTTTTGATTCCATTTTGTTTCCTAGCGATTCTACTTTTTATAACAATGGCTTAGAGAACACACACACACTTAGAGATGATCTGCCTGAGCTTCTGGAGAATGTGCCACTAAATATTGGACAACGGATGTGGTAACAATTGGATGTAGAAAAGGGGAACATTCTCCATGAAAATTGAAAAATTTAAGTTTGTCTATCAGTCGCAGATGATTCCACAACAGATTTTATGAATGTCCTATTCATATTTTCGAACTAAAATCAAAATTGGATGTAGTTCCGGCACATTTGAAATTCAGTCTCAGACAGTTTTTGAAAATATGATTTCCGAATAAATGGATTGGTTGTGACCACAAAATTGGCCAGCGAAATACCGGATTTGACCTGACTCGATTTTTTTTATTGGTTTACTTGAAAAATGAGCTTTATGACACACCTCCAACTACACTAGAAAATATGAAGGAGAGAAAAAGGACTGTTTTTCGAATAGTGACGTTTCAAATGTTACTACATGTTAAGAAGTCTTTCAAACAGAGAGTGGCTCTTTCTATACAACAGGATGGTCGTCATATCGAGCACCTACTTTGAGTCAAGCACATTTGTGATTCATATTTCGTGGTTGTTTCAATTGAATAAACAACAATATGGTATTGGGTGGTATTCATAAACAGTAGCAAATGCTTATACTTCAGGTTTGTCTCTCTCATTACTTAACAAAACGAATAGGTCTTTTTCAAGAAATCCGAGTAAAAGCATTTGCTTCAGTTTTATGCATACAACCCATTGTCTGTTTATTGAACTACTGAAAATTTAATTTCAGTGCACAACAGCCAATATGAATTTTGTGAGCAAATCAAATAAATTGCATGGCAAAGCTATCTTGATTTGAAGAAGGCATTGAAAAAATAACTATCTGAAAAACTATTTAGCTTAGCATATTCACTAAACAATCTACAGAGTAACCCATTTGAAAGAGGGCCACCTCTCTAAAACTGTTATTTATTATACGATTCAGAAGTTTTCTTTTTCGATAGGTAGAGCATTAATGGTTCTAGTTGACATCCATAAATTCGAAATAAATATAAAAATTTCAAGGCCTACTTCGAATTTTTTTCAAGGTCAAAAATCCAAAAAACATACTGGCGATTTTTCAAAATAGAATGTGACGATACCTCTGGATTCACGACATTTTCAAATGGTTTATGTGAAAATTATATAGGATTGCGTCTATCAATAAAAAAGTTATATAGGAATACACTTTGAAAATTATGTCAATTAATCAACCCAAAACTCCAATTTCAGAACTTTTATCATAATTCTGACTACACCACTCGATTCAGAATATTTCGAAATATATATGGCCAGAAAAGAATGTTGTTTGGTGGAATTTTAGAAAAAAAAATATTTTATTATTTTATAATTTCTTTATTTATGAACAGATTTTGATGAAAGTCTGACCAAACATATTTCGAAAATTTCTGAATCCAGTGGTGTAGACAGAATTCTGATAAAATTTTCAAATTTTATACCCATATAACTTTTTTATTGATGGACGCATTCCTACGTAATTTTCACATTAACCACTTGAAAATGTCGTGAATCCACTGGTGTCGCCAAATTCTATGTGAAAAAATCGCTAGTATGTTTCTTGGATTTTTGACCTTGAAAAAAAGTCGAAGTATGCCTTGAAATTTTTATTTCGGATTTATGGCACTCAATTAGAACTATTGATGCTTTATCTAAAAAAAAACTTCTGAATCGGATAATAAATAACAGTTTTAGAGACGTTGCCCGCTTTCAAATGGGTCACTCTGCATATAACATTTTTCTCTCCATGTAAGTAATATCATATTGTATTAGATTACTGATAGTTTATGGTAGAATTTTAAACTTAGCTGATGATGAACCTATATAGGTTCGGAACATGTACTAATATGATACCATTGAACTGATCGATGGTTTTTGATCGTTCGACCATTACTTAACATTTGGTGGTTATATTAAATTTGTTTTTTGTTTTTCTACATCGTGAAAAAAAAATCAAATATTATTTCCGTGGTTACAATTTCATATTGCCTCTGGAGTTTTATTCTGAAAATTATTTTTGGGTTTTTTTGTTTTTCTGTTCACTCGAACAGTTGAATGTATCTGATCTTCCGACCTTGCTAAGCCGCCTCTGACTGTAAACACCCCTTTCGTTTCGCAATCGCCATAAATTCGCCGAAGACATTTTCTCTCGGGTGTTCGGTGTGTTCGAAACTTTTAGCAAATTTTATACAATTCATCGGCGTTTCCTCTCTCGCTCGTGCAGCAGCTCCGTCGCGAGCTAGACGGAGACAGGACGAGGCGTAACGTGGCTTTCGTCGCCATCATCGGCTATACGCTATATGTTATCATGTGTATGGTATTTGTAATACTGTACCGGGGTGTTAATTTGCGTAGCCTTATTAAATAGTATATTATGTTTGGATGTTACCTTGTGGTGGTTCGGTTTCAAAAATTTCGAAATTTATGGCACCTAGCCCGGTAAATTAATAATTTAATATGGGCGAAGTAAATTTTCTAGCTTATCGGTTGACGGGGTATTCTGTAATTAAGGATTGTGTTGCTTAATTATTTAGAATTATGTTCGCTGGGGTTTATAGGTTCGTCTCTGTGCCCCATCCCTTGCACCTATCTTCTTGAGATATGTGTTCGCGAGGATCGTTTTTCGTGTCGTCAATCACTGAAATCTTGTCCACCTGAGAATACTTTATTCTTTAGTAGTTAGCAGCAGTTTTTCCGATTATTAATGTTTCAACGTCGAAAGTGAAGGCGAATTTATTGGATTCATAATGCACAATTGATTTCATATGTATAATTTTTTTGTACAATTCATGAAAGTTCAAAGTTTTCCGTTTTATTATTTATAATCCATATTCACATTTCTTACTGCAGAACTTTGAAGTTCGAAACTTGTAAGTTCATGTACTAATGAAGTAAATAAAATAAAGGTATAAAATCTCTATACAAACAAGCTTTTTTTCTGTGATGGGGAAAAAAGTTTCCCATTTTATCTCTGTTGACAGGTATTAAAATATGACTTTTCATGAAATTACTTTTTTCCCCGGGAAAAAAGCGAGTAATTATTGAAAATTTTTGCGTGCAATGTTTATTTTACAACCATAGTAACATAATTCAATAGTATATTATATAGCAAGGGATGTTTATTGTCTGAGGGCTCGTATAGAGCCCGAGGGCCAATAATCAGGTAAGGGATAAAATATCACTTTAGTCCTGCGGCATATACGCTATTTTTTGCACTTCCCAGTATTATAAATTTCAATAATAATAAAACTAATAATTTTGATGAGTTATATAAACATGGTACTTGGATTACCCGGTAGGTAACGTCATAGCAACGGTGTCATCAAACTTTTTCAATTCAGTGTAATTTCAGTTAAAGTTGACATTAACCGATACGTCAAGAACATGACATCTCTTCACTTTCCTCTATTAACTTATCAAATACAAAAAATCGCCCGTTTAGTTTCATCAATTGTGATAATGTTAATATCACATACAATCTTAATTCAATCAATAAAGATGTATAATGGAATATTTCCTAATTGTTGTCTTAGTTCTTAATAGTTAGCTGCGGTAATGTTTGATTTTTACTTTATGTCCCTAGGGATTTGAAATGCAATTACAAAAACTAAGTATGTGGTAGATCTCGTCATAATAAACAACTTTTTTCCTATAAAATGTTTATCGAAAAATGATTCGTTTTCGAGATACTTGGCGCCCTAGGAGCTAAGTAACATGCATCGATATAGAAAATTGTAAATATCTCGAAAAATATCACCTCCAGCGTTGTTGAGGAGGTATACCTTTTTTAATTGGAAAAGGTGTGGGAATAAGATTTTTTCATGAAAAGTACCAAAAGTTTACTGTCAAAAATGTTAGGGCAATTTGAAATAAATAATGACAGCGTACGCAGCGCCCTCTAGATATTACATGAAAAATAATACGAAATTATGATTTGCCACGTCAAAAAAACCTCGGGTACCAAATTTCGTGCAAATAACTTATTTTTTGCAAAAGTTAATTTTAAAAAGCGTACAAAAAAATTCAATTTCAACACCCTGTATTTCCGAAACGAAGCATTTAGTGTATTATACACGGGAAAAATATTAGATTATACCGATTTCACGAACCTGAGTTTAGGAACTTTCTACCTAAATAATTCCTACGCTAGGAAATACCTGAATCCGATACTTACCTAAATCGAAATTCACCAACGCAAGAAATGGTTAAAAAATACCTACATAAAAATTTTATTTGGAAAGGTTCCTTCATATAATTATTGGTACCAGTGTTGAATATTAGAAGTAAACCAAATGGATGGAGATCATAATCTGACAAGTATACTAAAAAGAAACGAAATAACCTAATAGAAGATAGTACATAACAATTATATTGGTTTTGTTGCGTCTATTCTTGTGGTTATTTGTGATTTTTGAGTTTGTTTATATTGGTCGAAATGGAAAAAAATATTAAATTACTAAATTTTTGCAGAGGTATAAAAAAATCCTCTTAGCGCCTCACTACTCTTTATTCGTTGTGGGAAATTTTATAAAATTGTCTTTGAGGTTACATACAGCTGATGTTACCGTTGTAAATACTCGGCAACATGTACTTGTACTGGGAACAGAAAAAATCCCTATCAAGGAGAAAGAAATTCGGTCCCAAATTTTGTTTGTACCATAAACTGTATAGGTAAATTCGGTCCCGTGAAAATAATATTAAATAAAATAACCGTAGACATTGGAGTGCGTAAAAATTGAATACATACATTTTGCGAGGAGTAACTATTTAGTCTGATCAAACCAGAACGAACTAACCTTACGTAGACATTTGAACTAACCTTGCGTGAATATTTAATAGGTATATGCATTTTGCGAGGAGTAATTATTCAGTCTGATGAAACCAGATCGAACTAACCTGATGTAGACATTTGAGTGCGTGGAAATTGAATACATACATTTTGCGAGGAGTAACTATTTAGTCTGATTAAACCAGAACGAACTAACCTTACGTAGACATTTGAACTAACCTTGCGTGAATATTTAATAGGTATATGCATTTTGCGAGGAGTAATTATTCAGTCTGATGAAACCAGATCGAACTAACCTGATGTAGACATTTGAGTGCGTGGAAATTCAAAACATACTTTTTGCGAGGACAAAATATTCAGTCTGATCAAACCAGAACGAACTAACCTTACGTAGACATTTGAGTGCGTGAATATTGAATAGGTACATGCATTTTGCGAGGAGTAATTATTCAGTCTGATGAAACCAGATCGAACTATCCTCATGTAGACATTTGACTGCGTGGAAATTCAAAACATACTTTTTGCGAGGAGAAAATATTTACTCTGATCAAACCAGAACGAACTAACCTTACGTAGGCATTTGAGTGCGTGAAAATTTAATAGGTACATGCATTTTGCGAGGAGTAATCATTTAGTCTGATGAAACCAGATCGAACCAACCTGATGTAGACATTTGAGTGCTTTTCTATTAGAAAGGAGGCAAATGTCAGGTATTTATAGTATTCCTGTACTGTGAGGGAATTTACCTACCGAGGAATGGTTGAACTCGGCTGCGCCTCAACAAACTTCACGTTCATACAAAAAAGTCCTACTTTATGAACTTGTATCATAAATAGCTATTTTCGATCTATTCCAATAAATCCATTTCTCTTTGCGTGGAAGAATACATCATCATTCATACAGATATTTTACATAAGATGAATAAGATTTGGATTTGTTTTACAATTGGCGTCTTTCTAATTGGAAAAGAAATAATCTCACCTCCTCATCAAATATTAATGGCTGTTCTGTTAATTTTCCAACTGGAAAAGCTCATTTTCAATAATTCACTTCGGTTGGAAATGAACTCGGGAAATTAGTTTCTTGCAGATAGCTTGCAATATTTAATATTCAATGAAATGTTAGAATCTACTTCTATTAAATATTGTTTTTCGAATTCAGAAACTATTTTTTTCGTAGTTCAAATAATGGATTCGAATGAAAGTCTAAGTATTAGTAATTTTTATGCACACCACTTCATATTTATGAAGAAATTATTATAGTTTTATTATATTATAGTATTACAGTATCTAATACCTGTCTTTACTGAAAAACGTCTTACACAAAAAAATGTATTCGCACTTTCGCCATATCATACACTTTCTCATGTTGATCTCCTAACATAAAGTAAACGCTGCATCCATCAATTTATCTTTACTTTTGTTTATTTTATATTTTCATAGGAATCATTCTATCCAATCCTTGTAACCCCATCAAATTCAATTTTAAGTATCAACCCAAGAAACAGAAGCATCCCAAAACACCAAAACTACGTCACTTTCACTCGACGCGCGTTTCGCTAACAAAGTTAGCATTCTCAAGAGCTATACGCTTACTACCTAGAGAACAAAATTCTAATCCCATTTATACCAACTACTTATCTGAGTGGTTAATTGTACTCATTATCTATTTTAACTGACCCTCCATTATACCGACCTCAATTATCTACTCGAATCAGAAACTATCAGCTTTAAACTACTTGTTTCGTATTCGTATTATTGAGTGTATTTTCAAAACATATTATAATAGTTATCGGAAACTTTTCATGTGGGGTATAGACAAAAATCTACGCGAGAAACAAGGAATGCAATGATATGATAATACCACATAAATAAGACGCACTACTGTGCGCCTCTCCTGTTATCCCATTCGACGAATCAACAGCTCACGTCGATATCCCTTCCTCGAGCGAGCATAGAGGAGAAATTGTAATGCTCTCTCAACATACAGCAAGCTATTCTTCACGCTCTCATAAAACCACCATACCCAAGATAAAAACATTCCGATACTGTACATATACGTTATAAGTCCGGTAAATACATTTATCTAATTCAGTTTCGAAAAGTCAGGTTTTACATGACGTTTGTGAATTATGAAACGTCAGTTTTTTCAAAACTGTCACTTGAGACAAGTGAAAATGAGTTGTGTAATATTTATTAACCAACTAGTTGTGTAATGAAATAGAATAAAAAACTAATAATTTAATCTTTGAAAATATTCAAAACAGGATTTGGTGCGTCATATCTAACTTTAGATTTTTGTGGTATTAATAATTCATTTTATGCTTTATTTGCCGATTCTTCTGTATCAGACGCTATTTCGTCGGAACAACTACTCATTTTTGACATAAGTCTGACACGTTTGATATTGCTTATTAAATATTCATTCTGACAAGTGCCAATGCCACTGTCCCATATCAGGAAAAAACCATTGTATTATATTCATGAAATGATATCATTAGATAAAATTTTGTACGAAATACGTTATGAAAAGATTTTTTTGTTTGCAAAACTCACTCACTCCGTTCGCTCGTTTTGGCAAATATTACACTCATCGAACAATATCGGTCTTTTCATAACTGATTACGTAAATAACTATTATCTGCTGGCATGTCATAATGACATCGTTATGTCAATGTATTCAAGTGACATAATGAAATTCACTATGGGCCAAGGACCATAGACCATAATGAAATTCAAAAAGTCCTAGTACCTTAATGAAATTCAAATGTAAAGCTTCTGAATGTCTAGCATTAATGAATTTCATTTTAAAAAATACAAAAAAGTAGGCAATTTCAAACAATTTGATTCAAAATACTGAACTTCATCTTTCAAATCGGGAGGTAAACTATCACTTATAATATCCTAGGGCTATTTATAATTTCAATTTTTTAAATGGAGTCTTCAAAAAATAAAATTACCCTTAAACGATAAATAAACGACATCCTGTATACAACGGTTTATTATAAAAACGAGTATTAATACAAATTGCCCAACTATTACGTTAACTACGGTAGTTTTTTTTTAAGTAAATTAAATATCAACATTTTTGGTGCAAAGTCCTTTTTATTTTGTGTTGTTCAAAATATTGTATTGTAACAATAAAATAACTTTCAATAATTTCGAGTGAGAAATCATCAAAATAAAATTAGTATCTCAGCACAAATTGATTATATTTATTTTGTGGAGGTTTTCATACCTAAAATAATAGTTTTGAGTTGTTTTTTTTTCAACCGTAGTTAGCATAATAGTTGGGCAATTTGTATTATAACTCGCACTTATAATAAATCGTTGTATACAGGATGTCGTTTATTGATCGTTTAAAGCTGATTTCATTTTTACAAAACTCCATTTCAAAAAAATGGTGAATGTTAATAAAAAAGTTTCCCATATGGTGCGTACTTTGGGGATAACACTGTATATATATATATATATATATATATATATATATATATATGGGTTTTAACACTACGTTTCCAATATTTCAACAATATAGTGTTAAAAGAGTACACGTTTTGCCCGCTGCTTACCCAAATAATCTTCCCAATTGCATCCTAACTAGTCAGCAAAGACTACCGTTCTACTATATATATATATATATGTATATATATAGCAAAGACTACCGTTCTACTATATATATATATATGTATATATATATATATATATATATATAGTAGAACGGTAGTCTTTGCTGACTAGTTAGGATGCAATTTGGAAAGATTATTTGGGTAAGCAGCAAGCAAAACGTGTACTCTTTTAACACTATATTTCCAATATTTCAACAGTGGTTACTGTCATCTTCAGGGAAGCTACAATTAATAAGCGAATATATACTAAAATGGAGTGAACCCAGTAACAGCTATACTTACTGTGTCTTTGAGGTTGATTGCAAAAAGATGTGATGAAAGTAATACAACAATTATCGAAAGGGAAACATGAAGTTGATGATAAAATAACATTAAAAGGTCAATAATTAAAATAATTAGTCAATTAATATACATTTTTTAAAATTTATATGGATAATTTCCACGTGTGGACATACTCAAGCACGTGTATATCCTCTTGGTTAGGAAACAGACAAATGACATATGTTTCATGTACTTAAAAGAAGAAAATTATGAAAATTGAAGTTTGACAGGTAGAGTCCACGATTTGGCCTCTGCTTGTGAGTAAACCAGCCAATTGTACCACTCAGAAGGGCGAGCATATTTCTTATTGAATTGTTAAAAGAATTATTTAAAGATTTGAAACATTATTTGACAGTTGTTCTGTCGGTTTTTTATCAATGAGTAATAAATATGAATAAATTTCACTTAAATGATTGAGATCTGTTTTTTTATTTAAGCAGTTATCTGATTGAGAGATGAAAGCCATTTCCATGAAAAGTCTTTTAGTAGAGTTAACTTCCTTGGTTAAAATTTTAGTGTTACTGTAATTCATAATGTGTCCTGTATTATTTACATGTTCACTTAATGCACATCTTTCAGGATGACATCTGCAATCACTTTTGTGTGATGTAATTCTACATTTAAGAGTTCTTGAAGTTTGTCCTATATATGTCTTATCACAATTTGAACAGGGAATACAGTATACTAATTGAGATTGAGAGGTTATAGGAGTTTTATCCTTCACCTTGGTAAAAATGGAATTAATTGTTAAAACTGTTTTATTAGCGATTTTAATATGATCAAAATCCCTGAGGATTCGAGCAAGCTTAGATGAGACGTCTGTTATATAAGGAAGTGAGGTAAAGAAAAATTGTTGAATTGGATTCCTGTCAACTACATCATTAATAGCAGTGACATTTTGAGAAATATTAGTATTATTTATTGTATTGGGTATATCTATGGTTGAAGTACTAAACAGGATCTTTTTTAATAATGTAGAAGGGTAAGAATTATCAATGAATAAATTATATAAAATTTTAAGATTTTTTTGATGAAACGAAGAATCAGAAATACAGAGTATTCGATGTTTCATTTGTTTTACCAAATTAACTTTCATGGACTGCTTGTGGTATGAATGGTAATTCATATATCTTCCACTACTTATCGGTTTTCTATACCAATCAATGAGAATGGTATTTTCCCTTGTGCGTCGAAATTTTGTGTCCAAGAAGGGAACACTACGTTCCTCATCCTCACGTTCTATGGTAAATTGTATGAACGGATCATAACTATTGAATACATCAACTACTTCTGTAGTTCCTTCAAGTGGTAACGCTATAATTAAGTCGTCCACATATTTTTTGATAAAGACTAAATTGAAAGGTAATACCTGTAAGACCATGTCTAGTATGTCATCCATGACATACATTGCAAGTATAGGACTTATCTTCGCCCCCATGGGGGTTCCGAATGTCTGTTTGTAAAATTTGTTATCAAATGAAAAATATGTATTGTTAAATAGGAAAGTGATTAATTGAAAAAAGGTATCTTTGTTAATACTACAATTACTGCTGATACGCTCCCATTTTTTATCAATGGCTCGTATGCAAGCATCTAAATAAACATTACTAAACAAGGAAACTACATCCAAGCTGGCCAGAACATAGCCCTCAGGGAGTTTCATCCCATTAAAAATTGTTGAAACTTCAAAAGAATCTTTAATATAATATTCATTACTATAGTCGTATGATGTAGTCAGAATATCTGTCAAAAACGATGCCAACGATTCTGTAGGAATACCTATCGAAGAGATAATAGGTCTAGCTGAAAGTGTAGGTTTATGGATTTTTGGCAAAGCATAAAATTTAGGGCAAATCCCATTATAAGTTGTGAGTTTCTTTTTTTTAACTTCATCTATTTGTTTTGAGGTGAATAAATTTTTTATTAACTGATTGCATTTAGTTTGAATTTGTGTTGTCGGATCTTTTGGAAGTGAAATGCAATCAGTTAATAAAAAATTTATTCACCTCAAAACAAATAGATGAAGTTAAAAAAAAGAAACTCACAACTTATAATGGGATTTGCCCTAAATTTTATGCTTTGCCAAAAATCCATAAACCTACACTTTCAGCTAGACCTATTATCTCTTCGATAGGTATTCCTACAGAATCGTTGGCATCGTTTTTGACAGATATTCTGACTACATCATACGACTATAGTAATGAATATTATATTAAAGATTCTTTTGAAGTTTCAACAATTTTTAATGGGATGAAACTCCCTGAGGGCTATGTTCTGGCCAGCTTGGATGTAGTTTCCTTGTTTAGTAATGTTTATTTAGATGCTTGCATACGAGCCATTGATAAAAAATGGGAGCGTATCAGCAGTAATTGTAGTATTAACAAAGATACCTTTTTTCAATTAATCACTTTCCTATTTAACAATACATATTTTTCATTTGATAACAAATTTTACAAACAGACATTCGGAACCCCCATGGGGGCGAAGATAAGTCCTATACTTGCAATGTATTGTTACAGACCTGAAATTTGATAAAGACTTCTCGAATTGTTCGAGATCCTTCGATGAATTAGATGGAAAAATCTAGAAGCACTAACTTTTGTTCTGGATCAATCGTCGAACATTCTATTTGTGTTCTATTGATTTCTTAAGTTTTCTAGAACTTTATTTGTATATAAAAGCGATGCATTTGTTAGATGAAGGGGTTAGTTAGAAAGTTACATTGAGTTACCTTGGATACAAGTATTTTGACAGTGACTTGTATTACAGTGTTGTCAAGTAAAGTTTGAATAATAAAGGCGAGTTCATACCAGAGTACACTTATTTTTGAACCCGAAGACGCAACAATTGGTGACAGCGGTGGGATAAGTGTTACTGAAGAAAGAAAAGTAAGGCAGTTTTCCAGTATTTGATGGTGAATACTCGTGCAAATAATTACGACGAGATGGCGACATCAGCAGATATCCTTGAGTTTTTAAAGGAACAAGAAGCCAAACGAAAACAAGAACAAGAGGAACAAGAAGCCAAACGAAAACAAGAACAAGAGGAACAAGAAGCCAAACGAAAACAAGAACAAGAAGAGCTTCTACAACAATTCGAACTGAAAAGGAAACAAGAACAAGAGGAACAAGAAGCCAAACGAAAACAAGAACAAGAAGAGCTTCTACAACAATTCGAACTGAAAAGGAAACAAGAACAAGAGGAACAAGAAGTCAAACGAAAACAAGAACGAGAGGAACAGGAGGCACGGTTAGTCCAGCAGTTACAACAACATGTTGATCTTCTGCAACGCATTAGTCACAGTCAACAGTGCTTCCAGAATGAAATCACTGAAGAAGTACAAGAGGTCAGAGGAAAAGTCCAGGAGGTCAAAGGTGAAGTTCAAGAGGTCAAAGGTGAAGTTCAAGAAGTCAGAGGCGGAGTCCAGGGAGTCAACAGAAGGGTCCAAGACGTCGAAAATGAACTGTCCAAAATAGATGAACGGGTGGCACGAGAGGTGGACAAGAAATTCAACGAAGAAGTGGATAAGATCAAGGTGAGGCTGGAAACGTTACAACTTCCACACAAGCGTGCACCATCTGAGGAAATCTCCCCCACCAGCGAAAGGCCATCCTCACTGACAACTCCGATAAGGCCTACACAAGTGAAAATTTTGAAACCTCCAACATTTGATGGACAATCCTCGTGGTCCATGTATAGACGTCAGTTTGAAGCGGCAGCAAACGCAAATGGCTGGTCCGAGGAAGAAATGGCCACCTCTCTAGTTCTGTGTCTACGAGGACAAGCATTGGACATCCTTCAGAACATCCCCGAGAGTAATCAGAAGGAATATTCTAGAATCGTTGAAGCTTTGGAAATCAGATATGGACAGAAATATCTCAAACAAGTATTTCAGAGCCAAATAAAGAGTCGATACCAAAAATCCAACGAAACCCTACAGGAGTATGGAGCCGACGTAGAGCGACTCATTAATTTGGCATACCCACAAGCACCGAAGGAGTTCATAGAACAAATTGGGGTGCAGACTTTCATCGATGGTTTGAGAGATACTGACATGCAGCAAACCCTTCGACTAGGACGACTTCAAACCATAAGCGCAGCACTGATAGCATCTTTGGAGTTCGAGGCCGCGAAAAACGCATCAAGAAATACGAGGCCCAAGTTACGTGAAGTTAAATTCAACGAGGATTCTCCTACAAGCGAGGCGCTATTGAAGAAAATATTGGACTCCATAACAGCATTAAGCAACCAAGTGCATTCCCCAGAAGACAGGAAGAGGCGCTGCTATAACTGTGGGAAAAGCGGCCATCTACAGAGGAGTTGCTGGGAGAGATCGAGATCCAGAAGTCCAAGAAGAAAGAGGTCATCAGATAGCCACGAGGATAGATCGAGATCTCCGAGCCCAGGAACAGAGCAACGTGGGCGTTATAACAGAGGATCCTTCAGGAGATCGACCACGCCAGAAAGGAGACCTCAAACGTCCGAAAGAGGACTTGCTCCCACCCAGGAAAACGAGAATTAGTCGGCACTAGGGGGCGCGTGGCGACTTTCAGTGTTCAAAGCCCCAAGATCCATATATCGTCATTGAAGAAAAATGGCCAAAGTCTACTAATACAAGGCTACTTAGAAGATCGGAAATGCACCTTCACTATTGATACAGGAGCTTCGAGATCAGTCGTTCGCCCAGACCTCATACAAGAATCTGTGAAGCCGATGAAAAGGAATATGGTTTTGGAAACGGCAACGGGACAAACCGCACCAGTCATTGGGGAAACACTTGTACACATCCAGATAGGACCTATTACCATGGAACATTCTATGTTGGTTGCGGAAATAAGGGATGAATGTGTTTTGGGTCTGGACATCATGGAGAAAAACGACTTCATCCTTAACATCAGACAGAAAATTTTGCGGATTGGCAATGAAGAAATCTTCTTGAGCAGATACAATGAGAAAATCCAACCAATTAAGATTTATGTTGACGAAGACATCCACATTCCGAAAAACTCCGAAACCATCATCATGGCCAGAATGGATAAAGAACCTGGAGATTTGAGCACTGGAATAATTGAAAACGATGAATACCGCCAAGATGGAATTTTAATTGCCCGATGTCTTGTGAACACAGAACAACTAATTCCTGTCAGGGTTGCCAATACTTCGGAAAATAAAGTCCTTCTGAAGAAAAACGACCAATTGGGACTCTGCAAACCTGTCACTCGAGTTATCAATTGTGAAAACCACACTCAGGTACTGCGAAGAAATACCACTAACACCGATCAGAGAACAATAGACAAAATGATGGAATCCACGGAACATTTAACTATGGAGGAAAAGCGGAAGGCCAAAGAGTTTCTTCATAGCCATCGTAACATTTTCTCGACAGAGACTTCGACGGGACGTACCAGTCTAGTTCAACATCGCATCAACACCGGCGATGCCCGACCAATCCGACAGGCTCCGAGGAGATTACCGTTTGCCAAACAGAGAGAGGTAGCAGACATGATAAACAACATGATGGAGGATGACATAATTGAAGAAACCACAAGCCCATGGTCCTCACCGGTAGTATTGGTAACTAAAAAGGATGGATCAACCCGATTCTGCGTGGACTATCGTCGATTGAATGACGTAACGATGAAGGATAGCTACCCATTGCCAAGAATTGATGATACACTAAACACATTATCCGGTTCCAAATGGTTTTCAACGTTGGACCTGAAAAGCGGGTATTGGCAAGTGGAAGTTCATCCTGATGATAGAGGAAAAACAGCGTTCTCTACCGGACAAGGGCTGTACCAATTCAAAGTTCTTCCGTTCGGATTATGCAATGCTCCCGCCACCTTTGAGAGACTTATGGAACTAGTATTGAGAGGTTTGACATGGAAAATTTGTCTAGTCTACTTGGATGACGTCATAGTAATGGGAAGGACATTTGACGAACACCTGAATAATTTGGAAGAAGTATTTTTGAGGTTAGAAAATGCTAACCTGCAACTGAATCCAAAGAAGTGTTATTTATTTCAAAAAGAAGTCAATTTTTTAGGCCATGTCATCTCGGCCGAAGGAATCAAGACCGATCCTGCTAAAATCGAGGCTGTTAGGAGTTGGCCACGTCCTAGGGATAAACATGAAGTAAGAAGTTTTCTGGGACTATGTACCTACTACAGGAAGTTTGTTCAAGACTTTGGTAAAATTGCCAAGCCACTCCACCGCTTAACTGAGAACAACGTTCAGTTTGATTGGAGCCCTGATTGCCAACAGTCGTTCACTGAACTGAAGAAGAAATTGACAACTGCACCTATTTTGGCTTACCCACGAGAACAAGGCACTTTCATTTTGGACTGTGATGCGTCTCAGCAAGGCATTGGATCAGTTTTATCCCAAGAACAGGATGGCGAAGAGAAAGTAATAGCCTACTTTAGTAAAACTCTGGGCAAAGCTGAAAGGAATTACTGCGTTACAAGAAAGGAGCTTCTATCGATAATCAAAGCCATTGAACATTTCCATACCTTCCTCTATGGCAGACGTTTTCTCGTAAGAACTGACCACAGCGCTTTGCAGTGGATAATGAACTTCAAGAAACCTGAGGGTCAGATTGCGAGATGGCTAGAGAGACTCCAACAATACGACTTCAAAGTTATTCATCGCAGTGGCAGGAAACACAGAAATGCAGACACACTATCAAGACGTCCATGCTTGGAACAGCAATGCCGATATTGCCAGAAACTCGAAAACAAAGAAGTCAATTTTTACAATGATGAACATTGCAAGGAAATTCTGCAAGTTACCACCGTTAGAGTCGAGTCTGAAGAATCTGATTTATGGACCACAGAAGATATGAGGAAGAATCAGAAGAAAGACAACAATTTAAAGTTAGTTCTAAGCTGGCTAAAAAATGGAGTTAGACCTGAGTGGCAGGAAGTATCCAAGTTTGGTGCAGTTGCCAAGGGTTACTGGGCTCAATGGGATTCCCTATGTCTTCGTGATGGCCTATTGCATCGCAAATGGGAGAGCCCAGATGGAGCAACTGTGGTGTACCAACTGGTCCTGCCGAAAGCACTTACTAAAGATGTGCTCGAGCAACTTCATAGTAGTCGTGCAGGTGGACACTTCGGAATCAAGAGGACCCTTGCTAGAATTCGAGAACGATTCTATTGGGTGAATTGTCGTCATGATGTAGAAGAATGGTGCAGAAGATGTGACCTATGCTCTTCAAAGAAGGGACCCAAAACTAGAAGTCGAGGGAAAATGGCTCAGTATCTTTCTGGTGAACCATTCGAAAGAGTAGCAGTTGACATTCTTGGGCCGTTTCCTGTTACCGAGCAAGGAAATAAATACTTGATGGTAGCCATGGACTATTTCTCCAAGTGGCCTGAAGTTGTGCCCATTCCAAACCAGGAGGCAAAGACCGTTGCAAAGGCCTTCATAGAAAATGTAATAGCCAGACATGGAGTCCCACTAGAATTACATTCTGATCAAGGACGAAACTTCGAATCTGAATTATGGCAGGAAATGATGAACATTCTAGGTGTGAAGAAGACTCGTACCACAGCCCTACATCCACAATCAGATGGTATGGTTGAACGACATAATAAAACCATCAGTCAGTACCTGTCGATGTTCATCTCCAAAAATCAAAAGGATTGGGATGAGTTGGTACCACTATTTCTCCTATCCTATCGAAGTTCCCAGCATGAGTCCACCGGATATACTCCTTCAATGTTGATCACTGGGCGAGAAATGAAACTACCATGCGATCTGTTGTATGGAATGCCACCCAGAAGTACAGAGGACAAAGTCCTACCAGAATATGTCCAAGAGTTGCGAGAAAGACTGGACCAAGTTCATGAATTCTGCAGACGTCGTCTTCAAATCTCCAGTGATAAAATGAAAAAGAGGTTCGACAGGAAGAGTCCAGGGACTATGTTCGAGCCAGGTGATGCCGTTTGGCTATACCAACCTCAGAGAAAGAAAGGAAAATGCCCCAAGCTACAGAGAAATTGGACAGGACCCTATGTCATCATAAAGAAGATCAACGACTTGGTATACCGCATCCAGCTCAACCCAAGGAGTAAACCCAAAGTTGTTCACATCGAGAGGTTAGCAGAATACCGAGGCCACGATCCCCCAAATTGGTTCCAGAGGGACAGCCAAAATGGTGATGGTGTTATCCGGGACGGAATAACCTAAAGGAGGAGGCAGTGTTACAGACCTGAAATTTGATAAAGACTTCTCGAATTGTTCGAGATCCTTCGATGAATTAGATGGAAAAATCTAGAAGCACTAACTTTTGTTCTGGATCAATCGTCGAACATTCTATTTGTGTTCTATTGATTTCTTAAGTTTTCTAGAACTTTATTTGTATATAAAAGCGATGCATTTGTTAGATGAAGGGGTTAGTTAGAAAGTTACATTGAGTTACCTTGGATACAAGTATTTTGACAGTGACTTGTATTACAGTGTTGTCAAGTAAAGTTTGAATAATAAAGGCGAGTTCATACCAGAGTACACTTATTTTTGAACCCGAAGACGCAACAGTATGTCATGGATGACATACTAGACATGGTCTTACAGGTATTACCTTTCAATTTAGTCTTTATCAAAAAATATGTGGACGACTTAATTATAGCGTTACCACTTGAAGGAACTACAGAAGTAGTTGATGTATTCAATAGTTATGATCCGTTCATACAATTTACCATAGAACGTGAGGATGAGGAACGTAGTGTTCCCTTCTTGGACACAAAATTTCGACGCACAAGGGAAAATATCATTCTCATTGATTGGTATAGAAAACCGATAAGTAGTGGAAGATATATGAATTACCATTCATACCACAAGCAGTCCATGAAAGTTAATTTGGTAAAACAAATGAAACATCGAATACTCTGTATTTCTGATTCTTCGTTTCATCAAAAAAATCTTAAAATTTTATATAATTTATTCATTGATAATTCTTACCCTTCTACATTATTAAAAAAGATCCTGTTTAGTACTTCAACCATAGATATACCCAATACAATAAATAATACTAATATTTCTCAAAATGTCACTGCTATTAATGATGTAGTTGACAGGAATCCAATTCAACAATTTTTCTTTACCTCACTTCCTTATATAACAGACGTCTCATCTAAGCTTGCTCGAATCCTCAGGGATTTTGATCATATTAAAATCGCTAATAAAACAGTTTTAACAATTAATTCCATTTTTACCAAGGTGAAGGATAAAACTCCTATAACCTCTCAATCTCAATTAGTATACTGTATTCCCTGTTCAAATTGTGATAAGACATATATAGGACAAACTTCAAGAACTCTTAAATGTAGAATTACATCACACAAAAGTGATTGCAGATGTCATCCTGAAAGATGTGCATTAAGTGAACATGTAAATAATACAGGACACATTATGAATTACAGTAACACTAAAATTTTAACCAAGGAAGTTAACTCTACTAAAAGACTTTTCATGGAAATGGCTTTCATCTCTCAATCAGATAACTGCTTAAATAAAAAAAACAGATCTCAATCATTTAAGTGAAATTTATTCATATTTATTACTCATTGATAAAAAACCGACAGAACAACTGTCAAATAATGTTTCAAATTAATCTTTAAATAATTCTTTTAACAATTCAATAAGAAATATGCTCGCCCTTCTGAGTGGTACAATTGGCTGGTTTACTCACAAGCAGAGGCCAAATCGTGGACTCTACCTGTCAAACTTCAATTTTCATAATTTTCTTCTTTTAAGTACATGAAACATATGTCATTTGTCTGTTTCCTAACCAAGAGGATATACACGTGCTTGAGTATGTCCACACGTGGAAATTATCCATATAAATTTTAAAAAATGTATATTAATTGACTAATTATTTTAATTATTGACCTTTTAATGTTATTTTATCATCAACTTCATGTTTCCCTTTCGATAATTGTTGTATTACTTTCATCACATCTTTTTGCAATCAACCTCAAAGACACAGTAAGTATAGCTGTTACTGGGTTCACTCCATTTTAGTATATATTCGCTTATTAATTGTAGCTTCCCTGAAGATGACAGTAACCACTGTTGAAATATTGGATATATATATATATATATATATATAATTTTAAATTTTTTTATACATCCAAAAGATTATTTCTCTATAGATATTTCGATATTTTCATGAGAGACGTTTTGGAGAATTTACAGTATCATTAGAAATTTCGAATTGTCAGTTTGATACTCTGACTAGTCTTCTTCCAGAATTTGCTCAGTCACAATCTCTGTCATTTGATATTGATAAATCAAGCCAACAATCTTCTTTTATAAGACATTTTCCAAAAATTGATTTATGTCTGTTTGTATTTCATTATTTATTTGTGCAAACACCCCATCGGATCCATTCATCCAAAAATTTATAGCCACCGATTAATTGTTTTTCCTTCGCCGTTTCCTCCTGGAAAATATTTATAAAAATTGATAAACGGTCCAATTAAGGAAAAAACCGCGCACCATCGCATATTGATGCATGAAAAATAAGGAAAAAATCTTATCCCCGTTATTGCCCCGAACGCCTAATTTAAATCGGGAGCGCGTAATGGCCGCGGTATAAATTATCGGAATTATTATATTAAAAAATCCATCTAAGAAGTCAAAGAAGACCATTATCTCGACGTTTTCCGTTAACTAATAGCTATTTTTCCTTGCCGGCGGGCTTTTTCGGCATTAAGCGCAGTAAAAATAGATTTAAAATTAACAAGCGACCCAAAACGAGTTCTGGAAGTATTGGTATACGCAGGGAAGATAGGACGCTGTGTAATTATATGGAGATGGAAATTGATATAGAAATTGGATTTTTATGGTCGAATTCGCGATGAAAAATCATCGGAAAATGCTCTTTAGTTGAACATTTAGTCCGTAAGGTTCAATCTGGGGTTTTTCAGACAAGCCCACAGATGGGATCACGTGATTAGTCTGATATATTGATGACCACTTTGTTATACTGTGTGTCCCTCATTTGGCATTACTACCTTTGCAATTGTTTACGGATGAAATAATATATATATATATATATAGTGTGACCCATTTAAGATGGAAGCACCCTCCTAAAACTTACCGTTTTCAAACCGATTGGAATGATTTTTTTTTTTTTTCGTTAGGTAGACATTCAAAAAGTCCACCAGGATACCAAATTTCATAAATAAATCTCCATTTCCAGGGCCAACTTTTCTTATTTTTCAAGGTAAAAAATCTAAAAAAATTACTAGCGATTTTTTTATAAAAAATCTGACTACAACACTGGATTTGCGACATTTTCAAATGGTTCATATGTAAATTACGTTGAAATGCGTCAATCAATAAAAAAGTTATAAGGGAATGAAATTTGAAAAATATGCCGTTTAATCAACCCACCAATTCAATTTCAAAATCAAAATCAAAATTTCAAAAATTAGTATCGACGATACCCCCCAATTATTTTTTTCCCCATGTTTGTATATCGAACCGTTTGAAAGTTATCAGGAACGGCTATAAAAATCCGCACTGTATGTGATTCTTTATGAACGCATCATTCTTATTTTTCTTTCTGTTGCAGAAATTACTGCCTCTGCGACCCCCTTTATTCTCCCCGGAGTTTCTGTTGGTTAATGATACTGGAACGCTTTTGGCGGTAGCTGGACCGTGTGGAGTATTGATTCTTCAGTTACCAGCCAGATGTCCTCCATATGGAGCCTTTGAGAACAACAAAGAAGTAGTATATTGCAAGTGAGTACCATCGATATATGTGACCCATTTAAGATGGAAGCACCCTTCTAAAACTCACATTTTTCAAGCGATTGCAATGATTTTTTTAGGACTGAATGTATCTTCTGAAAAAAATTTGTAATCTAATAAACATAATTCAAAAAATATGCAGTCCAGCTTTCATAAAAGATAATATGCTGAATTTCAAGAAACATCTTCAAGGTTACAACTATTAACAAAATACTTTGGTCAAACAACTTAACCTCGCCAACAGATAGCAAAAAAACAAAATTGCCGTATGTTATTAAAGGACTTTCTGAAAGGTTGGCTGGTATTATCAATAACAAAACTTAGTGGTTCTCTTCAAAAACGATAGTAGGTAGAACAATGTCATTTATGAAATACCATGTAAGGGTTGCAATACGTGTCATATCGGACAGACCAAAAGATGTATAAAAACGCGTATCAAAGAACACGAAAGAGATGTCCAGATCGCGAAACCACCAACTAATTCAACTTCTTGACTATAACGTACTAAAGTTAACCAACACAAAATTTATTTTACAAATACAAAAATTGTCGGATCACAACATATTTTCATCAAAAGAATGAAAACAGCGGAACAATGAAAAAAAGCATATTCAGCATCCATACAATCGATCACGTGGAAAACGAACCCGTTTATGATTTTTTTTTCTTTCAACCATGATTTTTTTTATATTCTATTTTGTATCTACATAGTCCTGAGGATGACTTGATATACATTCGAAACGTTGATCAATTAAATCAAAGTGGTTTTCTTAGAGTGACCTATTCACCAATAAACTTATAGGTAAAATAATATCATCATTGATATCAATAATACTGATTTTATCTCGATTTATAGGATTTAAAATAATAAAAAAAAAATTGACACAAAATAAATATTAAATGTTTTTCTCGGCAGTGATGAATACATAATTAATTTGGAAACACATGGTTTTTTTAGTTTTTGCCTTTGAATTATTTTGGACTATTTATTTTCTTTATTACTCCTGGTTCAGATTTTTGTAAAAATATATGACAATATAAAGTTTGTATTTTTGAGAAATTGTTTTTTTTTTGGAATTTTAAAATTTGTATTGAGATTTCTGTTTGACTTCTAGTTGCGAAGTTATGTGCAAAATTTGCATAAATATGATAAATACATTATTCCTCTGGAATTCAATACATTTGCCTCTGCATATGATGATTTTATAGGATATAACCGATTATTTTCTCTAGGTATATGATGTTTTTTTTTTAATTATTATGTAATCAATGACTTAATAAGTATTCACAAATTCATTATAATGAAATTTTGAGTTCATTCGATAATACGTAGCACCACTAGCCTTTATCCAATCATTCTTGCCATTCACTAATGCACTCGAGGTGTGCCATTTTTTTATCAATATGTTCGAATCACTGTGTCGTGTAACACAAAGGAAACCGCAATCGCTCCCTCGTCTTCATGACAAATATTACCTCAGAGATAAAAAACATCGTTGACCTATGTACGACCACTCACTGATTTTTCAACATCATCGTCTACATCAAAAAAATACGTAAATGCACCACCGCATATGATGCCGAAAGTGAAATTTATTGTGATTTCTCCTAGAGCGAGAGGGACGTATCATGTATGTGGGGAGTATTCTTAATTACTCCTGACTCGGCTACCCTTTTTTTCGACGATATATCATGACAGCGACACACAATGAATTTTAATTTTCGCAGCGGCAGATTTCCCAGCAATAAAAGATACTCATAGGGTACCATTAAAAGATACATTAAGGTACCTGCCGCACATACATCGATTAGGAGTTAAAAAGTGCGGTTATGTTTCTGTGTGTACAATGTGAGACACTAACTATTTTTATCCACACGGTTGTAGTTTTTTTCACAATTGTTTGAAATTTTTAAACAAATTGTGTCTGGAATGGTTTCAGAAACAAATTTCGCACACTTTTGTTTATCTTAATTTGTTGTAATAATATATCAACATTGTGTATATTTCTTTGAATCTATTTTTTACACAATATTGTTTAAATTGGTTAACAACACCGTTGTGTATAAATGTTACAGAACTTGTAGTTCTCTTTTGTGTTATTTTTTTACACATCATTTTGTTTTTATTATGGTTCTCTGGACAAAATTGAAAGAATGCACAATAATATATAAGGATTTCACACAAGGTTTCGTGTTTTTTAAAATATCTGTTAGAGAATATAAATCTGAAATACTCCCTAATGTGTGAGACATTTACACAATAAGTTTTTTAAATATCTCATACCTGCTTCCCCGTTCTCTAGCTATCCCTTCCTTCTTAACCGGTCGAGGGCTGAATAGAACTGATGCTGAAGATTGCTTTGGTCTTACTAGTAAGCCTCAGCCTTCGTGAATTCTAGTATAGCGCGGGTTCCGCCCTCTATCGACGGTCAGTCTTGTTTGTGATTTATTACACATTTCTTGTTGTACCTTTTGAATAAAAAATGTGTAAAATTTATCCACAATTATGTATAACACATGTAGTGTATAAAAGTCACAAAACTGGGAAAATTTCACCACAAACCGAAATAAACAATGATTGGTAAAAACATATTACAACCAGGTGTACAATTGTATACATTATATACAATACAAACCAAACAGATAATTTTTAACTCGTCGGTAACTAACAGACAAGAGGCCTCAGAAGGCCATCAACTCTAAAAATATCTGATAAAGGTATTTTTCCGCCAGAAATTTTATTTCAAAAGAGAGTGTATATGTATACAGGGTGTAATGTCACCTCTTGCACTCCCGTGAAGGAAGGGTGTATGATGCCATTCTATAACGAATGGCAGGTGTGAAAAGTTCAAACAAATTTATGGAAAGTTTAAATTGTGTTGGAAAATTCGTCGAAATTATGGGAACAGCAATAATACTGTAACTGCCGGATGGAAGAAACTGTGTAATTTCGAACAGCGGTTTCCAAGATTTTCCAAATTTTCCAACAAAACTTTTTCTGTATTCATCTAATTTCCAAAGGATTACTATTCTCAAAATGACCGAAAAGTAACTTCAATTTAAATAGTTGGACCTTTTGAAAGTTGGAAAGCACTATATTTGAATAATCTACATAAATCTCATGTGATTTTCTATATATCAGCCCTCTTCCTAAAATTATTTTATTTTTCATTAGGATAATTTGTATTCAGTTCATTCAATCACCCGTGACAAGATGAACGGTTTTTTATCGAAATCCACTTATCAGGCCGAACATCCAACATGTACAACAGCGAAAAATACCGTTTTTAATTTCGGATTGGTTCGGGATGTTTGTTTACATACCGTTCATTTAAAAACACGAATTAAAATTTTGCGCGATAGTCCATTAATAGGACGAATTTGAATCTGCCTCGTTACAGAACCGTATTTTATTTATAACTGGATTATTTCATGTCGAAACTAATAAATTGTTCTAGAAATTCAAGTTTAAGAATGTTCCACACCGAACTGTTTTAGAATACTCAACGAAAATAGAATTCAAAACAGAAATCCAATCCGTTAAAAAGTTAATAGTGGTGGGGTTACTCTAAGAGAGTTCTTACATTATGTACCGCCATTTTTTTTTGGATGGATATTTTTGATTGAAATTCTGGGGGCGTATGGAGAATTGTAACACCTTTCGAATGAGGTATAACTCGACCCCCAATGCTATTTAAAAAAATCTTTCAAAATGGCATCGGGCCGCCATTTTGAAAGATAGACATTTTTTTACATCAAAAAGTAGTTTATGAACTGCCATTCCATCAAAAATTCCAATCCTTTCAAAAGTCACCAGGGGGGAGTTACTTTATGGACACACTGTATATATTTATATTTTGCATTATTTTTCTTTAAGAATATTTCATAAAAACATAAAAATCTATCTGAGGTTTTTAAAACTGAAAGCTTTTGGAGAATATAACCTGCTATAATCATTTTTAAAAAATGACTGATACCTGTTGAAAAAAGTCTGAAATACTTGGATTTATATAATATTCCTGGCATTCGTTTCAATGTTTGAACTTGAAATACATATAAATATAATTACTTTGAGTTACCAAAAATTCATTTAAAAAAGTATCTACCCTTCGAAATCCACCAAAAATCTATTAAAAAAAAGTATGTACTGAAATTTCTGCCGAGAAAGCCAAAATCTACTGAAAAAGTACCAAAGGTGGCAATGCAGGAATTATCATGGTTTTACACAACGTGACCACACTGACCACGTGTATCTCGTGATTACAATTCCAAATTACTTCAAGAAAAAAAGTACTTTACAATTACAAATTACACGAAAAAAAGTAATTGTAATTATTAATTACTTTTCAACTAGGAATACCCCAGCTCTGGTACCGTGCAGACAACTTTTTGATAACACTGCCAGTGCTTAGCAGAACTACTAGAGACGACCAAATTTGAATTACCAAAAAAAAAACTTGAGTCAAGCTGATATAAGTAATAAGTATACCTCATATAATCCAGTAACGACAGACAAACTCGAGCAAAAAGTGAAGAATGATTTGTAGCACTCTGAAACTCGGCAGGTAACATCTCGACATCATGTATTATTACCAAAAAATCAGGGGTGAAACCTAAAAAAAATTTCGTAAAAAAAAATTTTATTTTGTTGTTATTTCAGAAAATATAAGATTTATCAAAAAACGATTTCGATAGGTTGAGAGATAATTCAATTCTCCGCAAGAATGATATCAGTAATACCTTATGAAATACGCTCGTTTTCTCAGAAAACGTGGTTTAACGCCGACGTCACATTTCATGCTCGCCCTAACCCGCCACTGCAAGTTCAGGCAGGGCCGAAATTTAATTTTTGTCATAACTTTGCTGAAAATTATAGTAGAAGGAATCGTTCCTGAAGACTTCTACTTCCTCATGCAAATATAACATGTGAGTATCTGAGTACCTATAATGTGTTTTGAAATATGAAATAATTACACTGTAGCAGGAATCAGTAGCCTCTTTGGACTATATGCAACGATTTAAGGCTAGTGAGACAAGTCTCACTTATACATGCCAAAGAAAAAACTGCCTCAGTTTTCAACTCACCTATAATCCCCGCAATTTCTTCAGTAAATGTTGAAAATAATTTGCACTTCACAACAGTGTTATTAAATATATATATAAGCGATTATTTTCAACATTTAGTGAAGAGAATGCCGATTTCATGGGTAAGTTGAAAATGAGGCAGGAGTAAAACAAAGTTTTTTTTGGCATGTATAAGTGTCACACTACTTTAAAATTGTTGCTTATAGTCCAAAGAGGGTATGGGTTGCTGTTTCAGTTTAGAAATTCCATATTTACTAAATTTTTCATGATTTTTGGATCACCCGCAAACATTTCCGTGAAGTGCTACAAAACACATTTTAGGAACTCAAATACTCCCATATTATATTTGCATGAGAAGGTAGGAGTATTTAGAAACGATATGAACTTTTCCTTTTCATCCTTCGATCATTTTTAGCAGAGCTATCACCAATCAAATATTCGGCGTTCAATCACGTTTCTGAGAAAACGAGTGAATTTCATAAAGAATCACTAGAAATTATTTTTGTGGAGATTTGAATTGTCTCTCACCCTGTTGAGTTGTTAATTGATAAATCATATACTTTCCAAGATTACAGCAAAAATGTATTTATTTATTTTTAAACGAATAAAAAAATATGTTCCACCCCTGGAAATTTGGTAAAAAAAATTTTTTTTCGTGTTTATCATGGTTCCATCTACTAGCTTACCAAGTTTGGTGGTGCTACAATCGATTCTTGTCTCAAAACCCAATCTTACTGGATTAATAGAAAATCATAAAAATCTTAAAGTCCGTCCCTGTTCCTGCACATTTCGAAAATCAACAATAGCGATGAAGTGAATATAGAGTCCGACTCGAATAACCAAACACAATAATTCAAGGAAGGATATCGCCCGCGCCGAATATTTTCCGGCCATTGGCGAATACACGGGAAAACGAGCGAAAGACGGGAAATATACGGGATCAGCGAAACGTCGAGTGTGCCGGTCAGATAAAAAATGTGTGCAGCCGGTCGCTTTTCAACTTTACAGCTTTTATCGCCGGTGAAAATCTGGAGTCAAATATTGAATTTTCATTTTAAAGTTTTTCGCCATTCATTATGTTTGAAGGTCGTGAACAAGATGAGTGTTTTGCATTGTTTTAAGTTGTTATATAAATTGAAACATTTTGATTGGAGGGTATTCAGAGACAATCTGCAAACTATTTCGAGCCGACTTAAAATTCTTGAAAGACAAATCTATTGAGAAAGAAAGGGTAATTAGAAAATAATATCTTGATGTTTCGCGTTGAGAATTTATTTTCTTATGGGCGTAGGTAACCTTCTTTTTATGATCATTTCGGAGAAACGATAATTTGAATTTGCTTGAAATATTCCTAATCCTCAAATCCTCAAATAAGGCTGATACAACAAGTATGCATTTTTTCATATTCCTGGGATATATTTCATTCATACTAGGTCATTTTCCAGTAGCCGGTGCAAAAAATCAACTGTCTCGGTGAATATTTATTTTACACTACAATACACTACACTACACTACACTACACTACACTACACTACACTACACTACAAACACTACACTACACTACACTACACTACACTACACTAAAACTGGATTTCAAATCCCCAAATGAACCTCGTCAAGTTCAAAATGAATCTTCGTGGAATACAATGGATGAGTGTATATAGATCGGGAAAGAACTATTTCACAGGCCACTTTTTCTTAGAAAACATTGAATTGCTTCCAATAGACGTTGGAAAACGAAGTACTATTTCGCATTTCCACCCAAACATCATTTTGAGCAATTCGAACATTGATGAGTGAGCAGATATCTTTTTTTTTCTACTTTTGACTTCTTAAAGCTCTAGATAGAAATCCTGCTTAAAGACATGCTTCGAACATATAAATGTCCATCTTCAGTTTAACGTACGATATGAAGAAGGAAGAATGAGAAAAACTACAATAAAATAAAATTGTAGATTGCCTATATAGCTATATAATAATAATAACACAACTAACCTGACTGTCAAGTAATCAAAAACTTGTAATTATAATTTTACATTATCGTGGTTCTGCACTTTTTGAAAAATTTCAAAGCCCACCTAATCGTCTTGAACCTAGAAGACGAGCACAAACAGTTTTCCCGGCTGCAGTGCTTCTGAAGTCACGATGATGAACGTTCCCTGAAAGTGAAATTTCTAGAAGACTAGATACAATTCAAGACTGATCCCGTCGCCCGCAGGTATTCATTCTACCACCAACACTTTTTCTACTATATATTAATCAGTGGTTGGAAATAACCTCATGACCAGTACACCTCTTTGAGGATAATTGAACCCTTTGTCTTCATGTATTTTTTCTAGAAACTTGTACACTTGATGTTACTCTCTCCTTTTGGGAAAACGACGATGCAGTATTACGAGAACATTGGTATTAAATTGTTCGGCAATATTGGATGAAAAAAATCAATACATTACTCAATATGAGTTGGCACAATATTGATAATCAATACAAAATTTATATCATCATGAAAACGTAAAATCAATATTGGTTTAAAAAAATTATAATATCAGTAGAGAACTGGCTAATTAGTTTTATCAGCTAATTTGACTAGGAAAATGATAGTTGAGCATCTGGACAATATTGAAAACTCAATCCAATTCGCTATTTTCTATTATAGATAAAAAAAATGTTCAATGTTTAATAAAGCTTTATAATTTTTCATCTTAGTAAATTGTTAATAACAAAACGAAAATCAACAATTTTTTAATTTCTCCAACGGAAATTTATTCTAAGACCTTTGAGAAATAGCTCCACGAAAGGAAAAAATTCTCAGATTAATAGTTTAACAATTATCGCACTTGCAATGTTAATGTTAATGCTACAAAAAATTGTTAATTAATTAATGGATAACTTATTGAAAAATCGCGATAAAAATTTTAAAATCTCGAGACTCCTGTTTATAAAGCTAATACTCAACTCACTACACTACTGCAGATTACTTGTGATGGATAAAAGTAGCGACGATGAAGTATTAATATATCAATAAAGTTTATAGACAACATCAACAGATATCAGCATCGATACTAAATGATTATACAAATCTAACCATTTTTATGTCGGTAGTGTTCGGGGCGCCATTATTTGATAATTGACAAATACTTGAACTCCGATATTGATTCTGAATTTTTCTTCTTATATTAACCCAATATCAACATTTCAGTGCTCAAATTTCAATATGGATAATATATTTTTATATGATAACAATATTGATTTTCAAACAATTTTGACAGCGTTAGTAAATATTCAATCTATACCTAAAAACCAATATTGACACTAAATGTGCGTATCAATAACTGAGCAATATTGATACAACAATATCGTTGAAACAATATTGTTCAATATTGAAACTTGTGCATTAACTAATGTTTTTTTCAAATTTTCAATCCATATCGCCTTAATGTTGTAGCCGTAATATGCTATCATGAGGTCTGCAAAAAGTAATCTTTTAAGAATCAACAGCTTCTTCAGGAATTTAGCTGGAAGTGATATTTGATCAAGCTCTCATCAGAAGAATGTTGCTTGCATGTAACTTGAGAACTAAACTCCGTGTTAAGCATTTTATAAACTTTCTCCTTGCCGATTCATCAAAATTCTGTTTATACACGTGATATGGTCGAATATTGGGTGGAAGAAAAATAAAACAGCGATATAAGGAAGTCATAACGGTTATAACCATATTGGCAAGGAATAATTATGTATTAGAATCCAGTGTTTACAGGAAAAAATATTCTCGTTATGGTGTAGAAAGTCTGTTGAAGCTTTCAGAAATCCAAATCAATGGCAATATCACTAATTGCAATTGGAAGATATAGGCAGTCATTATTATTTGAGACGTATAAATTCAATTCAATTCAATTCTTGACGTGTCAGAAAAGTACACACATACGAGTATACAAACAGAAATACACAAAAGTGTATAGCATTTACAATTACATAGGTAACAACAGATGTTTTTCATACATAATGTCATATTTGCCCCGGCATAACAATTAAGAGAATAATAATTTGAAGGAATATTACTATAAAATATGTGAAAGATACCTTTCAAATTTGTTAAGATTATAAAAACATTGATCTACGAGTATTGCATTTAACCTTTTTTTGAACATATCACTAGATCTACTTTCCTTGAGAGACAGAGGTAACTTGTTAAAAAAACGAATGCCAGCCCTAACTGGAGACTTTTGACAAAAGGTGTGATTTACTTTATTCAGTAAAAAATCATTATTATGCCTAGTGTCATGGGCGTGTATATCTCCATTCCTTACAATACACTTTTGGTTAGAATATATGTAGGTTAATAATTTTAACAGGTAGATGGATGTGACAGTGAGGATTTTCTTTCGTTTAAATATGTCTCGACACGAAAACCGATATGGTATTTTAAAAATAAGCCTCAAAATGCGCTTTTGTAAGACAAAAATTCTTTCTATGTCTCGTCCTTGTCCCCATACGATTATGTTATAAGCAATAGCAGCATAAGCATAAGAATAGTAAACATTTATGAGAGTTTCGGTGTCAAGCATGGATTTTAAAGTAGGTAATAAATAGTAACATTGAGTTTTTTACAAATAATGTCAGTCTGATCAGTCTAAGACAGGTTACAATAATAGTAAATGATTCATTCTTGATTAAACGTTCCGAGGAAAAACCCTGAGTGTTGTCACTTAGAATATTATTGAAACAATAATAATTATAGATTGAATTAGTGTTTCAATATCTTCTTTGGATGCTCATGTACTTACTATCAAATAATTATTTTCACGGTCCATCTAACATATAATAATATAAGTTGGCTGAAAACAGCTTAGACTTTTCCAACTGCTCATTTCACTCCTGGACTTCTGCGGATCAGTTATGAACTCAGATGAACTTTTGTAGTTACCATTTGAAAATATATGCATAGTATTACTCCTAAAAACTCAAGTTGTGCTTTCAGGGATTACCACTGACCGTTCTTTGTTTCACATCAAAAACTTTTAATGAACCCATTAAAATTAGACATACAATTAGATAGCCACCAATGAGTCGTTTCTAAGGGCGAAATGAAATTATTGTGCCCTATGCCAACCACGGGTATTTCTATTTTGAGGCTGCTTTTACCAGAATCACTTGTTCAAGAGTCTCGAAGAGCTTTCCACGTGTTAATTTTCTGATGTGTGAGATTTTTTTTGTTTTTATATCCAAGCACCAAACCACTGAAAATGAAAAAAAAGGAAAATGGAAGCCATTATTCCCAGTGCGGACAATGGCTTCGATGATAACACTGAGAACGAAGTTGATAACGAAAGCGTCAACATGGAAGAACGTTGCACAAATATTTGTCAGATGTAATTCAATGTCCGTCGTGATATTAGCTAGGGAAGTGGTTTGTTTTCTGTCAGATGTTTGCCTCATATTTTCCACATTATTGAAATATTTGCAGAGAAGGGTACTTCGACATTGTGGATGTTACTATTTCATTTATTTGATACTCTCCGGCAAAAATTCTCGAACTTTTTCTTTCATGTCGCGCTTATTTCGCTGAATTTTGCATCACTTGGATAAACTTTTTATCAACGAACTCATAACAGTAAATAAATATTTAATTTTTCATAATGAAACCACTGAAAAAAATTGAAACTGCAGACTTATTCTTGCCATTTTTCAAATTTTCGGCAAATCAAGCGAGCACGTTCGCAGAGTAGACTTCATCACACGCCAATTCGAAATTTCCACGCTGATTTGATAAATAATTTAGTTTTCGGCTATATCCACCCAGCAGCGGGCTAAATAAAGCAATAAAGCAAGTCATCAAAGGTGGCGGCGAACTGATACATAATAAACAACCTTAAAACAACGCTTTCCCCGCTTCTAACCGCGGCCAACTATATCTTATAATCAAAACCTGGCCGCACTCTCGATTATTTATTCATTAATTAATCTATACAGGCACACATCAGGTCGTTCAGTCCCAATGGTGGGGTAGAGTGGAGAATCAAAACTTCCAAGTAGGCTGTTCACACCCTTATTCCTTCAACATATTTTTTTTCTTTTTTTTAAGATATAAATGAAGACAATAGACGATTGACTCTACATAGTATTAAAATTTACTGTATTACACTGTATTACAATCACTAAAAACAAATCAAATACCTTCACATCACATAATGAACATGATATTGAAAATCGTATATCTTTTATAGAAAATACTCATCGACCATGTATTTCAAAACTAGCTGTTATATAATTTTTTTTTTTTTTTCATGTTAAACTTTCGGAAGATCTTAATAATCTAGTACGTTTTGAGACAAGAATGGACTGTAGCACCACCAAACTTGGTATGCTAGTAGTTGGAACCATTATAAACACGAAAAAAAATTGTTTACCAAAATTCTAGGTATGGAACATTTTTTTTTTTTTTTTCGTTTAAAACTACATAAATAGATTTTTGCTGTAATATCGGAAAGAATATGATTTATCGGAAAATCAACTCAACAGGGTCAAAAACAATTCAATTTTCTACAAAAATTATTCCTAGTAATTTCTTATGAAATGCGCTCGTTTTCCCAGAAATCGTGATTGAACGCCGACATCAAATTTCAGGTTCACCTTACCGCCTGAAAGTTCTGGCGAAGCCGAATATTTGATTGGTCATAACTCCGCTTGAAATGATCGGAGAAGGAAAAGAAAAACTTCATATCGTTTCTGAAGACTCCTACTTTCTCATTCAAATATAATATGCGAGTATTTGAGTACCTAAAATGTGTTTTGTAGCACTTCACGTAGATGTTTGTGGATGATCCGAAAATCATGAATAATTTAGTAAATATGGAACTAGTATACTGAAGCAGCAACACATACCCTCTTTGGACTATATGCAACAACTTTAAAGTAGTGTGACAGGTCCCACTTATACATGCCAGAAAAAACCTTTTTTTTACCCCTACCTCATTTTCAAC
The DNA here is from genome assembly GCA_958298965.1 of Chrysolina haemoptera. NCBI lineage: Eukaryota > Metazoa > Arthropoda > Insecta > Coleoptera > Chrysomelidae > Chrysolina > Chrysolina haemoptera. The sequence goes on along the minus strand of OY282584.1, from coordinate 48,155,623 downwards.
TTACCCATCAAATCGGCATTCTCTTCACTAAATGTTGAAAATAATCGCTTATTCATATCCTGCATAATATATATTTGATAGCACTATTGTGAAGTGCAAACACATACTTCATTTTTCATGTAGGATGTGTATGAGCGATTATTTTCAATATTTACTGAAGAAATTGCCGGGATTATGGGTGAGTTGAAAACTGAGGCAGGAGTAATACCCAGGTTTGGCTTTGGCATGTACAAGTGAGACTTGTCCCACTAGTCTTTAATCGTTGCATATGGTCCAAAGAGGGAACTGATTCCTGCTTCGGTATAATTATTTTATATCAACCAAAATATCCATGACTTTCGGATTCTCCGTAAATATCATAGAAGGGTTATGTGAAGTGGGACAAAACACATTTTAGGTACTCAGATACTCACATGTTATATTTGCATGAGGAAGTGAAAGTCTTCAGGAACGATATACACTTTTTCTTTTCCTTCTACTATAATTTTCAGCAAAGTTATGACAAATGTAATTTTCGGCCCTGCCTGAACTTGCATGAAATGTGGCGTTGGCGTTAAACCACGTTTTCTGAGAAAACGAGCGTATTCCATAAGGTATTACTGGAAATCATTCTTGTGGAGAATTGAATTATCTCTCACCCTATCGAAATCGTTTTTTGATAATTCTTATATTTTCTAAAATAACAACCAAAAAAAATTAAATTGTTTTTAAATGAAAATTTTTTAGGTTCCACCCCTGATTTTTCGGTAAACCTGCAATAAATAATAAATGTATACACTTATATACAAATTCTTCGCTTCATTCATAATTATACAACAGACAACGTAGCCCTCTGTCGTTATAGTCTATATGCAATGTCTGCTCATTGTGGGACTACCAACAGCGGACTACAAAGACTACTGTAGACATCCTTATGCAGGCACGTAGTTAGCTATGAAATTATGAATTTCGAATGTTGAAATTGTTTTTTTTTTAGTTCAAGATACTTTACCTCAGAGTACTTTTGTCTCAAGTAAACGTTTTAAAATACCATACTCTATCCATTGACTTTTTCAAAGAAAACGTTTCCCACTTCCTCCCAACAGTATCTCAGCCATTGATAAGTCATTCCCGAAGGTTTCTATCTGAAATATTGGCGCTGTCTACGACAGAATATAAATTTAGGAGGTGTGAAGCGAAAGGTATAAACAGGAACTCTATAAGGGCTTTTGCGAGGTAGTTTATCATAGGGGAAGTATAGGTTAGGTTATTAGGGAGGGGGAGTTTATTTTGTTAATATACTGCGTGCTGATCCTGTTAATTGTTTACTATTGAACCAAGATTTATTGCTTCTGGATTATGTACCTATATAGACTCGACAAATCATCTGGGAGAAGCTGAATTCAACATTTAGTATTGCATGGCCGATAAGATGTGGTGAATGGGTTGGCACTCGTAAGCTAGAATATGGGCGGTTTCCAAAGTAGAAAGGGAGATAATTATTTAAAGTAAAAAGTTCTTTTCATGGCACTTCTTATCCTTTCTGGGTCTCACATTGTTCATTTTGAGATCTTAGGTGTTCCTAAATACCGCAGTGTATTATTTTAAAATTCCATAATGGTGATAGTAATCCATTCAAATTGTTCTTAGCGCGAATGAAATGGAACAAGAACTTTGATTTCGATTTGAAAATATGAACAGAAACATTCTCCATTGGATTTTCTTTTTTTTGTAATATGTGACAGAAAACAACTAGTTCCCCGGCTAAAGACACGCTGGACATTGATCTACATCTGATAGATATTGTAAAAAGACCCCAAGTGAAAAGAGAATCTAAAAGTGAAAATCAGATAGCGTTTTCATTCAGATAGTTGATTATTTGATTATCCTGTTTTCTTTGAAAACTCATATAAGTAAATAATAGGGGGAATGTTATTCAAACTCATCACTCAGAGAAATGTTTCAATTCATTGATGCAGGAAAAGCACCTTCCAAAATCAGCAGGAAAGTCGGAAAAATTTGGAAATAGATTCTTCAGAAGCAATTTCACTCAGCAAGGATATAAATGATGGAAATATTTCTTCTGCTGTGACACTCTGAGAACAGTTTTTTTACATAAACCTGTCATGGCATTTTGATTTTTATTTGAAAATGTGAACAAAGTGTTCATGAAATTGCTTCTGAAGAATAGGTTTTCCAATTTTTCCGACCTCCCTATTGATCTTGGAAGAGTGAAATAGATTTTCGTCATTAAACATTTATTGGTGTTCAAGAAATAGAAACTACTCAAAACACGAAAATTACGTCACTTTCACTCGACGCGCGTTTCACCAACATAGTTAGCTTCTATTTCTAGAATTATATTCACACCAAAGGTTCCACATATTCATTATCGAATTTATTGGAGGTTAGCGCAAGAGGTGCTTTTCTTGCATCAATAAATTGAATGATCTATGTGAGTGATAATAATTCTGAATAATATTCTTCCTATCATTTATATAAATGAAAACTGGATAATTTAAAAATCAACTATCTGAATGAAAATGCAAATTTTCACTTTCAGATTCTCTTTTCAGTTAGAATTTTTCCAGAATATCTAACAGATATAGGTCAATCTCCAGCGTGACTTTAGCTGGGAAGTAGTTGTTTTCCATTAGATACGATAAAAAAATCATATTGTTGAATTTTCAGTAGAGAATGTTTTCCTTCTCAACTTTGATTCTGTTGTAAAAAAGGACCAGTTGTTCCAGATTTTATTTAATTATTCATTAGGACTGCATTGTAGTAGTTGATGAAATAGATCACATACAGAAAAGGGGAACATTCTCCATGAAAATTGAAAAATGAAAAATGTGATTTATTTGTAATATCTAACAGAAAACAGAGTCTTTTCACAATATCTATCAGATGTAGTTCAATGCCCAGCGTGGCTTGTGCCGGGGAAATAGTTGTTTTCTGTTAGATATTACAAATAAATCACAGTTTTCATTTTTCAATTTTCATGGAGAATATTCCCCTTTTCAACATGAATACCTACCAAGAGGTTATCTTGAACGATGGAAAATAGCGACTAAAGTTTGTCTTTCAGCCTCAGATGATTCTACAACAGATTTTATGAATATCCTATTCATATTTTCGAACTAAAATCACATCACATATAACTCGAGCATCATTTCCGTTAAAAAAATTGCGAAGATGGCATAAGTCTTTAACACCACTTTTGTCTGTATGATGACAGCAGAGAAAAAAATATGGCCTGTTCCAAAGATTAATGTCAAAAACGATACCACTTTATGTGCAATTCGATTTAGTCCGACCAAAATCGTAAAAAAAGGGCATAATTGTTATTCATCAGGAAATACAGTTTATACTGGAGTTTTATCCCAACACCAACCGCTATTTTTAACACCTCAACACGTGTTTCAATCACCAAATAATCATCTTCAGGAGGAAAGATTAAACTTTTCTCATGAAGATTATCAATCAAAATTTGAGAAATAATTCAAAATCTAAAAGATACCTTCTTTCAGATTTTCCATTTAGACAATAAAAAGAAGATTCCTGTGCTTGTGCAACTACGTCAACTGTATCTGCATTTAAATAGGACCAGTTAACTATTTCAAAATATTCAGTGAGTTCAGTTAGTTTTAAAAAGCTGTTAGCCAAATTAGTTGCTGCTACTGTTATTATTGAAAACACGTCATATAGTGAAGAAAGTCGTTCAAGATCTAGCAGAAATGATTGCATGAACCATCTTCATTTGCAACTTTCTTATTGCCAAATCTAAATTAAATTATTCTCCATATCAAGAGAAATTCTTCACTTCAATTCAGAAATCATGTATTCACTACGTTTATGAGGAAGGAAATATATTTCCATGCAATCCGAGTTCTTATTTGACGAAATATATTGTCTTTCAGGAAGGCAATAAATAGAAACTTTCGCGAACTCCACCTATATATAAAGTGTGCGCGATTAAAATTATAACTAATCACAAAAGTTTCAAGAATATGCCATGTTGCTTTATTTGCATAATATAGCAGCTGTATTTTATGGCCTTAAAACATTATTAGGTGTCTCTCTTTATAGGTAGATACTATATGGCTCGGGATGTCAGTGGTTCCAAAAACTTCCCAATCCCCTTGTGATCTTTTTTGCAGTCTGTCATTCTTGTGATTTGTCATTAAGAAAATCATACACTTATTTTTGTACGGTCCAGTTTTCTTGATTAATTACGGTTGCCAGTCCAGAGGCTTCGTCGGTAAGTAATTCACTTACCGACGCCTTATGTCACTTACCGACGCCTTATGTCACTTACCGACGCCTTATGTCACTTACCGATGCGTTATGTCACTTACCGACGCCTTTTGTCACTTACCGACGCCTTATGTCACTTACCGACGCCTTATGTCACTTACCGACGCTTTATGTCACTTTTGACTTTTCAGTTATTAGCTGGAATTTAATGGGTTTCAATGAAGGGAAAAAATTCTAGGATCGTGCAAAAAACGCTATAAGTATCACGAACGTTAAGCATTACCGAGTCGTTGCTACGCTTCTTCTCCAAAAAATTGCCTTCGATCGGTAAAATGTGCTTACCGATCTTGATAATTAATATTCCATAATCGGCGTTCATTTTATTGGTAAGATAGTAGCTATTTATGATACAAGTGTTAAAAGTGGATTTTATTTTGAGAGAGAACGAACGTTAGCGAGTGGGGCAACTCCACGAGCAATTTTTTTGTATAACAGTTGCTAGTAAGAAAAAAACAAAAAAAAATACAAGATCCATAAGGATTCGAACACACGATCTCTGGATTACAAGGCACACACAATAAACTGTAATGCAATGTATTTATAAATAATGTATTTTATTGGCTTCCAAGTAGTTTCGAAGTATTGGTGAATACTTTTTCGAATATATGGTGGAATCAGTCGTTGCCGGTTGCATTATTTGGTGAAGGGGCATGTTTCATTCAATCCACTTGTCGTTATATTTCTTTCCGTTATTTGGTGGAGAATTCGATTTCATTCATTTCCATTATTTGCTATATTATTATAATGCATGTGTTTTCTCATGACTTCATATTTTATTCAATAATCGTGTCGAACGATTCTTGATAAGCATCCATCATAAAATACAAATGAAATATTGAAAAATAATCGAAAAAGTATTTTTTTGTTAATTTTTACAGAAATTTTTACGTAGATGAAGCGAATAGTTGAATATGATGCTCATGTTTTATCTTTATTTTTTTGCTGCTATTTGTTCCATATTGCCAGCTGAATAACCATTTCAGAGTTGAAAATTCCTTCATTTGATATTTTCCTTAAAATAGAGGAGAGGGAGGGAAATTTTTATTCGAGACTTATGAAACATGTGGTCTTATGAATTTGTATACGATATTTTCACTTTATTCAAATTCAGCCATCCAAATTTGTTTTTTGTGATAATTTTGTGGCGGTTGTTGAACTTCTATGGATATTTCCATCTTCGTCACTGAACTCTCCCCAAACGGCTGGACCGATTTTAATAAAAAAAATTGTGTGAGTTTTGTGTGAGCTCCAGTGGATTCGGAAATAGTTCAGATTCACAATTCGGTCCACTACAAAATGTTTTTTTTATATTATAAGTTGACTGTAACGTGTGCTCCCCGCGACTTCGCCATAAAATGAGTTCGGCATCAACATTAATAAAAATATATTGAAATATATTAGTCAGCGAAAACAATATACACATTAATAGACAGGACAACGTACCTACCAGGACCGCTAGTACTAAGTATAATGATTATGTTACGATACCTCAGCAACTAAGTCGCTTCCAAATAAAAGTTACTTGAATAATACTCTTTTGAAGGTACATATAAAAATGGAAAAAAAATATTTTTCTGAAAAGAAAATATTTAATTCAAGTGGTTTTTTACAGTCTGATAGTTTCGATTTGAAGTATTTTTCAGAAAACTATATCCATTGAATCTATATTTCTATTTTTTGTAAAATTTAGACGTGTTCAAGGCTGGAATTTCTATCCTGATGAATTTTTTGCTTCGAATGGCGCAATTTCACATAATCACGGATCACTCAATATCTCAAATATATATCTTTCTGTGTCTAGCTGAGGTTATTATCTTGAACATGTGACAGAGTGATCGTGGAACTTTCATGAGAACTTTCATATAGAGACAAATAACAACATATTTGTTACATTCATGAATTCTTGAAAAAGTGGTTCCAACACTTTTTTGTATCAGTTTCATATCTTGAACTACGCTTTATATTCTGACTGTGACATCTCTGAAAATGACAACTGAATGACCTCTACATTTTATTGAAACCTGCTATGAAAACTACCACAAGATATCTGAGAATGTCAATGTAGACTACCATATAAACAGAAACCAAACCAACCAAAACTGGATTTAGAAGCTTCATGGAGTTCCAGAAAGTTCACAGATATCATTATTAATCATCGCCCATATAGACCGGCATCTAGCGACATTAAATAGATGTCTGCTATTGATACAGGCATTTTGTTAGTGTAAAAAATGATGAGTAGCATAATACATTTCCAATCGCCACCAGTGCTACGAATCGCCATTTTGAAAATTGGAATTGTTAAATTTTATGGACATCAATACATTTTTTGATAAAAAAATCGAAAATACGATAACAGATATTAAGTGTTAAAATACACGTGTCGAAATGTTATGAAAAATGCGATTTTTCAACAATTAATTAGCGTCTGTCAAACAGATATTAATTTAATTTCTTCAGTTTACAGTACAAAAGAAGAGGAAAGCTTAAAATAATTAAAGGTTAACAACGTGTTGTAAAAATTCAAAGTATTACTTACAATGTGATAGGACAAAAATAGTAAAAAACCATAACCAAGTACAATACTATTTTTGTACTATTTTTGTCTTAAATGAAATAGTAAAATCGACAATATCGAAGTACCCTTCTCTCCAAATATTTCCACCATGTAGAGAATATGAGGCAAATATCTGACAGAAAACAACTACTTCCTTGGCTAATACCACTTCCTGATGTCTTTGCTACGAGGACTGCTTATTGGTTTCACCGCGGGTGGCGCTGCGACTGACTTTTACTGTAAGTCGCTGCTTCATTTGTGGGAAAATATTAGTTATACAGTGGATTATAATTCATTCGGCTGGGGCAGGACGACTTCAATGTTGTCCGACCTACTCTGTCACTGACGAGCGGTAAGAACCGCGAAACGCGTCTGCAGATGGTCTTCCCCAGCCAAATGAAGGATAATTTGCAATAAGCAATTGCAACTTCTTGGAAAAACATTGCACAAAAATCTTTCTGATGTAATTCGATGTTCGTCGTGGTATTAGCCAGGGAAGTAGTTGTTTTCTGTCAGATTTTTGCCTCATATTTTCCACATGGTGGAAATATTTGGAAAGAAGGAACTTCGACATTGTCGATTTTTCATTTATTTGATGCTCCACGTATATTATATTATATTATATCCACATATACCGACGAAAGAACGCTTATGCCACTTTCAATTGACAGATAAACCATCATATGATGGAATGGAATAATACCAAAATTTTATTGAGAGAATCAAATCAAGAAAAAAGAAAGTTAAAGGAAACTGAGTGCATTATTTTATCAAACAACTGCTTTTCAACAAATTCCATCGAAATGGACCGCACCTGGTTACCTCTCCTCAGAGATGAAATAAGAACTAATAGAATGGTGATTGATTGATACCGAACACCCTATGAATCAAGATACCAAATGTCAATCAAAAGAATGTAAGACAGATTTCATTTGACTCTGTCAAAGAAAGATCTTATTTCCGAAACCGCAATTCAAATTAAGTTTCTTCAGCGTCTTTCCAAGAAGTTTTGATAACGGAGGCAGATACAGCCTTCGAAACGTCAACAATTTTCAAAAAAAGAGAAATATTCTTGGTTAATTTGATCTTATTTTTTCATATAGGCAAATTTGGTGAAGGATATGTTACTGACAAAAATTAATTTTTTTCAAGACAGCAGTATTGTGAACGCAGTAACTTATCCGGCAAATTAATAATTAATTTGCCCTTCTTAATTTGCCCTTCTACACTTGTACAGATTTCTTTGGATTACCATTTTTTTTTTCATTTTCAGATTGTTGAAGGTTATATACCCAAAAAATCATGTCAAGAATCGGATTTCCTCCAAAAAATCAAACTTTTGATCAACATCTCAGAATATTCGTAGGCTCGTTATTTCGCCAAGTTTTCCATGCAGCCATCGCCATATGTGTATTTATTTACGGCAATAACGCGAGTTTTATGCAGATGAGGGTCTTAAATAGTGGTTGTCCGGGTCTTAGTCAGTTATTTGGTACCGCTGTTAATCTACCGTTATATTAGCGAAGTTTTGTCGGGAATACATTACGAAAAGGCGATTCCGGACCGGCGCTTCCAAAGTGGCATTATTTAAACTTCCCCTGTATAGAAATATTACGTAATTTATTGTTACTAAACGCGTTTGCTCCTAATTGCACTTTGGGAACTTTCCTGTTCAAGGTGTACTGTCGTGGATGTACCCAGTTTGTCTTTTCTCTCTAGTCGAAATTCTGAAGCATTGTGTTGTGTCGCTTTGATAAAAGACGGATTCTAGTTGAACCTGTAGAACGCGATTAGGTTATCTTGATTCTTTCGAGTTTTTTTTTTTCTGAGGAACAGTATACTACTGATAGCAACGAAATGTTTTTGTTATGTCAGATGCTAGTTTATTTGAAAGATTAATTTTATCATATCAGGCTCGTATGAAAGCGGAATTCTTCCAAGTACAGAGAATATTTCGGGAATGAGCTTGTCAAGAAAGAAATAAGGTATCCTGCCCTACCAGAACGGGCTCAATGCCATATTCCTATATAATAGGAATAATTGGGTAAAAATCCATCAGAAAACAACTACTTTCCTTGCTAATACCACAACGAACGTTGAATTACATCTATTGAATTTCCCTGCAGAGTTCCTACAAGGATGTCTCCGCAATTGCTAGTTGCATGGAAATGTTCATTGAAACATTTGGACCACCCATAGATCGATTTCTGGGTTCTTGCCCTCATCAGTATAGGGTAGGTCTCTGCGGACGATAAACTAATGTCTGCAACAAATGACTCAATGAAATCCCTATGTCCATGTCCATTCGTTTTCGAAATAAATCGGAAAATTGTGATTCATCCGACGAAGACCGAGGTAGGTCATCAACCAACTCGGTGAGAGCAGAACATTAGTCTCACAATCCTGGGAAATCGGCTGCCATAAAACGCACCTAGCCACTTATAGCAACGGACTGAGTCTGAACTCATGTTCTCGATCACAATATTCTGCAACCTAAACAAGACCTAATTTACGGGACTTGATGTGAAACTGAGTATTCTGTATCGTTACCAAATGTGAAAGATACATTCGACTAGATACATTGCGAGAGCTTGCGCTCGTCGACTCTGTTCCGACTGGGAGGCAACTTGTATACAAATGTTTTTTTTTTCAAAAGCACTCCCAACTAAAGAAAGTACGGTTATGAATCTCGCAAACACTGTGGGCTCACATATTAAGCGACACACCTCTTCCAGTAGAATCGTGAACGACTGACACTTGCATACCCACAAGTTCTCATATTTCTCCCATGTCCATAAAATCATTTTTATCGACCCCTACGAGGGTTATTTTTTTTATATATAAATTATCCAACCAGCAATACGTTTTCTTGTGACAGTATGAAACTTCTAGAAGTTTCCTCGCCAGCTTGTGTAAACGTCAAGAATCTTTGTTCAATATCTTCTCAAAAAACCCCATTGATTTTCGCAAAGGGGTCACTCTTTTTATTTTTCAGCAATCCTGAACGTACTGTAGACTCTAGTTGATGATCTTGTTGAGATATGGAACAATTTTTGGACAACATAGAAAATCCATTTCCAAATTCAATAATTTTTGAACCAGTTGACAAAGATTTTTAATTTCTGGTAATTGTTTTTTTATTCCATCAATATTAACTGTAGTGACACCGAGTAACTCCATGTAAATAAGCATAATATTGACGATATAACGAAGATTAAAATATATTCGTTGGATTGATCTTCCTCGAAAGCCTCCTGTTCCATTTATTAGAATTTTCAGTTTCCGAAAAACGTCTAATGCTTTACATTATTAGTATTAAACATGACTAATTCGTACGACCGCGATGTACAAAACAAAACACAAAACATAAGTACATACATATCATCCGGAATATTCGCAGGAAGGTGAGGGATGATAACTGGCCGGTCGTCAGGTATGCTGAAGCCTTCTATTTCCTTTTTGGGTATGTGAGACGCCGCCCATCAGCCGTAAGAACATTAGGCTTGTGTGGGGAGTTGAAATTACACATATATCCATCCCGGCGAGCCGGGCATCGCGGCGATGCTTTTAACCGGCATGTCAAAATTATTTCTCGCTGGCTAACTTTTATATAATTTTAACCCTTTTCTCGTTCGTTTTCGCGTGATGTTCTTTTGTCTGACGTGCACCGGCTCTGATGCTGCTCCGCTGCGAATAAAAGATATATTAATGTCTGTCTAAATGTTTAGTTCGGATGAGATGCGAGTATACGCCGTACGATGGTCTACGTGTTACTTTTCGGGCGGTAATTAGACCCTCTTTCGATGAATGATGTTTTGTCAAGGGGTGGTCGAGTGTCATCCTATCTTGAAGGGAAATATGCTAAATAATCATTCACTGAGTCTTGTCTGTCTTGATTATACAGTGCGGCTTTTTATAGCCCCCCCCCCTGTTAACTTTTGAACGGTTTGCCGTAGAGAGATAAAAAAAACTGTTTCGATACTACTTTTTGAAATATAACGCATTGTGATTGCTCGATAGATGGCGCGGGGGGGCATAAAAACCTAATTTTTTTAAATGGCATGTGGGATCGAGTGATACATCGTTGAAAAGAGAATTTTATTCTCTTTTCAACCATCTAATTTTTTTTTAATTTCGTTGACACGTTTTTTCACAATAAGCATTTGAAGTGTCAAGTGTAAGAGCGAATCTGAATTCGTTTTCTTACCTTACCTCAATAACTTTTGAAGGGTTTGATGTGAAATAATGGGACGGAAAATATTTTGGGTGGTATTAAAATAATAATGTTTGAAGAAAAATACCTTAATTGTTCTAGTGATTCACAATTGCAATCAATACCACGAAATACGGTCAATAAACAATTCACAACATTAATAATTATTTATTTTGAATTCCTTTCAAAGCTTAATTAGGTATTAGGATATCGAAATTATACCCATTTCATTTATTTTTAATAACAAAAGTAATAACAGGTACTACGAAAGGACTATTTATTGGATTTGTTTAAATGACAATAATTAATTAGTTACCTATAAAAGTACAATGGATTGATGAATTATTGTATTCATATTCACTGAGGAGTTTTGTCTACTTATAATTATTATTTACTTTGAATATTTGATATCATCATGGTTCGTATACCTCCTTTCGAAGAAAAAATTGAAGCAATTTATAATTTTGGTGAGGCCCATCGGAACTACCACGAAGCGGAGAGAATTTTTAATGAAAAATTTCCTAAACATCCTATAACTCGGAAATATTTGAGGGAACTAGTTGAAAAATTCAACAGAACTGGCAGTGTTCGTAGGAAAGGTGGAGCTGGTCGAAAATCAATTCCGGAAGAGACAAAGGTTTCGATAATTGCCGAAATGGTGGTAAATCCGCAACAAAGTACCTCTCGTGTAGCAAGTACGATTGGGGTCTCAACAGCTACAGTAAAAAAATATTTGAAGAAACACAAGTTCCATCCATACAAATTAGTAATGTTACACCAACTCACAGAAGACGACCCAGACCGAAGAATGGAATTTTGTGAAATTATGGAGGAAAAGATAGCTAGGAACCCCACTTACATTAGGAATATTTGTTTTTCAGATGAAAGTACCTTTTTTTTGAACGGAAATGTGAATACACAAAATGTGCGATACTGGAGTGATATAAATCCCCATATCTTTCGAGAAGGTCACACACAGTTACCACAGAAAGTAAATGTGTGGGCTGGAATTCTGGGAGACCATATTGTAGGTCCCTTATTTCTGGAAGAAAACTTAAACGGTAATTTGTACCTGGATTTACTAAGAGATACGGTTGAACCACTCATACTTGGAATATTAGAAGAAAATGAGAACGAATTTCAGGAACACATCACCTTCCAGCAAGATGGGGCCCCTCCTCACTTCCAACGTCAAGTTCGAGAGTATTTGGATGTAACACACCCTATGAGATGGATTGGACGTCGTGGACCAATCGAATGGCCGGCACGATCACCAGACCTTACACCTTGTGACTTCTTTCTGTGGGGATACGTCAAATCCAAAGTGTATGAGCAACAATCCAACTCTTTGGAAGAACTTAAAGAACGAATAACACGGGTTTGTGCTGGTATAACTGCAGATATGTTGAATAATGTTCGGCAGGAATTTGTGAATCGAATTTTTTATTGTCAAGAAGTATTAGGTGGACATTTCGAACACCTGCTTCGTTAATTGACAACAATTTTGCTTCTAATTATTTAAATACTACATGTCCTAATAGTTTGTTTTCTTTTTGTTACATTGACACTTCAAATGCTTATTGTGAAAAAACATATTAACGAAATTCAAAAAAAATTAGATCAAATTCTCTTTTCAACGATGTGTCACTCGACCCCCCATGCCATTTAAAAAAATTAGGATTTTGTGCCCCCCCGCGCCATCTATCAAGCAATCACAATGCGTTATATTTCAAAAGGTAGTATCGGTGAAACCCTCGAAACGGTTTTTTTTTATCGCTCTACGTCAAATCATTCAAAGGTTAACAGGGGAGGGGGCTATAAAAAGCCGGACTGTATGACTAGAACAACGCTTTTGATAATAGGCGATCTCTGACATCGACATTTTTACAATTTTTATTTCACATGCACTCCTCCCCGGAAAGTGGAAGTTGGTCTTGAGAAGCAACGAGTGTATGAGTAGTTCAGGCTTGATTATTAGCTTTGCGGACGATACAGTTTTTTAATATACAGATGAAAACTGGAATTCTCTCTTGGAAAAAGCGCAGGCTGACTTCAATAATATTAAAAAATGGTTTGTCTCTCGTCTTTTAACTGGAAATATGGAAAAGACCAAATACATCCCATTCTCTCAGAAACAGTTTAAACATTTCCCAAACCTGATTATATCCGAAGAAATCAACCCAATAAAGCCGACACAAGAAATCAAATATCTCGGAATAAGATTAAAATATTTGAGACAGTTTCTAAATGTAGACCAATTGTTGATAGTATATTATTATTTACAGCCATATATGTAATGGTGTCATTACTAACGTCATTGAAGGTTGGGAAGTGTCACATTACACACCTCTACTTCCCGACCTCACTTCCCGCCCTCATTTCATCTATTCTAGATGAATATTTTTCTGACATTTATTGACTTTATCTGACATTTATTTATATTGGTGACAATTGCATACCCCGTACTAGGTAATAGGTCCAACCAAATATTAGTTTGATTTTTTGACAGAATCCTCTTGACCACTTGAAAGGAAACTGTTTTGAGACATATGAACACTTTCTTCACTGAATAATGGGAATTGTTTGGTGCAAGAATATTTCAACTTTGATAATGAACACTATTGTGAATACTTTCTTTGTTCGATGGTGTGAGTTGGTTGAGGCAAGAATATTTCAACTTCAATAACGAACAATATTCTTCTTCATGATGTAATACATTTTTGATTCAAGATTATCTGCATTTGGAGGATTAGTACAAATGTGCACTTGGTTATAAAAATATGCCATGGAAGCCATGTTCATATGGTACAGTTCAACAAACAGAGAACAACTGCGAACAATTGAGGTATACTCGTTATATATGAGAATAGTTTTGTAATATTTTAATTTCAGAAACTATATAATCAACGTAGGTACCTCTTCGGTGACGCATAGAAATGCGATCGAATATAGAAACGACAGCGTCATTCGCCATTATCACACACCTGTTGTTCAAATCGTGCAGAAATAATTGGACCTCCATATTGCACTTCTGTAGCAGCACATTTGCACATAACCACTGTGTTCAATACAAAACTAACAACTTAAATTATGATTCAAACACAACCCCCAAACGAAACACGGGCAAAAGCAAACAGGATAGAGGTCCCAGACGGCAGTCGCAGTGGGCGCTTTCGCGTGGGTTCGCGTCGTTCCGGTAGCGGGGTTTCGCCAAGAAATCATGTTCTTGAGTCAAAAGGAGCATTTTTCACAAGAAGGAGTTCTCTGGGGTAAAGAGTTGGAATGTATTAATGCAAACAAATTCATTTCAAGATAATTTATGTAAAGAAGCAAACAGTTCAATAAGTTTGAAATAAGAGTATATTTATCAATTAGAAATAATTATTTTTTTCAGAAGGTGATTCTGTTCAAGAGGATATATATATTTGATTGAAGACATCCTTTTTATCAGTGTAGTCACGGTAACAATATATCTACTTGATTATTCTGAGAAAACCGCCTTCTTGGTAATTTGTCGTTAAATATAATATTTTAGGTATGTTCAGAACGAAACAGATATTAATTTTGATCGAAATATGATGGTTGGAAATAAAATAGTATACAAACCTCGGTAGGAAGTTTAATTCCTGTCTCGAGATCATAGCTAACTTCGACGCTTTGCGTCTCGGTTAACTAACTAATCTCACGACAAGAATGAATCTCTTCCAACCTCGGTAAGTAATATACTATTATATCATTGAACCACATATGGCATTATAGCATGGGATGGAGCCTACAACAACTAGGTCAAATATTTAGAACATTTCAAAAATGGATATTGAAAATAATCTTAAAATAGTTATTCATGCAACAAGTGCAAAAAGTAGTTGTTTATTGCACTCGACGTGAAATTGTCCGACGAGGAAATCAGGCCGAGTTGGACAACACGTCGAGTGCAATAAACTCTTTTTGCACGAGTTTCATAAAATATTTTTTCTACGTTCATGCAAAAACCAGAAAATGTTTCATTTAGGTGACACTAAACTGTAAGGAAGACATTGTTTGTTTAAATCTATCTGCTTAAAGTAATTCAAAAACATTCAGTTGAAATAATTTTATTTTTAACAGATAGCATTTTCTAGTAATTTCGTAGTCCATTATGTAATGAATATGATGAAACATGCAACTATTTAAAACGTAATACAATCTCACAGAAAATGGGCTAAATTTGGCGTCAATTTGAAAGTTTTATGTCTGTCATGATGACAGAACACTATAGTAGAATGACAGATGAGTGCAATCAAGTACCAGTTTTTCCACCAAATTTAGTTCAATAAAGTTTTGTTTTTTGCATTAACGTAGAAAAAGAAAATGAAACTTCCTCATCAGATCTTTTATATATTAATTCAAAAGTCCTCGATATCCGCCAACATTGCCTCACAATCCTCATAGAACAGAAGAAATCTAAAAATAAAAACACATCAAAACATGCATATAATACTAGGAGGGGAGTAAGTGCTAAACATGCCAAAAGTAAATACAACACTATGCCAACGCTGTTATACATACCTTGCCCTTACGAACATTCTACAGGTTGCCGTCCGAAATAAAAAGAATTAACTCAATCAATGTATTCAAAAATACACAAAAAACTGGATACTCAACTTACCAAGGAGTACAGTTCACAAATTTATCAGTTTAATGATGAATGAAATAGCGGAACGAATAATTATCAAGGAAGGGTAAGAAAACAAACTTCAATCCAGGCAAATTTTGAGAAATATCAACAAGCAGCGGGAAAAACGGAATAAGTAACACGGAATGTATCGACTGTTAACATCCTCGGCAAGCGACAAGCCTCGGCTTTGCCTCGGCTCGTACTCGCTCACCTCGAATGTTAACACGTCTCTACATTCCTTGTTACTCAAATAACTAAAACAGATAACCGGATCAAATTGAATTCTGTCAGCATACGAGTATTCTTTTACATGATGGCGCACTCATTTCAATCCTTTAAGAACGTGCAAACCTTATGGCTTTTGTTTTTCACTATTAGATTGTTCCTACCTGTTAATGTGTTAATGTTTATTTAACAAACAAGTGTATTAATAAGGGCGATTAACCATCGAGATAATTTAATGTTCTAGATTGTTAATCGCCATTTTAATTCACGAGTTTGTTACAAAACTTTTCCGTCGACAGTAGTTTTAAAAAATAGAGATATCTTACTTTCAATGTTTATTTATTTAACGATACAATAAAAAACAATCACTATTTTCTATTTATATTAACTCTACTCAAAGATAGTTTAATTTTCCTCAGTGGTAGTTCTATTTTATTTTAGTGAAATGAAGATTTTCTGAAATTTTATTTGAAAATCAATAATGACACATAATACTAACTAATATAAAATGTATAAGAGCAATGTATGTTGGGTTGCATATAATCAAATCGTTGATTAATAGAAAATCATTCATTAACAGCGGTCATTAATCAACGATTTTGAGTGTGTTAAAATACATCATAAATTAACGGTCGGTGGAAAAAGGCCATGAATGAGAGATTGAAAAAAAACGTATTTTTTTCACACAAGCAAAATTAATTTTCCATATTCCTAGCACACGTCCGATCGCTAAACACTGACATAATTTTCAGTGCTTAAAATCCAAGAAAAGAGAAAATGAGTCAGCAAAATCTGTCATCATCTGACGGTCCAATACCATAATTGACAAAAAACATCAGTCAAAAGCATCAATGTTATTATCACTGATATTGTGTTTTCAGAATAATTTCATTCAAATGGAGTTCAGTGGGAAATAATCGAGATATATTTGAACAAACCCAGTCGGACATAAATAAGCCCAAATTACGCAACTTTAAATTATGCTCGAATATGCCAAGAAGAATATAATAGTTAGTACATTCGTATGACACGACTAATGGCTGTTTGAGAATTTAGATACAGGTGTTGTGCATTATATTCCGTGAGATATTACTTTCTACTCTGCGCAAAACTTTTCTTTTCGAGTAGGTATGTACGAATCGCAAAAAGGTCTAATTTGAGTACATAATTGAAATTTATATCGTGTTTAATGTACTTACCCGGGCTACGAGATAATGCGGAAATATTGTTGAGAGTTTGTTGAACCATTTGTTGCAGACATTAGTTATTGTCTGCAGAGACCTACCCTGTACTGATGAGGGCAAGAACCCAGATATCGATCTATAGGTGGTCCAAATGTTTCAATGAACATTTGCATGCAATAGCAATTGCGGAGACATCCTCATAGGAACTCTGCAGGGAAATTCATCAGATATAATTCAACGTTCGTCGTGGTATTAGCCAGGAAAGTAGTAGTTTTCTGATGGATTTTAGACCCAATTATTCCTATTGTATAGGTTTATGGCAATAAGCGTCGTCCTGGTAGAGCATGACATCTTGTTTCTCTCTTGACAAGTTTATTGTGAACAGTGCAGATTTCTTCATTAATATATTATGACATTTAGATGTCGCATTGTGTTCGTCTTGCTTATCAACTGACGTATTCAGTTCTTCCACGAGGATACTTGATCAAGACTGCATCTTATTTATTGATTCCAACGTTTATGGACTCCATGTGCCTAGTGGCGTCCAAATGACATCTCAATTTGGTCAAACAGCGACCAACCTGGCGTAGAGAATAATGTAAAGTCATCAGAATATCAGAGCCAAAAAACGTGTTCTATAGGGCCTCTCCATCACGTCTGGAAAATTACCAAAGTTAGACGTCATTTCGAAACCGTACAGGTTTATTAAAAGACGTCAGTTGTGTGGCCAATAAAATACTTTTTTCTAAATTCTATAGGGAGGGGCAGAATAAAATAAAACGAAAAAGATTGACTACAAACATGGGAAAAAACCATTTGGGAGTATCCGATACTTCTGTTCAAAGACATGGTGATTGCTCGGCAAAGGGCGCGGGGGGGGGGGGGTCACATCAACTGAACAATTTCAAATGGCATGGGGGTCGAGTTTCAAGTCGTTGAAATGGAAATTCAATTGTCTTTTCAACCATCTGACTTTTTTTTATTTCATCAATATTGTTTTGCAATTCGAATTCAAAATCTCAAGTTCGGATCTCTGGTACTCATACTTCTATTTTGAACAGTTTGATGTGGAACAATGGAACCGAAAATATTTTGAAGGTTATTACCGATACTAAAGATCGAAATTCGAAAATTTTCAGATGATTGTGAAAATAATTTAATTATCTTTCCAAGGATAGAACACTTTACCCCCCTCCCATTTGAAATTTTTGAGTTGATGTGCCCCCTCGCGCCCTCTGTCGAACAGTCACTATGTCTCCAATTTCAAAAAGTAGTATCGGTAAACGTACACAATTTTTTTTATTTGTATCATAAAATTTTCCGCGCATTATTCTCGAGGCCGTATAGAAACGAAGTTATATCGTTGAACCTTTTTCCAGGTTTGGACTAAATCAATTATTTATCTATACCAATATATCTGACAAACAAAATAATATTTCTAAACTGATATTTCAAAAAATCCTCAATACAATAGGGTTCTAGATCTAGAAATATTTTTGTGATGTTTTTGGTTAATTGATTCTTACAAGTTTTGGTAATTTGCTATAAAATTTTATTGCCATATAATAGAGAGATTTTTCAGTAAATCTTAATATATGATATGGATAAGTGATTTCGTGCCTCCTAGTGTTATATTCGTCTTCTTTGACATGTAAATTAAAAAGTTCACGATTTTTAACAGAAACAAAATAACTCAAAAATATACAGAGCATAAACAGTCATGATGTTATTAGTCTTCAAAACTGTTTGACAAAAGTCCTCATAACGTTTGCAATTAATTATTCTCATTGCTCTTTTTTGAATAATGAATATTCTATCTGTAGTCTATCAGAGCACCAAAAAATGATTCCGTATCTCATTACAGATTTAAAATTTGCTAAATAAAGAAACAATAACTGCTTTTCTTAGTGTTTACTGGTTATTCGTAGTCCATACGACACCTTTTCAAGATAAGAAGCTTCTATATGTTGTGATCAATTCAGCTATTTATCAATATAAACTCCCAAAAAAAGTTATATCAGTGAATTATATATATATATATATATATATATCATTCGGTTTTTCGTTTGCTGTTAGATAATTCGCAATCATTTCCACTTTATATAGTTTCAGACTCGTTCAATACTAATTTATTTGTTTTCAACCAATTTTAAGTTTTCTGAAAAAGGTTTAATCAGTTTACCATCATCTCTGGACACGTATCTACCTGTCAGAAGGCTTGTATCATCAGCATATTCATAAATTGATTTGAAACATAACATTTGACGTTGTCAGAAAAGGAAAAGAAAACCAAAAATGCCCTTTAACCCATGAGAAGAATTTTTGCAACCGAAACGCTATTCATAGTCAAAGGGCGTTATGAACCCGATACTTTTTGTTTAACTCTTCCCTTTGAATTCCGTCATCGCACTTTCCGCTTCTTTGTATTCCCGCATTCGTATATGAATTATAAACTCTAACGGTACGTTATTCTTTATATCCATAGCGGTCATACACCATATACAGACGTATTAACCCACCTTATGAATACTAACTACCGCTGACCGCCACTAGTCTCTCCTCGTTCCCTCCTGACGGAATTTGGGCTAGGAGTCCATTTTTATTAGGGTCGTCCCCAAAGAAAACAAATTAGTAGCGCAAGTGGCAAGCTCGTTTCACTCGGAAAACAAGTTTTAAACATTCATTTTTACATGCACATTGTTACGTATGTACAGATGAAAACGCAATAACTCTTTTTTGTTTTGGAAGTAGGCAACGTGTTTACGGCCTATAATTGCAAAAATGCACCAAGAATATTCGAGATATTTGAATAGTTTAATCATTCAGGTGAGGAGAGGAAATCTGTGGATAGATGACAGACAGATATTTATTGCCCATTTCCTATTAACAGGAGATTATAATGCACAAATTGGAAAAAATAATGTTTTCCTCCTACCCCTATAGAAATTACACACTTTCCTCCCTAAAATTAGGGAGGAAACTTATACTTTTCCATTGACAATTCATTCAAAATAGGCACATGATATTACCTATGAGAAAATTAACACTGAATCTCAATCCCAAATGGATAAGCTAACCAAATATCCAATAATTTATATCTCTAACAGAAGAAAAAAAGTTAAATAACTTGCTTGAAAAAAAAATTTGCGATTGCCGCGATCGAACCCAAGCCGGTGCCATCAGAGTAATTTAGATTGGTATGAATTAATTTTGTATACTTTCCATCATGCAAGAATAGGTCCGTTTCAAACAGAAGCAGTTGAGATGCATTTTAAATTTACAAAAAATGTTTTTCCTCCTACCCCTATAGAAAGTACAAACTTACCTACCTTAAACCAGGGAGGAAAATAATTTTCCTCCCCCTCATTTCAAGTAAGTTGTAAACGATGAAACTTACGAATCTATTATAATCAAATTGTTTCCGTAATTTCTAGAACATCTTATATATCCTGTATTCTGGTAAAAATCAAACATGAATATTACTTCTACTTTAGTTCTTTAATAGCTATTTATGTATTTGGAGCGCAAAGTGATTGATTGTTGCTCGACAAAAAGATTAATCTTTGGAGAACTACAATGACACTTTGTGCTCGAAATGCACACATTATTTTTTCTACAAGCGCAGCTTTTAGAAAAAAAATTATCGATACTTCACTAACACTAATCACTAACAAGAAAAAAGTAAAATAACATTCTTAAAAAAAAAAGTTGCAATTGCCAGGAGCTGAACCAGGGACCTTCGGATTACAAGCCCAAGACTCTAGCCATTGCACCACCGCATATTCTCAGATGGATATGACTGTATTGTCTATACTTTCTATCATACAAGTATAGGTCCGTTTTAGACAAAAGCAGTTGAGATGCGTTTTAAATTTACAAAAAAAGGTTCATTAAGTGAGTAGGAGGAAAAACCATATATATTACATGGGAGTAAAGTGCCTTTTCTTCCTTTGTAATACAAATAGCTATTTCAGGAGGTGATAAAAGTGTCTGTAGACCAAGCAAACATAATTTTTTTGTTTTTTTTATTTTATTTTATTCCCACGAAAAGAAAAATTCTGTAGTGTTCAAAAAACTTCGTGAGAACCAATCCAATGTCCATTTTTTTGCGCGGCACCAGAAACTCACTTTATATCACTTGACATAATGTCATGAAATGTCCGGCTTTCCGTTAACATCAACGGGGCAGGGCATCAGCGCCCCCTTGTTGGGAGTTACTGGGCTTGACCTGGCAGGGCGTTTTTCTTGCTCCCCTGACAAGGAGCGGAAGGGCTGCTACTTCTGCGCTTTTTTCCATCCTCCATCCTCCCATGACCCCCCTGGGTTAAGAAATATCAGCCTTCAGAAATATTAGCTTCTACTTCTATCAAGAATAACATAAATAAATTTCATATTATATTCAAAAAAAAATTCTAAGCTTCTGCCACCACGTTACAACCGTGGTAGTCGTCAGCCATTTCATATTTAAGTAGCTTCAGTAGTATATTTTGACATATCAAAACGGCAGCTTTCCTAAAATACTTTTTTAGTTCATCAAATTATCACGCCTGTCAAGCCTGATTGCTATAGCTGATGAGAGGTCTCTCCACATCTGATACCCAAAACAGTTCCCCATACTTTGTAACTGACACATTTTTGTTCACATCCACTTATAAAAACTTGGTAAACTTTGATGGAGCCTTTCAATCGTTCTAAATGTGTTCTTTCCGTCAACCGGCTGCAATCCTCAGAAGTCTTCGTGCTAGGGAATCCAAATGTATTGGTGTAGTGTATTATACTAGTCCAAAGCTAGCATGTTATATCATTGAAAGAATATAGACTCAAATATAATATTTAGTTTAATCAGTATTGTGACATTGCATTATATTTATTGACTGAATGTCATATCTATATCGTCCTGGTCTCTAAACATATACCTAGTGTTAATCCTATAACAAGCAGGCTAGCCATGCCATTTCATTCTAAAAGTCTCTAAGGCAAGTTTTTAATTCCAAAGATTTCAATGAGAATGGTGTTAGCATGGTGGGTCGGAAGGACTTTGCTACTGTGTTGTTCATCCCGGTCTGGGGATGGAGACTACTATTTCTGACTTTCAGACTTTTGGAACGTAACTCAGCGCTTACACTGCTTCGGAGTATTCTCCCCAGTGTTGGGGTGAGAATTTCCACGACTCTCTGTAACATTACCGGCCAAAATTCCGTCAAGTTCTGCTGCCTCATATGAGTTAAACTGCGTAACGACCTTCTCCGCCTGTTGCCAGTTCACCTGAGGACCTGCTGTGTTGGCAGAGCCCGACGGTCGTTGTCGACACCGCCTAGGAAGTGTATATCCAGCAGATGTCTAAGCGAGTCTTCTAAGAATGTTGTCCAAGTCCAATCTGGTTTATTCAAGGTTGTTATGGAACCCTTTGTCTAGTTGTTCAGATTTCTCATGAGTCTGGCGGATTCTGTTAGGGAATTGATTTCCCCATAGTAAGATCTCTAGCAAGTTATTTTATTTTTTCTCAACTTTTTGGAATCCTGTTCAGTAAATTAATCCCGAGCAAAGATATCCCGTACCAAAATATCCCAAAAATAGGACCACAAAAATAGTTTGAATTACAAGTTATTTGCATGGAAACTATTTTATTATTTTTTTTTTTATTTATTAGTAGTAGCCAGTTTATTATTATTAGCAAATCTAACCTGAGCTCACTAACCTTACGTAAACAGAATACCAAAAAAAATATATAGGGGGAGGGGAGCTTGGCATATGCCTATGTCATGGGATATTATTGTCGTGAGATATTTTTGTTCGGGATTATTTTTTCTTTTTGAACTCCCTTCTCGTGTAATTGTAGTCTTCCCACGCTTCCCCGTTGCCTACCCTCATAGCTTTTTGTGAGCATTTCTGGTCGCTTTTCTCGAAGCCAACTTTCATTTAGGAACCATATCCCAAATAGCAATAATTCATAATAAATTTCAACGTGTAATATCAATACCTTATTATCTTTCTGAATTTTTGTATTTTTCTCCTAGTGATCGTTCAAGTATTGCATAAGCATCGAAGATGGGTAGGGATCTTTACTTTGCTTAGTTTGATGACATAGGATCGAGAGGGTTTGAATGGAGATTACGAATGGAATGGAAAAATGTCCCTCGTAAACTGGTTATATCCTTGATGATACTTGCTAATGGATAACAGTTGAAGAATTAATTAATTACTTTTGTTAGTGTTATACAAATGCTCTTGAAAGCGTATAATGGGAGGGGGTGATAGTTTTACATAATTTGCTGACAAGGGGGAGCAGCTTGGAATTGCTAAATCTCTACTTACTGAGAACAAAAAGTATTTTACCCCTTCACCACACAAGTAATTTAATTCCTAGATGCGCATTTCGATAACAAAGTTACCTTCATCAGTAGGATTACTAAACTAACTGTAAATAGGCATACCAGTCTTTTTTATATCAAATAATTAATTACCATGGGTTAATCTGTGTACTGGAAGGTACCCTACCTGATGGGTAGGTATAGCCCACCCAATAAACAATACACCATAGGCACTTAATTATTCCTTTACTGGTATCAAGTCAAATAGTTTGGAATTTAATGGACCATTATCATTATTGAGCAAGGGTTTCGAGCCCCTTTTTCGAATAACGATACTCTCATAGCAATCTAATTTTCTGTAATCATCAACAGGTTTTATTAATTTTAAATTTTGGATATTAATTTTGTGATGAGTTTCTAATAAATGATCTGCAACACTCGATTTATTTTCCCGTGAATATTTAGCATGTGCCAAATGTTCACGGGAACGAACATTCGTAGATCTTTTGGTTTGGCCATAATATACACTATCGCAGTTTTGACAGCTAATTTCATAGATTCCTGATCTCTCCAAAGTTGGAATTTTATCTTTCGGATTACCTAACAACTTTTGGAGATTGTTCGTACTGCTATGTACTAGCTGAAGGTTTGCGTCTCGGAAAATAGCGTTGAGACCTCTCGTAAGCCGTGTATCGTGTGTGATTTTAATGAACTTTTTCCTGTCTTTAGGTTGCTCTAGTGTGGTTATTTGTGTTAAGGACGTTCTGAACTTTTTCTTTTTCAACAAATTATCTACCATTTTCGGGGAATACCCATTACTAATGGCAATTTCCTTAATGGTTTTTATTTCTCGTTGAAACCGTTCAACACTGAGTGGGAAGTTCAACGCCCTGTGAACAAGAAAATTGAAACTTGCCATCTTGTGCTGAATGTGGTGGTTGGAATCAACGGGTATAAATCTGTTGGTGTTGGTTGACTTTCTGAAAATGTCTATTTCTACACATTCCCCATTCCTGATTACCAGTGTGTCCAAAAATGGCAACTTTCCGTCAACCTCCATCTCTACCGTGAATTTAACTTGTTCAAATACTGAATTCAAACTATTCAGGAAGTGATCAATATTCTGATTTTTCACATCGAAAACACAAAATACGTCATCCACATACCTGATCCAAATTCTCGGGAAATAATCGTTACGTGATCTATAATCTGTTTAAAATCTACTCATGAACAGATTAGCGATGAAAGGTGACAGACAGTTACCCATGGCAGTGCCTTCTAGCTGCTGGAAGAATTTATCTTTAAAGATAAAATAATTCTGCTGCATACATAAGGCGGTTAAACTGACGAACTCATCAACTTTTTCCTTTTGAATATTATTGAGATTTAATAAATCTCTCAAATATTCCAAGGTTACTGCAATGGGCACACTGGGAAAAAGCGAACTGACATCGAACGAAACTAGTCTCTCCCCGTCCAACAGTTTCAAGTTTTTTATTCTGTCAACGAAATCATATGAATTCTCAACAGAAAAACTTTCTAGCTGGATAGGCAGACTACCGAATTCATTCGACAGCCACTTCGACAATTTATAGGTGGGAGAATTTATTCCGGATACGATAGGTCTCATGTTATTACCGGGTTTGTGTATTTTCGGCAAGCCGTACAATTTAGGAACTGTTGGATTTGAAATGTTTAATTTATATTTTAATGAATTGTTAATTACCAATTTGCAATTGTCTATTGTGGATTTATAAGTGCGAACCATTTTGGGTAATGGAGATTTGGATATATTAACGTAAGGCCCTTGCTCAATAAGATTTTCCATTACGTTGTACTTGAACGGCAACCTAACATCATCGGTACATATTAAATATAATGATATGGATCCAAATTGCGTTTAGAAATTATCCGCCGCCATCTGGTTCATCTAACTAGAATGCCACTGGTATTTTAACCCTATGCGTGACGCTAAAATAGCATTAAGCCCTTGCATATAAATAACTAGTATTACTACTTCATAAAATGTCAACAATAGCGAAACAAGCTGAAACAATTCCATAACAAAAACCGATCGCGTAAAACTCCCTGAGGCATCTTCGGAATCCATGTAAACAGCTCCTTGCGCCGCGCCGTCCGACATAAGCTATAGGCCAGTCAAAAATAGACAATCAATTCATAATAATTCCAAAAGTTTTCAAACTTCGGTCAAGTACATCGAGAAAGCAATAAATCTCAGTTTGCAACCTCTTCCGAGGTCCGCAACATTTTCAAAATGGCAATTAACTTGAGTTTTGCTGTATACTCGTTGAGAAAAATTTCTGCGAACTTAAGGAAAATTGTCGATAAAACCGGCAATTTCAAAACTAGGGAGGAACTTTTTTGAAAGTTTCTAGTCGGAACTTTCAACAATATTCCTTGATTTCAAATATTCTCTGTAAGTAATACATTTTTTTGTATTTTTCTGTTCAATGTATCGACCTCTGCCGTTGGGCGGAATAACACGGCTATGAAGGTAGTATAAGAAATAAAGTTTATGTAAAAGAAAGAAAAGTTTTAATTTAAAAAATTAAAAAAATCTGTGTAATACATGTAACTCAAAAATTATCTTCAGGAACAAAATATCAATGAAAATCATCTAGAAAAAATTGTAAGTAGTGAAAGTTCAACCTCCTTCACCTACTATAATCGCATATATAATTTTTAAAGCTCTCAAATCCAGTGCACTCTTTATGTGCCCACTTCTGGCATATTCCACATCGAAACCATGTTTCTGTCTTACCGAACTCACCACATATAAAGCAAACTTCATCATCATCTTCACTCATAGTAGGGTCTTCGGAGCTTTGGTCATCGCAGAGGTCTTTGCGTTATAGGAAGAGGCACTGGACGAACCGTCATTCGACACTTTTCTCTTTACTGTCTTCACTGCCAAAGGAACCTTTTTTATCTTCTTTTTCTTCAACTTTGTTTCCTCCTTTTGTTCTTCTGTTTTTCTGGAGTGGCAGTTAATATTTTTGAAATACCTAGCTTTGTTCCTCGTTTAGTCACATTGTTATTCGCAACTACGCGAAAAGTAGTTAACTCCTCGAAAGAAACATTTGTTTTCTTTTGCTTGGATGTGCTATCATAAGTTTCTTTTGAGCTGGAGGGTGCCACATTCATTTCAGAGCTTTTGATTTCTGTCCTTCAATCAGAAGGCTGAGTTTGCTGAAGTGTTCTTTTGTTACTTTCGAGGTGGAAGGCAATGCGTTAATGATATTGTCCTCTGCTTCCACAACTGGGAGTTTTCAAAGTGAAGCAGGCAAAAAATCTTTCTCCTTAAAATTATTTGGGTTGTATGGGACAATTCCACTGACTTGAAATCCTTTTTGGGCCTTATCTATTGAAGCAATCTGAATGAAGGCTTTATTGAAAATTTCGGCTACGTTAAGTGGGGTTATTTTTTGATGTACATGATTTCTCATAAATAGTGAACACTCTTTTGCATATGCTGATGTAAGTGGTCCAAAAACCGTTAAATCGAGCGGTTGAAGCCGATGTGAGGTATGAATTGGAAAAGATACCATAGTAATATAATTCTCTCGACAAAATTCATATGCGGCTAAGGAACAACGGTTGCTATGGTTATCCAACAATAGCAATATAGGATTGTCTTTGAAGTGGTTGAGCCAGGAAAAGAAAAATTCTTCATTCATCCAGCCTTTGGTCGAGCATTTGTATAAAGTTCCAACAGGACCGTGACGTTGAAGCTGTTCTGACATTCTTTCCCTTGGATATATAAACAGATGCACTGATTGAAAAACACTCAGTGATATTACGACCTCTTTCCCAGCTGACAGCTTTTCCAAGTTGTTTAACGCCTTTTGGACCAACAATGTTGGATTGTATTTGCACTGTAGTTATACCCGTTTCATCCACATTAAAAATGCGGTTTGGAGGAAACTCAAACTTTTCTAGAATTGCACCCAAATTTTTATAAAATAAGCCAACACTTTCTGCGTTATATCCAGAAATCCTTCCTAGACTAGTTGATTCAGGTTTTCTTAAGCTTAAATTACGATGCCGTTTCAGGAAACCTTGCAGCCAATCCTTACCTGCCATTTTTGGCGGTGCGGAATATTGTTTGTTTGTGCAAATTCGTATACCATTTTGCGTAAGCTCAAAGGTGTCAAACCATAAAACATTTTGGCTAAATATGTGCATCGATCGGCCAATTGCATTTCCTGTTCCGCTGAAAATATGCAATGACGACCAAGACTTACTTTGGATGCATTTTGATTCTTGAGACGATCTTTAAGAGTTGAATAAGGAATACCTGTAAAGAAATTCAAATGAGCACTTTGACTTGCTTATCTGTTTTCAGATTTACCATGTTCTCTTGCACACTGTTTGTTTCTTTTTTCATTTCTGAATGCAGTTATCGCAGCTCGAAGCTGTTCTTCAGTCCAAGTAGCTCTTCTGGGAGGTCTAACAGAGTTATTGGCTCTGGTAGGTAACATTTCTAAAAATTACCATAAATCTTTAAATTTTGCTGTTAATATCGCCCACTACAAAATGATGAGGGTAATATCGCCCAGTAGGTTTTTATGGTTATTGTCTCGAATAATACAGAACCCAATATCGAAAATAAACATTATAGGTCGATAAACAAAAATGTTCCGTACACTTGAATTGGTTGCAAACTTGATTCGTGATATGAAATAAAATCTTCTATACTACTCCAAGTTTGCAGAACTTTTATACAGCAAATTTCAAAGTTAATTGCCAACAGGTTGCAAACTGAGATTTATTGCTTCCTCGATGCACCATTCACTTGACCAAAGCTTGAAAACTTTTGGAATTATTATTAAATTTTCGATTTTTCATGTCTATCTCTACTGGCCTACTACGGCTAACTCGATTTGTGATCGCATGCAACTCCTCAGACGCCGATTTGTTGGGAGACACGAATCGCCTATTCAACTGTTTTCTTTGTGCCTGCGTTTGATGCCGATGTCGGACAAGGTGAACACGACTACTCTTGACGAACTATTCACCTCGTGGCGTGTCCTAGCTTATCTTTTCAATGCTACCGTGGAAATGCAGGGGTGGATCGGAAAAATGTTCCCCTTCATCCTGAATAAGACCACGCAGCGTTCGTACAGGTTATGTTTTGACTTTTATTTTCCACGCGGGTGAATATGTTTATTATTCAGGTTTAAGGAGTTCATGTACAGTGTGTTACAACAAAAACTTAACCTTCATTAAAATCTCACCCCGAGAGCTTCAATACTAAGGTCAATGCAGATATTCCATATTTCAACAGAATAATAAAGAAAATAATAATAACAATAGAGTGTACCGGCACCTAATTTTTAGCAGCATATGAACCCTCACATTTAAATGTTCACGTATTACAGATTTTGCACGAACGTTTTCCAGGAAGGCAAGGCAGTGGAATTGGCCTGCTAAAATCAACGAATCTCTCTCAATAAACTTAAGATAGAATAATAGAATAGAATAGAATAATAGAATAGAATAGAATAATAATGTTTATTCGCAGTAGTATAACGTATATAAAGGTCTAATATAAAATATAAACGAAGGTAAATTTAAAATATAAATATAGATTTTTGCAAAATTAATGAATGAACAGTTACAGTTTTTAAAAATACAAAGGGTGTTAGGACAAAAATTCGCAGAATAAACATAACAATCACAGAAGCTGTGGTGCCAGCTTGTACGTGATATGAATATGTAATGTGCATCATTTATTTCCTTTTTTTGTTTCATGTTCATCTCTACATTATTTGGAAAAAAATATATTTTTGAAATAAAAGGGGGAACAGAAAAAGGAAAGAGTTAAAAAAATTAAAATAGGACACGTTGTGAAAACATGGTCTCAAAATAAAGCTAATTAATTACAGTATAAGAACATGCACAAATTTGTAAATACACATATACATTAACATCCATATATACAGTCATATGCACATATACATATATGAACAAGTAGGTATAATTAAAAATCCATACAAATATATTCATCTCAATTTTCATGTTCATCATCTCCTATAAATTTGAGTATTATTGATGGTTTTGCTAAATATTAATCTTTCAGTATTATACAGCCATTGCTTGATTTCATATTTAAAAGATTGATTAGACAATTAATTTACACTAAATTAATTGCAGTATTAATGTTAATAATACTTCATTTGTTGATATATATTTAATAATAAATGTTCCTTTCATTACTTTTGTGTTTTTTCCGCACACTAGTAGAAAAAATGGTGTAACTATCACGTGCGGAAAAGTATCACTTTCCGCACTTGTTAGGTAACTACTATTTTCTACGACCACATGGAAATGTGCCCATTTTATGTGCTTTATCGATCAAGGAAGTAAGAAGAATGATCATTTCGGTACAGGATATTTCATTTCCCACGATTTTCATGAACTACTAGACTTTCATTTTCATGATCATAAATAATATAAGATCAAATAAAGTTTGTTAACGTTCTGATAATTTGACATTTTACATCAGTATTTACATAATTCGTTTAAAAAAAATAAGTAATCAAAAATGAGTAGTAATAGTGAGGATGATTTGACATTTGACATTGATGACAATCGAATTCTATATTTTTGAATAGTTGGCAGGAAGGTTCTATACACGCAGAAAAAAATTGTTTGAATCGGCAAATATTGCATGGATTCAACAAAATCTGAATGTCATATATCCACGACAAAATATTTTTTTATAACAACAATTTTTTTTTGTTATTTTCCAATTATATTTTGTAACGATATCTAAAGCATTCCGTTACTCACTATAACATCCATTAATATAGTCAGGTTAACTTCACCTCTCAGTAGATGTTTATTCCATTTTGGCTGTTCCAAGCTATAATTGTTCCGTGATGCGGAACGCAACAATTAAATATTGACAACGTTGGAACTTGAGAGGAAAGGAAAGAGAGAGAGGGAAGGGATTCGAACTCCTTCCGGAGGACGAAAAATATCGCCCCTTCTTGAAACGAGCTCTGAACGGTTGACTGTTTTTTGGCCTTTGGGCTCTAATTTTTTGATTTACAACGAAGAGATGAAAGGTCGTATATTTTGATTTAATTAATTCTTATTCAATTCAATAATGTAATCGATTGGTATATTGATATTCTTTGGCATCTTCTTTTAAATCTATGAAATTCGATTTTGCAAATTCCTCCTGAGGAAAGACAAGATGGCCACTTTGGCGTCATAAATCATATAAATATTTAAAAATCTTAATTTATTAGGACAATCCTTTTCTAGTTATCATGATACAACTGATTTGTCTATGATCGATTGATTGATCGAATCGATTCTCATATCAATATCCCTCTTAAGACATTTTATCTGAAATCCTAGAAATGAGAGATCCACGGTGTGTCACCAATTTGTTGTGTTTTCAATCTACAACTGACAAGTGATTTTTACAATTTTATAAAATCTTTAAATACATATTTATATCCTCATTTGACTAGCCAGGACAGAAATGTCAAAATTGAACACTTAACCTCTTGAAATTGATGACTCACGTGTGGTGTCAATTTCACTTCTGTGCATTAAAATATCATTTAAACCTGCTTCTGTTCGTGCTCTTGTGATTTTCAGTGATACAAATCCTTCCTGGAACGTTCAGATAATATTAAACTGTTTATAAGTGCGAGCAGTCGACTAGGTGCAAAGAGCCCCTTTTTAGGCCCGAATAGTGATTTGGCAGCGAGGACTGTTTCGAGTGGTTTGGCAGCTTGGAGAACATCATTCATGGGTGAGTTATTGCTTTCAATCATTTAATTATAATCCGTAGAAGCTAGACTCACTCATGAACCGTTGAACTCTTTGGTCAGACTTCCTCCAGGTCACTATTCACCTTAGAAGTGAAGGATCTTGCCAAGAGAATATTTGTGTGTTTTGAAAACCTTTCATCTCACTCGTTTTTAGCACAAATCAAGCCTTCTGCTTGTTTCGTGACATTTTATAACGAGAAAGCCTTCTGGCTACGTTTTATCTCTTTCTCCTCAGTTTGAAGTTGCACCTTTAATCTATCTTTATCATTGCTTCCCTGTGCAGCTGACTGACTGATGTGACATTTGGTTACAGTTAACCTTTCATCACCTATATTACCTTTTTCTCTTCGAGGGATTTATTATTAAATTTATTAATTTTTTCTTGCAATGAGAAAGGTAAATACTTTCTTATACTTCTGACTGACCGTTGGAAATTAATTTATTCTTAAAATTGTGAAAGCAATATTTTCATAAAAGTCATTTTCATATGCTCTTTTGAAGTTGGATCTTTTCTAATTTTGTTCGAGAAGATTTTAATACAATAGTTATTTATGATACAAGTGTTAAAAGTGGCATTTTATTTTGTGAGTGGGGAATATTGCGAAACGAGCGTTAGCGAGTGGAGCAACCCCACGAGCAAAATAAAATCACTTTTAACAAATGTATCATACAAAATTTTTTGTTCAACAGTTACTGCTAGTAAGAAAAAAACAAAAAAAAATAAGATCCATAAGGATTCGAACACACGATCTTTGGATTACAAGTCAGATGCTCTACGGATCTAGCTACATGGACTTTATAATTGACAACCATATTTTGTATTTCAAATCTAAATTGCAAGCATGACAGGCAGGTAAAAAACAACTGCCTAATAATTGTTGTTTATTAGTTACCACAAATTAATAAACGATCCTAGCTTCTTTGTGTTCGTAGCTATTACTGTTGCAAATATAAATATAATGGAAGTTGGAATGGATGATTCAGAAGATTTTCTTCCACCAGAAATTCAAGAAGCTGCAAACAGAGCAACTTTAGATCTGTTGCCTGAAAAATCACGGCAACAATATGATATTGCTTATAATGGATTCATCGAAAGGAGTCAACTGAAGAAAGTTGAAGGCAAGTTCAGCGAAAGCGTACTTTTAGTTTATTTCGAAGAAAAATCGAAGTTATGGAAATCATCAACACTGTGGTCTAAATTCTCTATGATAAAAGCTGAACTGAAAATCAAGGAAAACGTGGATATAAGTAAATACCATAAATTAGTCGCATTTTTGAAACGAAAAAGTGTCGGATACCGTCCGAAAAAATCGAAAATTCTGACAAGGGAACAGATTGACAGATTTTTAAATGAATCTCCCGATACCAAATATCTTATGATTAAAGTGGCAACCATTTTTGGATTATTTGGAGCGTGCCGTCGTGAAGAACTCTGCAAATTGAGCGTAGATGACATTGAAGAAACTATACAGTCATTACTAATTCATATTTCGGATACCAAAACCAACATTCAAAGAAGTTTTTGCATCGTTGGACACTACGTGAATTATTACCGTGAATATGCTGTATTACGCCCAACTTCTGTTACTCACCGTCGATTTTTCCTGAATTACTCTAACTACAAATGCACTATTCAACCAGTTGGAATAAATACTTTTGGGAAGATGCCTTCCACTATTGCTGAATTTCTGAAATTACCAGATTCGCAGCAGTTTACCGGCCATTGCTTTCGAAGATCTTCAGCATCTCTGTTAGCGAATTCAGGAGCAAATTTGACTACAATAAAACGACATGGCGGGTGGAAGTCCTCAACTGTAGCTGAGGGTTATATCGAGGATTCCATTGAAAATAAAAATAAAATAGCTGATAAAATGTTTCCTGGTATAAGTTCTAGTTCTCTCCCAGCATTATTTGATCATCCCACTTCAATAATAGCACCATCATTGATTGGCGATGAAGCTTCTGCAGTTACTTCGTCAGTTAATATCACAAATTGTACAAATTGCCAAATACATATTTATAAGTAATTTTGATTCTGATTGTTATAATAGTATTAATATCTGATTAAAGTGTTTCTATTAGAGAGATCTATATTACTGAGTATCCATCATCTCATCTGTCATTTTACTTTTAACACTAGTGTTAAAAGTACTTTTAACACTAGTGTTAAAAGTGATTTTGTGAAAACGTCAGTTTTTAGTTCATGTGTCAATGAATTAAAAACGTCATTTTTAATGTCAGTTGTACAAAAAAGTCTTATTGTAAATTTCTCTGCTTAAGACATTGCTCAACTCAGCAAATTTTTGAATAATCTTTTGTTATATAAAGATTTATGTAAATTGTTGAATCGTTATGACTTTGTTTTGAAACCAAATCTCTTATTTGGCCAACACCATCCCATTTGTCGATTTGTGAAGAAAGTTTCGAGTCGTAGGACTCATATTGTAACGAGATACTGGTTTGTGTTTGCTTTCCACAGCGTGACAGTAGCCTTCGCTAACACCCAGATTGGCTATACCCAGATTGGCTACAATTTACGTAAAGAACTATTATGTCAACATTAACATAGTGATTGGTTGAAAGAATAAATCGTATTTTGTTACGAAAATACAATATCTGCTGTTATAAACTCAGTTTATTTGTTGGAATGACTTAGTTAAGAATTGAATAAACATATAATGTGTATCTGGTTATAAAAATTTCAGTTATAAATTTAGTTGGAGTATTTGGATGAAAAAATATATTTTCAAGATGATAAAATATATTTTTAATGTAATTGAAAATAGTATTTGATCAATGCAGTAGTATATCAATTCGACAAAAATTTTAGTTTCAATAACTTATTAAAATTGTCGAATTGATAAAATTGTTATGCGGATTTAACAAAAAACTTGTTTGTATCAATATAATCTCATTATTCTATTGACACGTTTTTTTTTTTCATCTAACAAATTGTTTTATTGGAATTTCACTATTTTTAGTTGAAATTATTGAATCGATATCCTCAAATATTTCTTTTCACACACTCATTTCCACCAGAAACAAGGAGATGGAAAATCACTGAAGAGTGAAGACTGCCATTTGTTCCAATTCCGGATCATTACAATTTATATCACTCAGACTGGCTATTTACTCACTCTGGTCCTACGCGATGGAACGGGTTCTAGGTCGCGCCACCTTGCGTGAGGTAGAAGAAGCACTCCGGGTATGAGGATCATTCAGGTCTTTGCTTTGTACATTCAACATAGAGCATAATGTTTATGCAAGTTAATGGAATTGTTGTATCAACAAAATATGGAATCTGTTTCTAATATGCCAGTGTTTCAGTGGACAAAATAACTGGATTCATGTGACAAAATAAACATTATTGGAAATGAATAAACTTTTTTGTTGATATTTGTTGTTATTATTGTTAAATGAACGAAATGCATTTTATTGATCCAACACCAGGGATATTATTAAACCAAGATATTTTTTTTGTGTCAATTGTAAGTTTTGTTGGGCGAAATGAAATTTTGTTTATTTGTACTAATACAATCGAAATAATTTTTTAATTTGAATAAGGTGCTAAGTATTTCGAAATAAACGTTTATCTTGTTATTTTTGCAAAAAATCATTCAAAACAACAAGAAAAATTTGACCAAAAATTAATTGTTGGTACAACAATTTTTTTTTACTGTGTAGCAGTTGATTTCATCATATTATAATGTGAGCTCGTAGTAGCGAGTGATAAGTGGGGGAACAGTCAGGTTTTGGATAGTGGGGGTGAGGGTTAAAATCCCAAATCAATCACATTTTTTTCTTTTATAAAGTCGATATTAGTATCTTCAATTCCTTTTTTAGGTTTTATGTATTATGGGAAAATTTATTTTGAAAAGTGCTATTAAAAATATTACAGATTTGTTTTTGATTCAAATTCCCTACGTTCGTACTATAAAATTTCATATACCTACTCGTGGGAAAGGTATGCCATTAATTTCATGCTCGTTGTAATACCCTAATTTGGCACGATCATAGCTATTTTTGCCTGGATTGAAATATATCAATTTCCAACAAATAACTGAAAAGTCAAAATTGACATTGGTAAGTCAGTAAGTGAAATACTTACCTATGCCTATAGGCCTAGCAACCAGTACTATGAAGACGTCGATAAGCAATTGAGGCGTCGGTATAAGTATGTATTACTTACCGACGCCTTTGGCCTAGCAACCGGTAAACAAAACTTACCGTTTTGACAACGGAGAGCGTAAGTCATCGAGAAAACTGGATTTCGCAAAAATGATCAATTCAATTCAATTCAATTTATTCAAAAAAGTAAGTAATACAGTTGTATAAACACATCATTTGGACCATTTGGAGATAAATGGTAGGCAACCTAAGCGCTTGCGGCTTGTTTTGTGCTTTCCATCTTTCTCCTAACGGTGACACTCTTAATATTTTTTATAAATGGTTTGACAGTAATATTGGGGTTATAATAGGTACGTGTATAATGTGATTTAGTGACATAACGGAGAAAGTTGGACAAACGTAATAAATGGTTCACAGTCACAGATTTGTTTTATTTATAAAATTTATAGTTGTGTGTTTTTCAATTGGGTCATAATTAGTTCTCTGTTTGTGGTAATCAAATTTCTGATCTTTACTTTATACATTTTGGAGTTTAAAATTTTACGTATATCATCTGGTAATGTATTATATAATTTTGGTGCAAAATAAAATATAGTTCTCTGCGTATGGCTTTTCTTAAAGAGAGGTACATACAGATTTTGTGTAAATCTGGTATTTAGACTTTTTATTGTATGATAAGTTGCTTTATTGGAATGAATCCATACGAGACATTGGAACGCATACAGACTCCTGACGTCAAGTAAATTGGTTTCGTCATACAATAATTTGGTATCAAACTGTTTGGGTTTCCTGAAGATAATTTTAATAATTAAATTTTGGACCATTTGAATGTTGTATAGTACATTTTCAAATACTCCCCCCTACACTGTTATACAATATCTTATTATTGATTCAACCAAAGAATTATATATTATCATCAAGTTTTTTTTGATAGGATAGCTCTAAGATTATATATTCTATATGTCAATTGTCTTAGTCTTTTAACTATATGTAGGATATGTTCATCCCATCTCATTCGCTGGTCCAAAATCACGCCAAGATACTTTATTTTGCTCACCTTTTCGATAATCGGGCAATTGCAAGATGTCTTAATACATTCTGGCTGATGTATACGTATTGTTTGCACCTCGGGCTGTTGATTATTTTGGAGATAAAATGTTATAAATTTTGTCTTCGAAATGTTGAGATTGAGAAGATTATCGTCCAGCCATGTTTGTATATTTCCTAGACTTTCTTGTGCATCCTTATATACCTGCTGCCAGGTATCTCTGAAAATTATTGTTGTATCATCAGCGTATGAGATGAGATGACCTTCAAAGTTTCTAATATCAGCTATACTATTGATATATACCAAAAACAGTATAGGACCCAAAACTGTGCCTTGGGGTACCCCAACGGAAATTTCACTAAAACAACTGATACTGTCTCCAATTTTAACACGCTGTCTTCTGTAAGATAGATAATTTCTGAAGATTGTAATTGCTGGTCCACGAACTCCATACATGTGAAGTTTGTTTAATAGTTTTTCATGGGACACTGTGTCGAAAGCCTTGGCTAAATCCAAAAAGACTGCTAGACATTTTTCAGATTTATCCAAGGCCTCCGTTGTTTGCGAGATAAAATTCAATATAGCGGATTCAGTATTACTTTTATTTATAAAACCAAATTGTCTTTCTGTTATTACATTGTTTTTATTCAACTAAACGAATTTTCAAGGAATGTTCTAAAATTTTTGCGAAGTTATTTATCACGGATATTGGCCGGTAGTTGCCCATTTCGGACTTATCACCTGATTTGAAATCGTTAAGAATTATTGGAAAACGTCGGAATACGATACTGTATCTTTCCACGGCATTTTCTTCATCGAATCCGTCGACGGCGGCGTTGCATGTCTGCCAACTATTTTCCACTCGGGTATCAGATGATGCAGTTTTGTTTTACGGCTCGACATACCAAACGTGAAGAATTGCCACCTGAATATTTTACAAATCGCATTTCGGACTGTCAACT
Source organism: Chrysolina haemoptera (assembly GCA_958298965.1). Lineage (NCBI taxonomy): Eukaryota > Metazoa > Arthropoda > Insecta > Coleoptera > Chrysomelidae > Chrysolina > Chrysolina haemoptera. The sequence goes on along the minus strand of OY282584.1, from coordinate 48,118,228 downwards.
CGACTTGCCTTCAAATTTATGCCCACGAAGGGCACTTTATTTAATAAATTACCGACTCACGATAAGAACACGGTGAGTAGTGACTGGCGTTGGATATGCATGTTTGACATCAAAACTTCTTAAAGAAAAACAATTATTCGCCGGTTAGCGAAAAGTCGTGTTCGAGAATGTTGTGATTGATTTCAAGATAACGTTCAATAATTCTTTATTTCACAGACTATACCGGGTGTCCATGGAAGGTGGCTCGCTCCTATAACTGTTTTGTTTTTGAAGATATTGAAATGAAATTTGGAGGATTTATATAATACATGGAACTGCATTTTTTGACATGTGACTCAGCTTTATGCAACTTCTGATCCTGTGAAAACGGACGCTATTAAGAACATGCCTCCTCCATATGACATAAGACTCCTTTCGTTTCTTGGTGCCATAAATCATTATGGAAAATTCATCAGAAATATGCACTTCTGAGACAGCCATTAGATGAACTTCTCAAGAAGGATTCCCATTTAGAATGGACTCCAAATATTCTCCAGTCGAAGTTACTTTCAACACATTATAATCCCATTCTCTTTGCGAAATGTTGTGATTGATTGCAATATAACAAATGGAATGATTAAAACGACAATATCGAAGTACCCTTCTCTCCAAATATTTCCACCAGGTGGCAATATAACGTTCAATAATTCTTCATTTCACAAACTACATGAGAAAAACTATAATTGATAACAACTATCACTTTAACGTAGAACTGATTTTTGACAGAGAATAGTCCGTGTGATCTTGAATAAAAAGTTATGAAATAGTATATTGTATAACCAGCTCGGAGTGATAATGGAAAATCAGCTTTCCGTGCAAGTTATACACTTTTTCCACGGCTATAACATATACTAGCAAAATAATTTTACAACAGAATTTTGAACTTTAAATTCAATTATATCAAAAATCTCATTACAATTTAATCATTAACAATTTCCACAGTTATATTGTTGCAGTGGTTAAATGTTACATCTAGGCAACGCAATGACATGTTTCTATTTTCCTTGTTCTTCAAAATATAGGATCTTGAAAGAGATGGCAGGTTTTCTGAATCATTAGTAGAATTTTGTATTGGCGACATGAAATTTATTCTTCTAGAAGCACGCATAATCTCCATGATTAGTAGAACAAAGAAAATAAAAAAATTATCAATTAAAAAATCGGATGCTCACTTATTTTGACAATAATATATTTGTACGAATAACTTCAGTAATAAAGTCTGGAGTAATTATCATGGCGCTCTCAAGTTTTTTTCGAGTTATGACCTTCTGAATATTGAAAATCGACCATTTTCAAACACATAGAAAATCGCACAAAATGCCTCCTCCTTTTAGTCTACCTTTTTCTCAGACGCTAATCAACTGATATGTACCAATACAAGCACCAAAAACAACAGTTTTTTCCCAAATTTCGACCTTCACAATAAACATTTTTGTTCTTTTGTTTAGTTGGATCCCTGCAATATGCGCCGCCGACTATTCAGATTCAAATATGAGCAAATAACTGATGAATTAAATGAAGGGAAAGTTTGCAGGTGACCTTCTAACCAGAGAGAACAAAAATTACTAACATGTAAGTAATGCTTATGTTTACAAGAATGTTAAACTTTTGTGTAAAACTGTTGTTTTTTGTAGGTGTTTTTGTAAAATATCAGTTGATTAGCGTCTGAACAAAAAGGTATACAAAAATGCGGAGGCATTCTGTGGGAATTTTTGACTGAAAAGGTCGTGTTTGAAAATGTTGGATTTTCAAGATTCAGGAAGTCATAACTCGAAAAGTACTCGAGAGCGTCACGAAATGTTTCCATAATCGTGTTCAGGAGATCAAATTACTTTGTTTTTTTTTATTTCAAGGTGGATCCCGATAAACTTAGCTTAACCTGATTTTCTTTTCGGAAATGCTCTAAGACTTTCGAATATTTTCCAATGTTTACAGTTATGTTAATATTTAGCATAGTCTTTGAAATGGAACATTGATGCGCCCATAAAGTTGAAGATTTCAGTTTTTGGGATAATTCATTGAAATATGCAAGTAATAGCGGTAATAGCTTTAGCGGTTGTCTCTATTGTTTATTTTATGTACTGTGAATTGTATATTACTACTATATTTATTATTTATTTATAAAATAAGAAATATTATTATTATTATTATTAATACAGATTCTGAATTTGAGACGGTACCCTTTTCCCTGTGCCAATCTGTAAAGGATTTATAGGCTTTCATTACGTATATTTTTTTTTATTTCTGGAATCAAATTGACACATGCCTGTTTTGCAGCTTCAGTAATTTCTGGGGTATATAGTTCGTCACTTTCGCTGCTCATCATCAAGTTCAAAGGCATGATACATAGTGAAATAAAAGACGATATACATTGTTTATTCAAAAACAGTTAGGAAGGAGCAGTATTGTGTTATGGCCGTAGAAAAAGTATATTTGTTTTCCGATATATCGGCATAACTTCTAAAATGTGCAGAAATGGAAATACAGCACGTGCTTCACTTTTCACTTGGTACAACGAACACATCCTGATAATAGTGATAATGCAATGTAAGTAGTCTCTTTCTGAAACATGCGCTGTCATTCCAAATTATCATATTTCAGGGAGTGTGAATCCGAAAGAGCACAAAGCTGACATCTCTAGTTCAGCACTTAATAATCATTTCTGCCGTGTTTATTCTAATGCTAGTCTCTTGTTGCTGTCGGTCTCGGTCGTCTTACTTTTAATATCCATCTACTTAATTTGGACTGATGAATGCGCCTTCGGATTCTCGTTTTTCGTTCAAGTGGTAAGAAAAATACAATGAAAATAGTTTACATATTCCTTGAAACTGTTATAATGCATTTCATTTGACATAAAGTGAAACTCTGGCTGTCGCATCAAATATCTCCGAAGTGTTTGATCGCGTTTGTCACCAGGTACTCTTTGTCAAACTTCCATTTCAAGGCTTGCCTCCCCAGTTGTGTTCCTTGCTATCTCTTAGACCAATATCTGCACGTGGAATTGTCCGACACTTCATCCATAAATGCTGGTGTTTCGCAGGGATCCATTCTAGAATTCTAGAATGGGGATCTAACAACTTGGTAGAATTCAATGCGAATAAAACCCAAGTACGTCTTTCCTCTTAAAAAAAATGTTTAATGTCTAAACAGGAGTAAACAAGACATGCATTCGTATAAATATAAATAAGCAAAAAGTATTCGACTTTAATTGTCAGGAAACACCTGAAGATGGAGAAATAAAAACGCAAAGTAAAAAAACATATTTTAACTGAATCACTGTCAATTGAATAAGCTTTTATAGTAAGGTACATATAGATTGGGCTTAGCTATTATGTAAATCTATGGTTCTTTACTTGACGAATCGACTGATAATAAATGTCAACAATTTGCTCATTGCTACGACTGGAGATTTGAGAAGTATGTTAGTCCTTGAATTCGGTAAGTAGAAAATTAGTTCATTTCTAGAGTGTAGTCTCGGCACATGAAAGTTAAAATAGAAGAGTAATTCAGGACAGTCGATTAGATTGTTTACTAATTTGAAAATAAAGATTATTAGGTTCTTCGATTTTGAAGGGATAGTAGCTTGAATTTGTTCAGTAATATTCTGTTGTCGATGTCTTGTTCTGGGTAGACTCCATCTAATTTATATGTGATGTATTTCATGAAGCCTCTTTGGATAGACTCTATTTTGTTAGTGTGAATATTGTTAAAAGGCGACCATATTAAGGAACCATACTCTAGCCCAGATCTCACATAGGCATTAAACAGTGTTATAAAGCTGTCCTGGTTTTGAAAGTTTTTACAATTGCGATATAAGAGACCATTCGTTTGTTGCACATGTCATTGTACTGTATTGGACAGAAAAGCTTAATTTTGAATCGAAAATGATACCAAGATCCTTTGTTTGATTGCCTTTTTGAAGGGGAGTGTTATTTATATGGTAGTCGTATTGTGTAACATTATTTTCCAGGGTATACTGAGAGTATTTATGAGTATTTATTTATGTTGAGAGTGAGATTATTTTCGACGCACCAAACATGCAAGAATTCAAAATCTTTTTGTAGAATAAAGCAGTCCTTCTCAGATACAATGGGTCGAAATATTTTCAAGTCATCTGCAAAGAGTAGGAAATACCATTAATGAAAAGTGAGAATTAGAATAGGGCTAGGTTACTTCCTCGGGGGGTTTCTTGCTTCAACATATTCCGATCTAGTCTCAGTGACCTGATGATTCAACCATCTACGGTTAGGTCTATCACGAGCAGGTTGCTTAGAGGACAAGCACCCATTAGCAATATGCACGGGAGAGACTACAACAAGCTATATGAAGAGTTGGTTAACGACCCGGTTACAAGAATGCCATCAGATGGCATTTTTCCCAGATATAGCTTTGACAAAACTTTCAAGTATAACGGACAGGGATGCGTGGAAGGGGGGGCCTCCCATCAATGCGGAAATCGGTGTCTACATCGATGACTTAAAGACTGATTAAGGTTCAGGAGCCGGTATTTACGGAACCAAGCCGAAGATGAAAATCTCACTGAGCTTGGGCAAACATGCGACGATACTTCAAGCGGAAATCGTTGCAATACACCATTGTGCACAAGAGCTAATAAGGCACGATGTTTCACGAAAAAACATTGCCATATACTCAGATAGCCAAGCTGCGATAAAAGCAGTCAACTCAATGCAAGTCACCTCAAAACTTGTTTGGGACTGCATAGAAGCCCTAAAAAAGCTGGGCAGTCAGAACAGACTGACATTAGCCTGGGTACCAGCACACACAGGTTATAGAGGCAATGAAGAGGCCGGTACACTAGCCCGAGAAGGAGCAAGTAAGGCCCTGAATGGCCCAGAACCGTATTGCGGTATAGCAAAAGCTGTACTAAAAACAAACACCAAATCATGGATTCAACAGAAGTCTCAAGAATGGTGGAACAATGCACCAGGGATGGACAGGCCAAAGAGTTTATCAAACAACCGCAGCCAACATTCACAGACTATGTACTAAGCCAGAAGAGGAACACTACTAGAATAGTAGTAGGACTTCTCACAGGGCACTGTAGGCTCAACAAACATATGAGTACAATAGGCCTGGCAGAAGAAATGCTATGCAGGTTCTGTCAGGAAGAAGAGGAAACATAAGTACACATACTATGCCACTGCGAGGACTTGTCAAGGCAAAGGTTTCTAACGCTGGGAGAAGAAAAACCAAGAGCTCCCAGATTCAAAAACTAGCCTGTGGAGTCTCGTAAAGAAGACAGGGCTAGACAAAGAACTCTAAATGATCTCGAGGACAAACACAATAGATCTGAAAAGGTCGCAGTGTAGAGGCTTGTAGCACGAAAGTCCCTAATATATAATAATCTAATAATCTAATCTACGGTATACTGCCTTCTTGAAGGCGACAGCTCTTCAGCAGTTTCTGCCAAACCTGGGTTTATGAGATAATATTCCTCTTGATGTGTTAGGTTTATATGTTTGTATCACCAGAATTATGATCTCAGAAATTAACTCGGCACATTGTGTTGGAAATGCTACAGAAAATTACCCTGTAGATAATTGAAAAAAGGGTCTTATTAATAAATCAGAATATTGTTACCAATAAATACCGCTATGAAAAAAAAATTCTTGGGACCAAAATTATACAGGGTACACCATCAATTCATGACTGTTCCCACTGTTACTGTATAAGAAGTGAGATAAATGTTGATTTATCCCTGCTATGATTTTCAAAAAATGTCGGTGTTCACATTGCTGCTGGCATGCAGTGTATACTAGTTGATTCCATGTAATTTTGATCATTAATAGTTATCATTATCTTTCTTTTTAATATATTCATTTGTTGTTGAAAATATTATTTTTTCCGTTAACCAGCGCCCTCTACAAAAGGCAGCCCTCATACATCGATCCAAGGGTTGACGAGGTCTTACCTTCAAACGTGTGATTCCTGGCACTTTCTCGGACCATCAGAAGAAAATTTTCAGTCGCTAGGCTACCTGTATATTTCTGTGTTTATTTCAGTGTAGTTTTTTCTCATTCGGAATAAGTTTCTTGTTCAAATGAAGGGCAATTCTATATAAAGACGCAATCTGTCCCAATTAGAAAATCGATATTGCATTACATTGATTAAAAAAGAAAAAGGATCCCAATCCGTCGAAATGTTTAAATTTTCCATCAACTAATGAATGCAAAAGTGTTATAATCAATCAAAAAGGCCGCCTCTTACAGATAAATTCCAGGCAACGAACAAACATCGCTCCGTTACAACTTCGGAATATTTTTCCGTACCAAATGAATAAATAATTAGAATCGTTCCCCCGAACAGATATTATCAATCACGATGATGCACTCGTATAAATAATTCGGTTTAATATCTGAAAATCCTTGCCAGAACCGAAGTCGAACTGGAAACAGCAAATGCGACCGTAGAGGAAAGAGATCACACACCATTAAGCAGACCGCTACTATATTTCTAATTACTTTCCGAGAGATTTTTTAATTTTTTATCGCCCATCATTCTTTGTGTAATCTCTGTCTGAAATCGATTACTTTCATCCCATGTTTCCGGGAGATTCACAGGAATATTGCGGTGCAGGGATGGAAAAGTTCAAATGTCTTCTTGATCACTATGGCACTTTCAAATATGAAATCAATATCTACCAAAATCATCAATAATACTCAAATCTGGGAAATGATGAACATAAAAAATTGAGATGAATATATTTGTATGGATTCGTAATTAGACTTGTACATATGTATATCTGCATATGAGTGTATACATATATGGATGTTAATGTATGTGTTTATTTACACATTTTTATATGTTCTTTTACTGTAATTGATCATCTTTATTTTGAGACTATGTTTTCACGTGTCCTATTTTACATTTTTTAACTTTTTTTTTCTGTTTCCCCTTTTAATTCAAAAAGATATTTTTTCCCAATAATGTAATAGAGATGAACATGAAACAAAAAAAAAAGGAAATAAATGATGCACACTACACATATTCATATCACGTACAAGCTGGCACCACAGCTTCTGTGATTGTTATGTTTATTCTGCGAATTTTTGTCCTAACACCTTTTGTATTTTTATCAACTGTAACTGTTTATTTATATTTTAATTTTACAAAAATCTTATTGAAATTTTTATTTTATCTTCGTTTATATTTTATATTATACCTTTATATACATTTTATTACTGCGAATAAACATTCTATTCTATTATATTCTATTCCAGTAAATATCACGGCTGAAGTCATCCCTTCAAGGTTAATGCAACTGGGCGTCGTCGTCGAATTGCTTCACCTACCTGCGGCAATTTAAATCCGATATTCGAATTCCTCCACTGTAGCCAAGGGAAACTGATTGTAGAAAGATAATAAAAGAATCATTTTCGATTTTTACTTATATTACAAAAATTGAAAAATCAGTAGGTATGTAAGTGCGTGGAAATTGCATACATACATTTTGAGCGGAGTAATTATTCAGTCTCATCTAACCAGAACGAACTAGCCATACGTAGACATTTCAGTGCTTTTTTATCAGGAAGAAGGCAAAAAGCTAGTGGGACATGATGGCCATTTCCATAACCATGAATAGTAAATAGTTGTAAAATATAATTATACAATGGAGGAACATGGCTATGGAAATAATCCCTAGAAGCACAAAAAGGATCATTACCGTAGTTAAAGTGGAGGAACTCGGTGACACCAAATGTAACTTTCCGCCTTCAGTAGCGGTTTTTCGCTTAAAGATTCATAGATAAGCTATGAAAGAACAGTCGGTGGTTCCTTACACAATTAATCATCAGTTGATTTTGAAACTGATAAAAATACTTGCAGTCCTTGCTATTTCATATATCCACCAATATTTTGTATTCAACTGCTTACAGTCCCACGAAAAATAAAGGGGTGACAATTATTTTTAAATGTGTTCAGTCATAGTTGTACGGTATTAGTACATAACATGGTACACGGACGGGTCCAAAACTCCCGAGGGAACCGGAGCAGGACTCTTTGGGCCTCGCACCAAATACTCGGACCCATGGTCCAGTTCCCCAGCATTTTTCAAGCGGAAATTCATGCCATAGCAAGGTGCATTCAGTTCAACCTCAACAGGAAATACCGGAACAAGGAAATCGTGATCCTATCCGATAGTCACGCAGCCATCAAAGCGTTGAGCTCTTCTAACATAAACTCGAAGATGGTTTGGAAATGCCTAGACAAACTCAATGATCTAGGCAGGAACAACAAGGTGACCCTACTATGGGTGCCAGAGCACGTCGGAGTGAAGGACAATGAACAAGCAGACACCCTGGCACGAAAAGGCGCATCAACGCCCAGTGATCGGGCCAGAACCATTATGCGGACTTGGAAAATCTTACTTCCGAGAAGAACTCAATAAAGCTGAATAAACAATGAGAGCAACATACTGGCTAAGACTTCCAGGGCTGAGGCAGGCCAAAGAACACCTAAAGAAGCTAGGCTTAGAGGAGGACAGCACCTGCAAATTATGTGGGGAACATCCAGAAACACCCCACTATATATTGATGGAGAGTTACGCTGTACATCATAACATATTGAATATACTGAGATCATACCAGCTGACTCTGGTAGAAATAACACGAGTAGACCCCCTCAAAATCCTTGAATTCCTGAAGGAATTGAGGCTTGAAGGGCTGCTGTAAACAAGAACACCTTGTGATAACAGAAGAAGATGGGGCACAATAGATCTAATCAGGTCGCAGCGCATCAGTCACCATCCATACTTACCAATACCAATACGATATTAGTTTCATACAACGAAGTTGAAAAATAAAAATATTACTTCTGAAAAAAATCACCAGCATCTTGAAATTTGCTTAGATTGTTTATTTTTTACTAGAAAACACCACGAAAATAGTGGAAACTAATTCAGTATTTTTTCAGTCAGAGTGATCGTGTGAACATTAGAAAATGGCCACGTATACAAACCATTTTAAAATAACTATAGAAAAAAAGTATTCTTGAAATCAATATTTTCAAATGATTTTTTTCACCCAATCTGGATTGAAATATAGATATCAATATAGAGTCCATGAGCACGACCATATTTGGAACGCTTTTTAGGGTAAAAGAGTCAATTAATAACTCAGAAACGGTTCCTCGTATTGATTCCAAACAAGGACGGTCTTCTAGAGGACGATTGATCCTATGTACGTGCTGTGATGGAAATTGAAATTGCTCAATAATGCAGTTACTTTGAAGCAATTTTTTGTGTAGATGAAGAAAAAAAAACATCAAGTACACAGGTCAACTTTTACCTTTCTTTTGATACCGAATTCATTTCGATTGGATAAAGATTGCTTCAAATGTTGATGGAAGAGAAATACCACTGCCACTGCCGCAGACGTTCATAGAATCAAACATCCTTCTAGAAGCCGGTCCTTATTTGAAATCGGATACGACGAACTATTTTTGAGTTATCAATACCCAAAGAAAATTTCTTATCTTTCCGAATTAAGAGAGAAATCCAATTTTATCAATATTGTATATTCAAAAATTATAAAATGTTTCTGGAGATTTATTTTTATAATGTTATTAGTTTCCATACATTTGGTTATTTGTTTAGTCTCGTTGAATATTTTCCTGAATTATTCTTTTTTTTTTGTAGATTATGATAAGTAGCAACCAAACTGGATATATCAATGCATTGCGCTTCATTACAGTAAAAATGGAGCCACGAGAAAATACGGAAATTTTATATAAAAACAATCTCTGGATCAGCCAATGTTTTCCTCATCTCACCGAAGTGCTTACGTTTCCCTAAGATCATTTCTCAAGAACCAGCTCAGCAAAAGATGACTTATCGGAGCAATAAAAAAGATTATCGTCTATTTATTTAAATTTTCTATAACAATAATTGCTGGGAGTGGAATACCTCGGAACGTTAAAATCCGAATGAATATTCAAAGATGCGGCCTGAGAAGTAATTAAGAACACATAGGTTATAATGCGGAATTATAGTTGGCGGTGCGAGCTTTAAGATTTCTCGCCAATTAGCATAAAAAAGCTATAAAATTATTGTCGGATTAAGTTTTGGCAATGGCAAAGAGCTCGGTGCTCGTACAGATCCACGTATCTAGCAAGGTTTACCGGGAATATAATGTGTTTCTGTCTCAGGATCAGAAGTGCCGTTATGCTTTTCGCTGCCTTTCTTAACCCTTTATATCTCGGCGATACGCATTTATATTTGATTGCGGGAGCGTGGAAATGCCGTGACTTTGGTGCATAATGTGAAAGTGCTGATTTTTTATAGTTTTTTTTTATTGTATGGAATTATATATAACTTTCGCCTCTGAAGAGCAATAATATAACAACATTTATTGTCCTGCCTGATAGTGCACGGGTATGTAATGAAGTTACTAAGCTCTCAGTTTTGTAAAGCACATGGAAGCAACATTTCCCTCTCATTGAGCCTTATATAATGTTGGCTCAAGTCACCTAGTATTGAAGTAATAAAAGTCCGGGAATTCGCATACATCCGTTCAGTCGACATCTTCGCATAGAATACTTCATAAGTGGGAAATCAACACTATTCAATAGTACACAGCGCGTTCAATATATGGGCCAATCCGCGCAACATCGTGTTTCGCACAGAGCGAGTGGCCTCAAGGACAGCAACGACTGACTGAGCATGTTTTAAGCTGCACGAAAAAGAGCCATCCGAAATATAGTACAGTGTTTTAATTGAGTTTCCACGGGGCTCTGGGTCTCTGAAGGTCCAGCTTTACCGTCTTAAAAGGAGTAGAGCTTTTATTGTAACCCCAAAGGTCATTCTTGCAGATTTTAATTCGTTGCTTGTTTTTAGTACTTCATAATGTACTGTTGATCGCTTTGGTTAAGCTTAGCGTGCGAATGTTATTCCCGTTGCATTTAGAGTAGCGTTGTTTGAAGTTTGCTGTTAATAGAACTTGTTGATGATATTTGGTGTTGGATTTGATCAAAAGTTAATTGATTATTTTACTTTTCTAAATTGATCTTGGTTGCTTTGTAACAACTATCAGCAGGAGGTACCTACTCAACTAGGGCAAGTAAAGATCATGAAATTCGGATCAATACACAGTCGTTCGAAAATGCAGTGTCTTTCGAAAACCTTGTCTTGATGAAAAATTCATTTAAAATGACTTTTGAGGGCTGCTCTTCGTAGGGGAACGACAGCAGGTTAACGGAAAGAACAATTTTAACAACAACAATTCTAGTTGTCCGACAGTCCCAAAAAGTTTACGGGACCCTAAAATAACGCCCCGCTACAGAGAGTTGCGCAAATTGCATGTTGTTCAGCTCGACATGAAGAACACATATACGAAGTATCAACGGTGAGGTAATCGTTTTTTTTTTCTGTTATTGGGCCTGAGGACTATAAGAAGTTATTATTTATTGATTTTGAGTCTTGAAATAATTTCATGGCTGAAGTTATTGTTGCGGACATTCTATAAAATGAAAAAGTCACTCGGAAAATCATAATACTCTTTCAGAAACGGTGTTTATTTTTTATGTTCCGCAAATAGCTCCCTGCAATATTGTAGTTGATTTGCCTTACGTAGGTATCAAATTTGCCTCTTTTGCAGAATAAAAACTGTCTTAAACTGAGTTTTACTACACACTCTCCAGAGTAGAATTTTCTATCTTAAGACTGCGGCACCATCATATAATTCAAATGGGGACCAACAGAGGCGCTTCCGTCTCGAATTCTTTCATGAAATAAATCTATAGCAAAGTCTAGCTTGGTGCAGATCAGCTTTTACTATTTCTAAATGAATGGCCTCACAATACACCGATCATTTGTCAATTTGATAATTGTGTTCCCTATGTATGTATCTTTTATTGTCATACTTGACGGAGACGACCTCTCAAGTCTGATTCTACTAACGAGTGACGGTTTATATCCCCAGTTCTTTCAATGTGATTCTCAGAAGATAACGTATATCAGAAGACAATTTTATATAGAGACTATTATGTGGATTCTGTTGTTTTCATTCAGATGTATGGCATCTAGATCGCTTAGAAAACTGATTATGCTAGTGTTCGAAACATTGAAAGATCCGAAGCATTTTTTTTTTCGTCATTTCTATTTATTCTATGCCATGACATTGTTGTTATCCGTAACTGAAGTAGATTTTCTTGTAATGTCAACAATTATTTAATCATTCAATCAAACGTAAAAAAACTATTGGGCCAAGAACCTATCCATTTGGAACTCCGCATTTTTTTTTTGTTGAAAAGGGGAACATTCTCCATGAAAATTGAAAAATGAAAAATGCGATTTATGTGTAATATCTAACAGAAAACAACTACTTCCCCGGAACAAGCCACGCTGGACATTGAACTACATCTGATAGATATTGTGAAAAGACTAACTGAAAAGGAAAGAAACAATCTGAAAGTGAAAATTCGCATTTTCATTCAGATAGCTGATTTTTCTTTCAATTCTCTCTAGTTTATTTAATAATTCCATGTTTAATAAATTATTCATGATTTTCGGATCATCCGCAAACATCTCCGTCAAGTACGACAAAACACATTTTAGTTACTCAAATAATCGCATATTATATTTGCATGAGGAGGTAGGAGTCTTCAGAAACGATTTGAACCTTTCATGTATCATTTTTAGCAGAGTTATGACAGAACTTTCAGTGGCGGGTGAGATTTTTTTTTCGTGTTTATCATGGTTCCAACTTCTAGCATACCAAGTTTGGTGGTGCTACAATCGATCCTCGTTCTCAAAACCCAATCGTACTGAATTATATTGAGTGATCTTAATGACCGCTTTCCTAATCTGAACCCTAGGACCTGTTCGTCCAGTGAAATATAATAAAAAATCTTTGAACTGGTAACATTCACATTCTAATCGCTCTTTCAATGAATAGCATTGACGGAATATTTCCTCCATGCAACATCCAGACATACCTATCTATATATATGTCCTTCGAGCCGAAGGAGCAAAAACTCTCCCCCTTCCAACCGGATATTCCGCTTTTTACGATAAACCATTCCGTCCACCTTTCCGCCAAGCCAGTGGGTGCATTTACTTGGTCCGTAAAATCGCAAATAATTATAAATCAAAGATTCGTCGGCGAAAATGCTAACGACATCGCTCGAGTGAGAGATAACGTCCGAGGCGGGCCGGGAATTATTAAAAGTCCGGTCACCCTTTACTCTTTCTCTATAATTCTTTTGTCGCATCGAAATCCCGCCGCCCTACCCTTGCGGTCGCGGTCGCACACACACATTATGAATTCCAGATCGGATCCGCCATATACGAAATTGCACTATCCAGTGAATTTTAAAATACACGACGTGTGCTAATCCCGAAAGGTATTAGCTCTAGGGGTCGAAGAGGGTGTTGGTCATTTCGAGCTGAATCGACGGCTGATGATATCAGATGGTTCTCAAAGTGAGAATATTGACTCCGAGTTATTTCTTGACGATGGTGAAGAGAACAGGATCGACGAAAATATTTTTGGTCCATTTCCACCCATCATACAATATTTTCCGATTAACTTATACTAGCATATTTTCTTCTTCCTCCTATGGGTTTAGAGATTCAATATAACATCTTCATTCGATAGTATGAATAATGTATGCAACATTCTATTCAACGCAAAATCCAAGAAAGATAAATGAAGAAAATCAGGTATGTTCAGGGTGACAACGAAATCATCGACCCGAGTGCCATTCAGTTGTTGTTTAAGTTAGACTATTGACATTTGGATCAAAGATATAGATCCTTACAACCAGCATTTTTTCATGAAAAAACAATTGAATATCACTTTCGATTTTACCGAAGAAAGACCTAAGTCAAGAGTTTTGAATGAAATCCTGTAGATATTTTTACACTATTCGATAAAGCAGAAAATTTTCTTCTCAATGACTCATCACAGGTAGACATTTGTTTTTAAAATTTTTAAATGGTGACGCAACAGACATGCTTACTTAAATTTTCATCAAGCAACCTAATAAAAATAAAATATCTGATAAACGAAGCACTTTGATTAGTTTATGACGAAACATGCAAAAATTTTATTTCATTGCCAACCAGGATTCCTTTGAGTAATCTTCTCACATGAGAGCCTTTTTCTTGAATTTTCTGAAAAATTTCAAATTAGGAATGATACTTTTTTGAAACATTGAATTATAAGTCAGTATCTACACATGGAATGTGTGATGGAATATATTTCATCATATAAGGCATCTTCAGGCGATATTGCCTTTATTTTTGGAATTTCTTCAAGTTCGCAGAAACGTTTCAGGATATTGTGAAAGTATCAGTGTATACTATACTTAAAAAATGTAGAACTATTTGAACATGCTTCTTGTTCGTTGAACGCTTCCTTCCCATAAAGTATTCATCGAAAAATTGTGTTTATGGCTACAGGTTCATCAGCATGTCCTATAATACGCCCGTGTTCTAATATATGGGGCAAGTTTTTAAATTCATCGTTGGATCAGCAATACACCCTTATTTAACTAATGGAAAATGACAATGACAGCACGAATGCACATTATCCATAGATGAATTTAAAAACTCGCCCATGACAAAAACTTCAGCGCCGAGAAGCATATCAATTGATGATGCCCAATGGGCACAAGGACGTTGAAATAACGTTGTGAAATGGCTAAAAACCGAACGTTTTTTCAACGAAAAAATGTCGCGTGAAACAACGTAATTTTAAACCAATTGCTTACTAATTATCGCTTTATTGCCGTTTTCAATCAGGATTTTTGAACATGGAAAGATACTCAATAAAACAACATTGTTTTGACCAAATAAAAGGTTAAGGAACGTATCATAAACATTGATAAATGAATCGCATAAAGCAAGTTTGATTAAAAATTCTTTTTGAATTAACATAACGATTGTTAAACGGGTATGTAACGACTTGTTGAGGAAGTAACATCTTTATAACGTATTCTTTCAACGTTGAAGATTATACTAAATTATTTCCGTTAAAATTTTCAACCAGAAACGTTTATTCAACCAATGCCACGTTTATAACACGTTTGAAAAACGTACGTGTGCCCATTGGGTGATTTGTAGATATTTTCATCGGCTGATTTGAGATTTCTAATGTATGACGATTTTGAATGTGCAAGTTACTGCGCCATTCAGAGGTTATTTCATCCATTGACCCCAAACCTTGGATAAACATACAGTTAAACCTAACCTATATGATAACACTTTTTTTAAATTAAACTAGTCTGCTAAACACTGTCGATTAAAACGCTTACTTTCTGATAGTTATTGCCTGCATCTAATACTTCAATAATGGCCATTGATAATAACACATTACTAGAAGATGATACCATACCAAAATAGCTATGCTGCAACATGAGCGTTTTGTTTGCACCAGACATAGATATTGGAACACGAGCGTAGGAAGTGGTCCAATACGTATGCAAAAAACTCGCCACTTTGTAATGTGTTATATACAAGTTTGTTTGTAATTTCGTCGGAAAATTTATTCATATAATATAATGAATACGGACATAAGGCAAAAGCTACACTTTTATTGAAACGCATTACACGAGTCTCGAATGATGGTTGTGATTATGTTGCCAGGTACACGGTAGCGGCAACCTTCAGTTGGTGTTTACCCCAAATGAAAACTTTCCGATACTGTATTAGATATTTACGATATAAGTATCGTAAAGATTCATATTACGATGTGAAATAGAACATTTGTCAAACGCGGCCTTTGATAACCCATCGATGATCGTAATATGAATTTACGACAAAAATATTGTACAATATTTTACCTACTACCAATAATGTTAATTATTTACTCAAAATTAGTCAATATTTCTTAAATTAATGATATTAGAATCATGCAACAAGCAAGCGTTGCGCCCATTGTTGATTCATTTTGCGAACTGTCAACTTTGATACGTTCATTCCAATTTAGTAAAATTTCATCGACATTAGTTCAGATCATTAGAGAATAGATTCAGAAATTTAGAAATTCAAACCTTATTACCTGATAAATCCCTGGATAGATACTCCAATTAATAATAAATTAGTTCTTGTTATCCTTTTCCATTCGTTTTCCAGTCTATTGACTGACATTTAAAAAGAGAAACAAATAAATTTTACTTCACCGCACTAGTGCGGTAAAGTATCCCATTACGAAACTCATATCAGTATCGTAATGTTTGATATTACATATTGTTGGTAGGTAAATTATTTTTACATCACTATATTTTTTGCTTATTATTTTAGTAATATAGTGCAGTGGATTATCCCATTTCATCAGGATGGTTTCGGATATTTTTCAAAATTAAACCCTTTATTTCACTATATCGAAAACTAAATTTTATTGTCTAATCCACGTACCACTGAGCTTCTGGGTAAGTTAAGGGCGTGAAATATCTATCGCACATTCACTGCTCGATTCCTCTAAATTTCGCCCCTAACAAAATTCAACTGCAGCCGAAGGGGAAACCGCTGAGAATATTGTGTACACTTATTACCAAATATCGTAAGTAATACCTCTAATACCCAAGTAATTCCCGAGTAATACCCAGTAATTACCGAGTAATACCCCCTAAGTAATGCCCGCCAGAAAAGTTATAAAAATATAAAATCGTGTCGTGTCAAGTGTAAGCAGCCGGATTGCACAACTCGGATTTTCGCTACTGCTCTCCAGTAATGACCAATAATTCCTAACTAATTCCTCTAATGCCTGACTAATACACCAGTAATACCTGTAATGCCCAATAATTTTCAAGTAGTAGTGTCCCTAATACCCGAATAATGCCCCTAATTCCCGAGTAATGCCCCCAATTCCCGACTAATACACTAGTAATGCCACTTACTAATACCCAAGACATCTACACCAAAATTCCCTAGCGGTTTCCCACTCGACTGCATCCAATGCATTCCATGGATCTAGAACGAGTTATTTTAAGGGTTCCAATTCTGTGTATAGCATAGTTAGCGATAGGGTTTTCTAGTTCCAAACGAGTAATAGTTTCTTGATCGAGATGTTTTTAAAATAAATAGTATAAAAGAAAATCCCACTCTTTTACAGGAAATCCCATATTATTTTTTTCTTATAAACTCGGAATTTAATAAGATTCCTCAAAAACTCGATACTTTTTTATGTTTCCAAATATTTAAAATGGTATGTTTGAATATTCATACTGACGAAGTCGCCAGAAACAAAAACGTAATGAAACCGAGCGCATTCGTCAGTAATAAAACTAACTTTTATATAGTATCGACTCCATGATAACGGGAAGTTTTGCCTGCGCGACACTTCAACCCAACTTATCCATTACGGTTGATGTAAAAACATGTCGCATTACCATTTCCGACGCTGCTTCTACGGACGAATAAAAATCATAAATCCCCAGACTTTCCCACGTCCCGGCTCTTATTTTGCTAATTAAAATATCTTTTCATTACTGTATACGTGGACGTTCATTAGAGTGTAAGGTGGCTGGAGTAATACGCACTGAATAGCGCTCCAGCATATATATTTCTTAGCTATTATTTTTGATATAGTCTCGGAGTTGAAAATTATGAAGTGTAATATCAGAAATTATCATTATTGTTGTTACCCTTTCATCTGGTATTTGAATGCATTTTTTGTTCATTTTTTGAAAACATGTTTAGAGGTCTATCTCCGAGGGAGAACCGCTGAGAATATTGTGTACACTAATTCCCAAAAATCGTAAGTAATGCCTCTAATACCAAAGTAATTCCCAAGTAATACCCAGTAATTCTCGAGTAATACCGCCCAAGTAATGGCAGTAATTTCATTGCACAATTCGAATTTCCGCTGATGCTCTCTAATTTTTCAAAAAAATTCCAATTCCCATGTTTTGAAGACCTTTTTTTTTTGCCCTTTACCGGTTATTATTGTTCTCTCACTTCCGAATAATTCCTGTAATACCCATGTAATGCCCGAGTAATACCTCCCTTTACCGTGTATTGCCCAATAATTTCTCTAATGCCCGAATAATACCCCTAATTCCCAACTTATACCCGAGTAATGCCACTAATTCCCGACTAATACCCGAGTAATGCCAATAATACCCAAAACATATACATCAAAATTTTCCAGCGGTTTAACCCTCGTCTATCTCTAAAACGGCTTTGTATTTTTTTGTTTTTATGTAGTACTTGCAAAGTAGGTACACATAAAAATATTTTTTCCAAGATGAAGTTTTTTTTCCTTCATTTTCGTCAGTCTTGCAATATGTTTGATGAAAAAAAGTTATACGTCGGTGTTTTTTTTTTCAAATAACTTATGATTGTCGTCTATCTCATAACGATGGCCTAGTGGTTTTTTTTATTGTAAAAATAAAAATGCATTCATTGAGACCAAGAAAAAATCGCTTTGCTTATAGAGGACTACCTGCCTTACCTTACCTCAACGCCAATCACCTCCCTCAATCAAAAAATATAACCATAAAAAATTAAGATATATTGAAAGTCAAGAAACTTTTACATGATTTTTTTCAAATTGTTCATGTGATTTACTCTGTGCTGCGTCGGAGTGGATACAAAAAATCCCTCCGAAGCCTTGAAGCCGGATTTGCTACAACTAACACTTTTAATGAAATATAGAATGTCGAAGGAATTGGAGTATAGACCACAAACATATCCACTGAATATATGTGTGGATTATTATTAAATCAATGATCACATATGGAACGATCGCTTGTTTGCCGAAAGATTCACAGCTCTCTAGTATACAGAGTCAGGCCTGTCTGGCGATCTATCAGCATCACACCGTCAGTAGCTTCTAGACTGGGCCCTGAGGGCCCTTTTAATTTGATGATAATCACATATTTCTTGAGGTGCCTGTCCTTGACGAGTCCGACAACTTCCTCTGGCATTTTTCTCGATTCGGCCGCTTTTTCGTTCGGAAAACTCCGAAACATGGCGATTTCTCGGGGTCTTGTATATTTATTGCCACATTTTTTATTTTCATTGAAGGGGGTAGAAATCAGTTTTAGAAACCGAGGGTAACCTTGTCCGACAAAAATGTGTCTGCTATTGTCATATTGTCCGACAGATTTTTGGCCGCGTTTTTCCAGTCCGACGACTGGAAGTTGAAATTCCGGCGGGGTATTGTATATTGGTTACCACATGTCTATTTTATTTTTGTTATAGTTTAAATTAATCGTATAATACTTTGATACAGTTGTTCGACAAAATAGTGTCCGCTAACTAGTGAAAAATCGAAAAAATCATCTCATCATCGACGATATATCAACAATTAGTCGTTAATTTCCGATATGTGTTAAATTTCTTAGTTAATTATCATAAGTTGATAAAAATGTTAATCAATAATGTAAAATTATTAAATATATTCCAGGATTATTGTTTTATTGTTTCAAAGTTTTTCGTTTTCCAACTAATAACACACAATAGAAAAGAAGTTCATATAATATTTGACAATCACAAGTCACCAAGCATCAAGGATTGCAGGCAGCCACGTAGAGGTGAGACTGATATGTATTTTAATATCTGAAATAAAATAAACGTACCGTGGAATTTAATCAATTGTTGAGAAGCTCCAACTTCCAAGAAATATTTATATAATTTTTTATAGTACATTTGACGAATTCAAAATTTGTAATATCGTTTGAAGTTTCTTCAAACAATACAATGGAAAGGACTATCGACTACGATTTTTCCTGTGATCAGGAAGAAAAAATTTATAAATGGCAAGATATCTACTACCCTTCTATCTATAATTAACAATTAGATGATGAAAACAGATCAAGAATTAATACACTCTTGTGCATACGATGAAAACTCTTTTGCATGCGAATTCATCGAAGGTAGAATCAGAAGAATCGGTTCTCTTTCTCTCTCGAAAGAAAGGGGAGAAATATTCCAAACGCGAGAAGTAAAAATTCATAGCGACGGCAAGGGACTGATTTTTGATACGGTATTCTCCGACTGCGCCAAAGATTTATTGACTTTGACATCGGTCAGTGTACGTACGTAAAACAAAGGGGTGTTTTTTATTTCGGTAAGATAAAATCGATATGAATGTAAATAGGAAAAGGGTTTTACCCGACCCTTGCGGTCCACAAGTATACTGTTCTTTTGTTTCGTAGGCGAGTATCAATGAATTAATGAGGAGTCGGCTTGCGTTTTCCTAATTTGCTTTTACGGTTTTTTCTGTCGACGGAGATACTTTTTGTTGATTCGGGTTCGAATGGATTCTATATTTGCTTCATTGTTAGAGTAATTGTTACCGAAGGCTTTATAGATTTGCAAGAATTGCTTGGTAATGAGTTATACGTTGATTAGATATATCAGTAGTTTGGATATTAGTTTGAAAAAAGTGAGGTGTCCTTTCGAAAATACATGATGACTATGAAACAATGAATCACTCATAAAAAACTAGCTATCTTTTTTTTCCTGAAATAATATAACAGTGATGTGAAATACCTCTATTTGGTAAATTGAATTTGAAAATTTCAAGTGCTCAAAGATGTGGAAGAGGTCAGATAATAAACACACAGCTCAGGAACTAAAATACTCATTTTAATTTTTGGAATTCTGCTCTGTCCCAAGATCGTTTCGGAGTTCTGAGCTTGTTTGGATACAACATAATATCATCCAGACGATGCGATTCTGTGAATTTGCTATGTGTTGAGCTGATTCATAAAAGTCACTGAAATATCTTCAGGACATTGTTATATCTTACTTAAATGCCTACTGCTTATTAATGGAAAAGACAAATACAAAAGAAGTACATGTTTTGTGCCCAGGAATGCCTTGAAAGAGGCACTTGAAGGGCAGAAATCTATATACTATCAGATAGCCAAGCGGCACTAAAAGCTCTGGTGTCATACACCTGTGAGTCTAAGCTGACTTGGGACTGTAAACAATCCCTGAGACAACTGTCAGCAAACAATCAGGTCACCCTGATATGGGTGCCAGGTCACAGATGAATTAAAGGCAAAGAAGAAGCAGATTGCCTTGCCAAAGAAGGGGCAGACACACAATTTCCCGGCCCAGAACCCTTCTGTGGACTCACTGGAGTAAAGTGCCAGGACAAAGACAAGCGAAAAGACTAGTGTACCTATTGCCAAAGAAAGCTTACCAGCTTCTCGAGTTGGACAAGAAAGACTTGAAGATGGTGAACACTGTCCTCTTGGGTACCACTTCAAAAAGATGGGAAAATCAGAGAGTGATAGCTGCCGCTACTGCGAGATCTTCGCGGAAACTGCAGAACATCTGCTTTTCTGAAAGAGGCTTAAGTTCCTGGAAGGGGCCGACATCAGGAACTTAGCTCCCAGGAAACTGATAAACTTCACAAGAAGTCTCGGAATCCCGGGCCTCGAATAAATCAAGGGTCACGCACAAAAAAACTTATAGATCGAAGTGCTTGTGAGGCTGCACAGCCTGTACTACCCACCTACAATCTACAATCTACCACACAGGAATTCGATAAAGTAGAAAATAATTCTCAACATTATTCCTCAAACCTGCCTTTTGGCATTACATTTTCACGCTCGATCTATTTATCAAAAGGAAGAATAACCCAGAACTCTTTGGGAACCATTCAGATCCTCCCTGGAATCTTGTTACGGGTTCAGTATCCTACGTTAGGAAGACCTAAAATTATACTCTCATTACTGGAGTGGCAATCAAATGGGAGTAGATAACTCACTTTTCTGTAGAGCCAGTTCAACTTCATTCGCCTCAGTTGAGTTTTAGCCTCTGCCTACTTTTTCTGGGTATTTCAAGCATACTGACTTCTCTCTCCATACTTCACCTTCAGTTCGTTTGTTCAGTTCTTCTAAGCTATTTGTAAATTCGTAAACTCCTACAAACAACTGAAAACAAGACCTAAATAAATAAATGCTAACCTAACCACAAAATCATTATTCAAGATAATTTTCATTTACTCAGATATCATATATAAACATATATATTTTGTTATATCTTTCTGGAATGGTTCTTTCATATTCTTGGTAATTTTCATATGGAAAACCTTCCTTTGGAAAATTAATGAATTTTTTAATATTCCCACCCTTTCACTCATTGACAGTTTTCAATAGTGACAAGTGAATGGGGCAAGCATTTTATGGAGAGGGGAAACTGGGACTGGGAAAAAAACTAGATAAAAAAAGGTTCTTCTTTTGTTTCTAAATTAAAAAATTATATTGTCTCAGGAGAGAGATTTAATTATCAATGGTTTTTGGATATAAATTAGAAACAAAAACATAAATTTTCTTTTTTTCTTTCTCTCTTATATTTTCCATTTCATATTCTTCCACTTCCACTTCCTATTCCTTTTGACTTTCATCCAATCCCCTTTCTCTCTTTGCTTCGATGGGATTGGACCTGTAGCTTATCAGCTCAATGTCGCTACTACCCTTCCACTGCACGTTATTCCTGCTTTTATCTATGCTTGATAGATATATAAGGTGGTAGTATTTCTAAACCCAACTGTTGTGTAGACCTGAAGAATTTCCGCTCGGGAAGAGACACAAGGTAGTACTATACATAGGAGCAGAAGTTCTACATCTAGTAACTCTGACTTGGATACAAAAGGTAACCCTAGAATAGCAATTTTGAAAGTACAACCACTGGCATTACACGGTTCACATCATCATTGACTCTCACCTTTACGGAACTCAACCTGTTCTACAATAGAGGCTCTTCCGAAATACTATAATGAATTAGTTAAATCAAATTCAGAACATAGTGGGTATTATTTCTGACTTGCCTTATGAAATATCAATTTAGCCTGTAAACCGGAGGTATGCATACTGAAGGTATTTGATAAGTTCTTGATAAAATATCTATAACGGATAGTATTGTTTTGGGTAATCCCAACAAGGTGATTCATATTCATATACATTATCATAGTGTCTTAGTTTTATTTGAAAAATGAAAGTGTCATTCGGAATATTAAAACATTTCAAACTCAAACTGTCAATTTGATATTTAATTTCTGTTCTTCTTCTTCCCTGTGAACTTTAACCTCTTCTTCTCATTATTTTCCGTTCCTGGTGGCTACTGCGACTGGAGCCATCAGCCACTCTTTCTACTTTCTCTCTATGCTCCACCCCTTCATTATTGAACCTTGTCACTATAATAATTAAACTTGTTTATACCATTTACTTCGATAGTTTTCTTTTTCAACAAACATCAAGCAACCCAACCCCTTTCTTCACTGGCCAAAAGCTTAGCTGAGGTTTCCCACCGTTGATTGGGGAAAAGCGTGACAATCTGTACTGTTTTATATTATCCATTCGTCCTTCGGCTTAATTCGTGTATGTTAATTACCTACAGCGTTCTTCTTCATATATATAATTCTGTTCATTCCTATCGCAAATCAACTCATGTGAACTCATTTCCGAAAAAATATGATATCATGTTAACCACACGTTATATAAAACAAATGAAACTTTGGCGAATGGCCGTTTCCAAAACATATTTACTAAATTCACGCACCATAAATTCTCTAAAATAAAATAAAATAATGAGTTGGGTTAGAGTATTGCTCGGTTTCACACCTAGTTAAACATTTTTTTTCATATTTATTACGGGCTATTATATGCACCGTTTAAAATAAAAGATTAAAAGGGAAATATTGTTGTAAAGAGTAATGTTATTTTTCATTTCATCCTTTGTTGTCTTGTTCCGGTTATATTAAATATCAGGGATGTACTCACTCATTTGAGACAAGATTTATTCCAGACTATCTTTTGGCCAACGAAGCAAACTGATGGTAGAAAATTCAAGCGTCATATCTATCTCGTGCAGTTACAAAGTTTTTTGAAATAAATTTGTACATCATCGATCCATCAAAGCCGTGATATTTCCTTCATTGAACATATTTTGGTAGCTTTATTCTTCTAGATGTAGAAGAACTATTGTTTTGGATATTGTGATATATCGAACTGGACGATGAATTATTATGTTGATAATGTAACCGAATGACGAGGCGACAGTAACCAAGATATTCGAATCAACTCTGTTTCTTAATAGCAAGATTGTATCATAGCAAGACAACTTTCACAGCAAAAATATATCTCAATTTTGTAGTAGGCTCATTATCGACTTCATTTATTGGCAGGAGATGATGTGGCAGCAACATCTACTGCCGATAGATTTCGAACCTTCTAGAACATTGAGATATATTTTGCTGTGAAAGTTGTCTTGCTATGATAACAATCTTGCTTCTGAGAAACAGACTTGGGACCATTGGACATTCAGATACGGAGAGTGAATGAGAACGTACATGTAGACTGTTGATAATACAAGTGTTGAAAGAAATAAAAGTGTTTTATTTAATAAAATAGTGGACACCACAGATATAATATTTTTACTCCTTTCGAATCAGATATACTTTGATGTAATGAATGATTCATAATTCCAAATCAATATTACTCCCAAAACAATTATTATTTCTCTTCAGAAAACTATAGGAATATCTCTAAAAGGAAAAAAACATCATCAACTCTCCCAGGAGTTCCAAAAAAGTTGAATGGCTCCTAAGAGATATTACCCTTGTGTAAAATTGCTGATCTCCTATACTATTGACCTTTCATTTTCTTCAAAATATAAATTGTTCAACAAATCTCTTTTGCAAC
This sequence comes from Chrysolina haemoptera, assembly GCA_958298965.1. Classification (NCBI taxonomy): domain Eukaryota; kingdom Metazoa; phylum Arthropoda; class Insecta; order Coleoptera; family Chrysomelidae; genus Chrysolina; species Chrysolina haemoptera. The sequence continues at coordinate 48,093,568 of OY282584.1, read as the reverse complement.
AAAAATATTATTGCCTTACTTTTAAAAAGTAACCTTAAATATTTCACTTTTCCTGACATATTATACGATTCTTTACATATTTTAATTTGTATTATATCTGGAATTTATATTCTTTGTTTGTGAATAATCTCCGGATCCTTTTTGGTTTCTTTTAATCTAACAGCGGGGCATTAAAACAATATTTTAATCCCGATAATTGCACTTAGAGTCGTCGTTCTTGTAATCTCCACGAACTCCGACAATTACCAGGTTCTGAATGCTCTTTCTAAACCGTTATGCATATCTGAATGATATTTGCTCGAAGATTATGGCCGAAAGTGGAGAAGAATTTCAGATGTCTATTAACTACTCTGTTAATGTCTACTCCATGCAAGTATGCAGTTTTGACGGAATTCAATATCGTTGTTTGAATGTGCTGGAACAGACTTCCATTCCGGAGATTAAAAAACAAGAATGAAGCTGTGTCAACTGTTATCCAGGCTAGGTGACATTGTGCAATGTCAGTCCATGTACAGAGGGTACTTACTCTCCGAACCATACAGACGCAGACGGTCCGAGTGCCTTCAATATCTTCATATTGAAACATCTTTCAGAAAAGTGAAAACTTTAATGATGAAGTTGAGGAATTTTTGCCGGAGAATATCAAATAAATGAAATAGTAAAATCGAAAATGTCGAAGTAGGTACCCTTCTCTCCAAATATTTCCACCATGTGGAAAATATGAGGCAAACATCTGACAGAAAACAACTACTTCCCTGGCTAATGCCACGACGGACATTGAATTATATCTGACAGATATTTGTGCAACATTCTTCCAAGATGATGGAAATATTTGGAGAGAAGGGTACTTCGACATTCTCGATTTTACTATTTCATTTATTTGATACTCTCCGGCAAAAATTCCTGAACTCTGTTCACTTTCTGGTGTCTTTGCTACTGAGGAATGCTTGTTGGTGATTTCCGCACAGGTGGCGCTGCGACTAACTATTACTTATAAGTCGCTGCTTCATTTGTGAGGAACTATTAGTTATACACTGGATTATAAATCATTGGGCTGGGGCAGGACGACTCTAATGTTGTCCGACCTAGCCTCGAGGAAACGAAACGCGTCTGCAGGTGGTTGCAATTGGGTCTTCTTGGAAGAACGTTGCACAAATATCTGTCAGATATAATTCAATGTCCGTCGTGGTACTATTTCATCTAATGCTGAAGTTTTGTTGGAAAATGGAAATTCGTTATATAATGGATGCAGATGGAAGAGTAAATGAATATCAAAGTGAGCCAATCAAAGAACAAAAATATAACTGAAAATAATGCATGTTCATACCGAAGAACAAAATAGGTGAACATCCTGGATACTCGCACGAAGTGTTATAATAACGATCGTTGCCTACCTATGTTTTACGTATTTTACTCCCATGCACATCTACAACGTAGGCTCATTGTGGCAAATACCTGTCAGAAAGCAACTACTCGCCAGACTCAAACCTCGACGGGTATTGAATTTGTCAAACAGATACTTGTGCAATGTACCTCATTGCAGAGGAAACAATTGCAAGTGCTTTCTGTAACCAAATAGCAGAATATTGTTTTGAATCGGACAGAGCGACCACCTGCAGACTAGTTTCGAGGTTTTGTCTCACATCAGTACAGGGTAGGTCACTACAGACACCTCTTAGGCCATCTGTTCCCCGTCCAAATCATCGCATCACACTATTTGTATATGTGAGAGAAAAAATGGTTAAACATCGGTCGGCAACGACTATCCGATATTAAACTATCTCCCAAACGACTTGTGAGCTTTGTTTCCAGACATTTTTTTGATGTGATGTGTGTATTTGCTGGTTTCACAAAAAAAAATCCCGTAATGTTCAGAAAATATTGGAAGAACCAAGGGCAAAGAAGTTGATTTTTTTTTATGCTCGATGCTTTTGGGAACGCCTCTCTAGGCAACAAGTTCCAAAGCTTGCCCTTCTTTGAAAGAACGTGACCTGGGAAAGAGATGTTTTACAAAGTGACGACAAAGGTGTATGCAGACTGAAATCAAGGGATTAATCTCAATGAAACTGCTTACGGTGGAAAAATTGAAATTTCAGAGGAGCATAGGTCATGAAAATATCTATAAAGTGAAAATATACCACCAACTTTTTCGATGTGACAAAAAAAAATGAGTTTTTCATTAAAAAAATATATACAGTACTTCTCACAGCTCACGGAACGGTAGAATTAAGGTAGTTGATATTTGTCCGACGATGAGACCACGGTGACAAACAGCGTTGACTCATTTGTATACGAAATAAGCTGCTGTTTGTAAAGTGTGCGGATTACAAGCAGAAAGAGTTGTAGTAACGATGACAGTTATTGTCATCGTGAACAGCGAAACTGAAAACTCAACTATTTCTTCATTTCATACACAACAAGTATGTTCTTATTCATTGGGAATGGGTTGGACAATAGTAAATTAGTCATGTGGTGTTTACAAGGCTTGAACTAACATTACCACGGAGGCAACTATAGCTACCTGCGTGACATCCTAACCCAGGAATATATAAATAACTTTAGAAAACCATAGAATGGCTTCGTGAGGGAAATAATAAAGGCAATTAGTGGGTAAACCCTCATAATGCAACCGTAGACGGATCCGTTTCGGAGTCATTAGAACTCTCCAGTACGGTATAGCTATAGTTGCCTCCGTGGTAATGTTAGTTCAAGCCTTGTAAACACGAGGTGTTCTGACTTTAACCACAAATGTGTTTCTGGCTTTTGTGGTTGGCTCCTATATTTGTGTGATCTTGCGTTCAAGTGTTGCACAACTTTACACTTGGCTAATGAGTCCGAAACGGATCCGTCTACGGTTGCATTATGAGGGTTTACCCACTAATTGTCTCCTTTGTATTTATTATTCCCCTCACGAAGCCATTCTATGGTTTTCTACTTTATTTATATATATATATATATATATATATATATATATATATATATTATATATATTTATTTAATATATATATATATATAATATAATATTATAATATCAGTTTTTCATTGAATAATCAATTCAACCTTTAGTTGTTGGAAGTTTTAATTGGAAATTGGGTGTGTTCTAAATAGTTTAGATAATCAACATATTGCATACTCAATATTTTAATTATGATCGTGAATAGAATATGAATATGAAATCCAATACAAAACAAACAAATGTGGTTCCTATAAAAGACAAAAATAGAATGAGGAAGCATTAATTATTCCTGTGGTAGAAGTCCATTATGTCTCAAAGTGGAGTGGTATGGATATACAAATCAGTAAAACGCAAAGTCGTCTCCACAATTTAATTTCCCATCTAGTTCAAAAGGATGGTGAAACGGTGAATGACCGCTATCAATCAGATAGCCATCAAAAAGTAGAAGTAGAACATGTTTCGGTCCTATATAGAACCATCATCAGCTATTCAAGAAAATTCTACAATAAAAGAAAGACTATGTACTAAAGACAAAATAAAGTAATGTTATTTTTTTTTTTTTTGATTTTTTTTTTTTTTTTTGATTTTTTACTTTATTTTCTTCTCCATGTAAGTATAGCCTTATATTAGCCTTTTGTCTTTAGTACATAGTCTTTCTTTTATTGTAGAATTTTCTTGAATAGCTGATGATGGTTCTATATAGGACCGAAACATGTTCTACTTCTACTTTTTGATGGCTATCTGATTGATAGCGGTCATTCACCGTTTCACCATCCTTTTGAACTAGATGGGAAATTAAATTGTGGAGACGACTTTGCGTTTTACTGATTTGTATATTAATTATTCGTTAAATTTTGTTCCATTTTTGATGCATACGATAATGGTTTCTCAAAACTCATTTTTTTTGCAGGAGTCACAGTTTAGATGAACGACTTCTATCTTGCAGTGATACAGTCGAAGTGAGACAAGCCAAGTTTCATCCTGGCAGCGTCAACCATGATCACATTCTTGTTCTCACCAATGATAATATGCTGAGGTAAGTGACAATATATCTGATATTACTAACTGTACTTCTGGCTTTATCAACGTTATACATGGTCACAGAGCGTGCCCGGAGCATTTGTGAGCCAGAAGCTCTACATGAAGAATTGATTAATGAATCTCAAAATTCCTCCGATCGAACGGATTAGTATATACAGACAAAAGTAAGCCACAAGTGAAGAATGAATCGTAGCACTTTGAAACTCGGCACATGACTTCTTGACATCATGTATTGTTGAAAAAAAAAAATGTTTGCCAAAATATCAGGGGTGGAACAAAAAAAATTTCATTTAAAAAATTATATTTTTTTTTGCTGTTGTTTCGGAAAGTATAAGATTTATCAAGAAACAATTTCAACAAGGCGAAAGATAATTCGATTCTCCACAAGAAATATACTTGGTAATTTCTCACAAAATGCACTCGTTTTCTCAGAAAACCTCATTGAATTCCGATATAAAATTAGGTTTGTCAAGAAAAAGTGTATATCGTTCCTGAAGACTTGTAGTTCCTCATGCAAATATAAAATGTGAGTATCTGAGTACCTAAAATGTTTTTCGTTCCACTTCACATAACCCTTAGTTGATATGAAATAGTTATACTGAAGCAGGAATCAGTACCCTCTTTTAACCATATGAAACGATTTTAGACTAGTGCTACACGTCTCACTTAGTCATGCCAAAGAAAAATCTGGGTTTTACTCTTGCCTCAGTTTTCAACTCACCCATAATCCCGGCAATTTCTTCAGTAAATATTAAAAATAATCGCTCATACACATCCTTAGTATGTGATTTCAAGCTTGAGGTTTCCACTTCACAAGAGTGTTATGAAACATATATTCAGGATATGAATAAGCGAGTATTTTCAACATTTACTGAAGGGAATGTCGGTTTTATGGGTAAGTTGAAAATGAGGCAGGAGTAAAACAAAGTTTTTATTTTGGCATGTACAAGTAGGACCTGTCACCTTACTTTAAACTTATTGCATATAGTCCAAAGAGGGTATGGGTTGCTGCTTTAGTATAATAATTCCATATTTACTAAATTATTCATGAATTTTGGATCATCCGCAAACATTTCCGTGAAATGCGACAAAACACATTTTAGGTACACAAATACTCGCATATTATGTTTGCATTAGAAGTCTTCAGAAACGATATGAACTTTTCCTTTTTCTTCTCCGATCATTTTTAGCAGAATCCTGAATCCAGTGGCACCGTCTAATTTCATCTAAAAAAATCGCTAGTATGTTTTTTGGATTTTTGACCTTGAAAAAAATTCGAAGTAGCCCTTGAAATTTTTATTTTCATTTCGAATTTAAGTCACCTTACTAGAACTATTGATGCTCTATTTATTGAAAAAACAAACTTCTGAATCGGATAATAAATAACAGTTTTACAGAGGTGGCCCGCTTTCAAATAAGTCACTCTGTATATATGCAGGATATAAATAAGCGATTATTTTCAACATGCAGTGAAGAGAATGCCGATTTTATGGGTAATTATTATTATTATTATTATTATTATATTTACTTAATTATTCATGATTTTTGGATCACCCGCAAACATCTCCGTGAAGTGCGACAAAACACATTTTAGGTACTCAAATACTCGCATATTATATTTATGGAGTATTCAGAAACGATATGAACTTTTCTTTCTTCTTCTCCGATCATTTTTAGCAGAGTTATGACCAATCAAATAATAGGCTCCGCCAGAACTTTCAGCGGCGGGTAAGGGTGAACCTGAAATTTGATGGCGGTTTCATAAAAAATGACTAGGGAGGATTTTTGTGGAGAATTTCACCCTGTTGAGTTATTTTTGCGATAAATCATATACTTTTCAAGATTCCGTCAAGAATCTATTTTTAAACGAATACAAAAATATGTTCCACCCCTAGAATTTTGGTAAACACATTTTTTTTCGTGTTTATCATGGTTCCAACTACTACCATACCGAGTTTGGTGGTGCTACAATCGATTCTTGTCTCAAAAGCCAATCGTACTGGATTATAAGTTATTTCGGAAATTATCGATATCTTATTTTAATTTATCTGGTATTATGGAACGAAATAAAAATCTTTTCTTCAAAGCAACTTTTTATATTCCGCCATACAGTTGAGCACCACGAACCACATTTACAAATAGAGTGCCAATTAAAATATCGGCTGATCAGATGCCATGAAACATAATAACCAATATAGTTCAAATGATTTCAATCCTGCCTGTTACCCAGACATAGTTCAATATACGACCGTCTCAAAGTTAGTCTACTACCAACGTCTGAGATGAATAAAACTGCTCTAGCTAGAGTGACGTTAGGAAGAAATTGTTAGCATGACAACTTCAAAACCAGATAAATATTTATCATATTTTGCATCAAACACTGGTCGCTGAAGCAATCATTTAACTTCCATAACCCGATTTGTTGTAAGTCTTGATTAGCTTCATTTTCAACTATAACTATTCGTTTCTGCCGAGCAATGTGCTTAGTGCTTGTCTAAGCACTCTAAGCCTTTTTGCGCTCGTGAGCACTGTGCTTACGAACACTTTTTCATATCGGTAATACTCTAAGCACTTCATGAACGGGCTTAGTGCTTAGTGCTCGTGAAAAGTGCTCGGGAGCACTTCGAAGTGTTCCAGAGCACACAAAAGAACTCGCTAGTACTCAATATGTCTGATCCCTAAAACCCTATGATCCTATTTACTAATTTTGAATAGGATTGGCCCATTGATGACCAAACTCGCCGGCTACATTAAAGCTGCCATTTGTTGACCATATAAAGTCATCACTCATTGCCACAAGAATAATGAACACTTGCCGAATTTCAAGTTGATTGGATCCTTGGATGACTGAAATTCACAAGCTTGTGAAATAAGGTGTCCAAAAAGTCCGAAAAGGCGTCCCTATTCTATTACTTAGTTGCTGTTACTGTAAGACCTAAAGTTGATAAGTTCAGAATTAACACGCCTTTTAGACAGCTACTGTTACAGCATTGTGGGTAGGTATATCAATGATTTGTAATTAAAAAATTTTAAAAAAATTTCAGATATGACTAAAAATAGAACTGTTTTTTTTTTTCTTGAATAATTTATTTATTTATGTTTCGTGTTGTAGAACTGTTATCTAGAGTTTCTGGTCCAAAATTTAAAAATTGCTGGTGTAAGTCCTATACCAATATGTTCTGGATCATTGACCGTTACTCGGTACCTATTTCAAATCAAACTGAGATAAGCGAGCATTATACTGTTGAAAGTGCTCAATGATGAGTGCTCGCAGGCTCTTTTTTGAGTGCTTAGTGCTCGGCACAGCTCGGCTTTCTGGGTTTGAAGGACATCGTTTTTTGGAATTGCTTCCTAACGTTCTCGAACAACCTTGGAGATGAGCGGACCTGTGAAGAAGCTAGCCAGTCGTGCCAGCGAAACGCTAGGAAGCAATTTTATTAAACTACAGCCTTCAGGAAAATCAAAAAAATCACACAATATTTGAGTAGCTTTTAGTTCACTGGGTTGAGTACTACTTTCTTGATTCAATTCTCAATTCTAGACTCAGGTGATATGAGACAAAAGTAGTTTTGTTTATATAACAATAAAATCAATTTATACATAATAAATCAGCGATCGAACAAATAATGTCATAGATTGTTTCTAGTTTCCATTCATTTGATTAATTTCAAAATTGAACAAGTGGATCCCTCCCCCTCTACTTTTCATGTTGTTATATTTATTTTATTGAAGGTTTGTGTTATTGTTTTTGTTAACAATCTATTTTTTTAGGCTTTATCAAATTGAAAACAATGAAGCTCGAAACATATCTGTTTACTCTGTCGGAGAAAAACCCACAGGCATGTTTCCTGGAAGTAAGACAGCCTTTCTTGATATTTATGGTGAGATGGCAGTTGACTTCGATTTTGGACTTCCAGAAGTTCTTAAGTCACCTCAAACCTCAGGCATGAAAAACGAAAAGTCTTTGTTGAAAAGTTACCATAATAAAAATGAAGGTAATTATTTTACATTCGGTTCATGCATTATTTCATTTTTTTTTTTTTTCAGATACGTACATGATCAATGTTCAAACGCAAACTGTCGACAAAATCGTTCCGATATATTATACAGAGAAAGAACAAGATGCAAAGGAATGGAATAATCTTGTTTGGCCATTATATATTCTCAGAGGGAATATGTCTGTTTATTCTTTGAATATAGACCTCAAAAAGAGGTAGGTGAACAAATCAACATGAAATTTTAGTTCCATCGAAATAAAAAAAAATCTATTAAAAATTATTCAGACAATAGGTGAGGACACGAAAAAATATTATCATCAAAACCAAAAATCAGTTAGATTCCCGAATTCTCACAAACGAATTGAATCATTTGTTCCAACAAAATTTTCGCAAAAAAATAAAACTGTTTGCTCTTCATACACTCGCACAAGATTTACGACACTCGCACTAGCCTGCGGCTCGTATCGTAACTTACTTGTGCTCATGTATTTATATAAATCATTAGATATTATGATCATTGCATAATATACTTATCTTCAAAATAATATTAGTCTTCATTGTGTAAATATGAATATGTAAATAATTAATAGTTGGGCATATAAAAAATAAATTATTTTACAGTTTAGCAAACATAGCTGAAAGTGTGAAAATATGGACGCCCATGATGCGCATTAGTCGTAAGACCAGACTGTAGTCCGCAATATATTCAGTGGCATGCACTTAACATCAAACGTTCGCCCAAGAAGTGGGAATTCACACTTTTAGCTATGGTTGCCAAAGTCCCGTAGGTGATGAAAACACGAAATATTTTGTTCTATTGTGACTTCATAGGAGGACAAAATGGTGTTTCAAATGCTTCAGAATAGTTAGAAGATCAATCAGATGTTATTTCCGCAAATTTAACAGAGATTGAAAATATTACTATCGTTGTTTGGTGATGACACCACTATCATTAATTTTTCCAGTGATCATAATGAAATATGAAATAAAAATATTGGTCAAAATTTTGATTTGGTTACAAAAATATGAATTGACACTCAATTTCAAAAAAAAAATTCATGAGTATTTAGATAAAGATGATGGATATTCCAACTTTTCCAATAAATTTCAATAATAAAACTATAAAATATCTGCAAACAAGAAATTGTTTGGGCTTATAACGGAAAGAACATATTTATAAAATCAGAAATGAAATAGCCTCACTGCAAGACTTAGTTTGTAAATGGGGTTCTGCAAGTAATTTCATTCTGAATACTTTGGAGAAAATACAAATACAATCAAATGTATCTGTGAATCAAATTATATGGAAACGACTATCAATTTATTAAAATCTAAGTGTTCGCTTGATCTGAACTCTCTTAAGCTGAAAATGTGTTGTATCACCCACTCAATAGCAGACCTGACACATATTGTTTCATATTAATTAGTTGCTTGGCAACAAATGCAATATGAACCGTAGGTATTAAATGTTGTCCTAGAAAAATATATTAGAAATGAAATTTGATTCACTAAAATGAATATTGTTTGTATTTTTTCAGATGGAAGCCTATTTTGAAAGGTCCGTTGCCTATGTCCTCATTTCAAAATGAGCAGAGTGAGGCGTGTTCGTTAATTTGCCTGAATACTATTCCTGAAGTTATGTGTATAGCAACATCAGATGGTATTCTGTGCCATTCTATTTTATTAGACATAGGAGAGGATACATATGAGGAGGTACGACAATGCTACTGACATCTTGTACACAGTAAATACATTTTGTAATAATCATTTCAGCTAAAAGATAATTCGAGAACTATGGCAGATATTCCGACTAAGGAAATTTTGGCATTCGAATCTGTGGAACTTGAGATGGGTTTGTCAACCACTGGAGATGATAGCAGCCTCAAATATAAATGCCAAATATGCCTGAAGAAAGATGAGTCCAAACCGGGAAGGTATTACGCTACTCACTCAGCTGGAATCCATTCTGTGTCTATTTCTTGCATTGATGAGTTGCAACAATTTGTCCAAGGGCCGGAAGGTCAGTAGACTCTCAAAATAATCAATATACAAAGTAAAATGTTCGCTCGTTAGTAGCGGTTTAAAGCAAAACATACTAAAAAATAGATTCCTACTGAAAATTCCAGATTTATTCAAATATTTTATGTAGGTAAGTTGTATAAGATCATTCACATTTATTATCTACCCTCTATCATAAACATTTTGATAATGTTCAACTATCAAAAACACAGAGCAGAGTAGAATCCACAAGATAAAATTTGAGTTTTATAAATATCACTTATTATAAATTTTTGAAAAGACTTGTCAGAGTTTCACAATTTAAAAAAATGCAGTATCAGTTCAAAAACTACTTTATCAATCTTAGGTCGAACTTCTTTTCAGTTTACCAGTCAATAAAACATTGATATATTTCAAGAATTTCTTGAAGGAGTTACTGGACTCCATATTCCTAACAGTAAGATGAAAAATAAAATATGTCCCTTTTATTTTTAAATTGAAACAAAAAAAAAGCAAAAGGCAAAAAAATCAAATGCTAAAATGGAAAAAGCCTATTCAATGACCAACAATTTCACAGACAAACTACCAAATCAATATTCATCATAATCAAGCAAAATTTGCAACTACTAAAATATCAAGCCAAGTTGTTCTTTTTAATATTGAGAACAGGTTGATAAGCTTACACTGATTAGAACTTCTTTCGGAAAAATCTTCAATTTTGACTACTTCCAGAATAATATTCATTCATTTATTCTTTAATTTTTGTTAATACAGTCTCATTTGGATACGACGATGTCCATACATATAAATCGAATATAAACTTAAATAATCATATTTTTTCTGTGACAGGAAGAAAGTTTGACATTTTATCTCTGTTTACAGGTAACAAAATATAACTTTTCCTACGAGCGTGCGATTTAAAATCGTTCGGAAAAATCACTTTTCGGCACGATTTTGTATTTTTGAAAATGATGATATTTAGGACTAACTAAATGATCTATGTAACTATTCTGTCTTATTACTCATTTTGTAGAATTATTATAAAAACTTCTTCATTAAAAATCTTGTTTTTTCATAAATAAGATGGACAAAAACACTCGTAGGAAAAATATTGTACCTTACTCTTATGGAAAATGTCTTTTCCGCCTTTAACGGCTTGCCCGAACTCCGCTCCGCGTCGTTCGTGCAACTGCCGTCGCGTGCGGAAAGTTACTTTCCGCACGTGTTAGGTAAATAAATATTTTATGAAATTACTTTTTTTCCGGATATAGGTAAAGGTAGATGTTTTATTTTAAAATATTTTACGAAATTATTTTTTTTAATTTTTCCCCGGGAAAAAAGTGAATAGGTAAAGGTAGATATTTAGTTTGTTTCACTATTAAATCGTCGTGTTTCCCGTCACAGAAATAAAATTAAACATGGGAAAAATATTAGTTCTAATACTTTTTTCCCTTGCATAATAAATGACTAGTATAATACAAGGAATAAAAATATCATCACAGTGAAAAATTAAGTTGAAACAGCAAGGTTTCAAATATTTATTACCATTGTACTATGATTTGATTCTAAATCATATGAAAATGATCAAGTCATCAATCTCTTCCAAAAATTTTATTATATAATGTATTGAGAGTTTCATTGAAATATATTTCGTGGTATCTTTCACTTCAGTTATATCAGGCAATATGCTTTTCATTAATATTTAGTTCAATGTTAAATAAAAATTTACAGGACACTGGTAGACACTCAAAAATTCCACTAGGACACCACATTTCATGAACGAGTCTTAATTTGCAGAGCAAACTGTTCTTATTTTTCAAGGTCAAAAATCTACAAAAATTATAAGCGATTTTTTTTTTGAAAAATCTGACTACACCATGATAGTTCCAAATTCATGATATTGAGAATGCGTCCATCAGAAAAATAAAATAAAAAGGATAAAAATTTGAAAATTATTCTGTTAAATCAACCTACCAATTCCATTTCAGAAATTTTATCATGATTCTAACTGGATATTTCGAAATATATCGAAATCTGTTGATAAATAAAAAAAGTCAGATGGTAAACTAAAAGTTCTATTAAAAAACATATTTTTTTTTTTATTTTATTATCTTATAATTTTTATTTATGAACAGATTGCTGTAAAATTCTCAGTGATATCGTCCAATGGTGTAATCAGAATTTTGATTTTTTTTAAATGGAATAATTTGATAGACGCATTCGTACATTATTTTTATATGAACCATTAGAAAATGTCCTGAATCGAGTGGTGTATTTAGATTTTTTCTAAAAAAATCTCTCATACTATTTTCAGATATTTTACGTTGTAAAATATGGATAGTTGGCTCTGAAAATGAGGTAAAATTAATGAAATTTAGTGTCCTAGTGGACTTTTTGAATGTCTACTTAATGAAAAAAAATCCAATCGGTTGAAAAATGTATATTTTTTAAGAGAGCTTCCATGTTAAATGGTCAAACTGTATATGTAATTCTCACCTGAAATTTTCCCGCAACAAATCTTAATCTTCGCGGTTATGATCGAACCGTTTATGTGTTTGATGTACGTGTTTTTATAAATTTTGAATAAACTGTAATATATTTATATCCCTATTTCAATGCAGACTCGGACCTCACTTCTGATATCTTCGTTCGCCCGACTAAAGCCGAGTATGTGCTTTGCACCAAAACGGCGACTTCTCAGAAAATTAATCCGGTAATAGGATTCGCTCTTTACTACGAACCTACTGCTATCATCGCCTTATTGGGTAATGGAAGTCTCGTCACTCTTGGTGTACTATATGCAGCCGATCTTCCCAAAATTGGTGACTTGGCGATTGATGATGAAATGAGAAAAGCATCACCTCTTAAGAAGGTAAGTTGGGATTTTTAATTTCTCTCTGCTGATTTAATATACATATATATATATATATATATATATATATATATATATATATATACGAGTGCTCCTTTTCATATCAACTCACAAAGCTTTATAACTGGTTACCCGATATATATAAAAAAATGTCAGTGTCGAACATGAAAAAAAGAATCAAACATGAACTTTTGATACAGCACTTGACATGGATTGCATAAAATGATCTAACTAGTTTCTGTATTTCATGCATGTATGTATACATAAATAACTTTTTTTTTATGAATGTTTATTGGGTGTAATCTCTATTTATTTTCACATGAACTCGTTCATTTGCATGTCAAACGAACGGGTTTTTCAGGGTTGAGTGGAAGAGCAAACTCTTGTGCCAACAAGAAGTTTGAACTCTGCCTTTTGATGAGACAAATGTATATTGTATTATTTTCATGTAAAATTGTATAAGATTGTCTTGTCAATAAAAGCCTTTATTATTATTATTATATGTGTGGTATGAGATTACGGGCTGATTATTTCAACAAACAGTAAAGTGATCAATTACAGTTTGTTGAAGTAATAAGTGCAACTAATCAGAACTTGCAATAGTGTCCACCTAGAGGAACATTGCACAAATATATGTCGGATGTAATCCAATGTCTGTAAGTGGAATTAGTTGTTTTTTAGTTCGATATTATTCGATTCTCTACGACTATTGTACTCTACATTGATTACATATTGATTATTAGTTGAAGAACGGAGATGATTCCAAGACATCGTGGATCCTAACTCATTATTCAATGGCACTCGGCCAATCACAGATTCAGAATTTTCAGGATCCACGGTAACGGAAAGGTTTAGACTAATGACAAAACAGCAAATGTACCAAACACATTTTTCAAGATTCTCAAGAAGGCTTTGCTTCATTGGACTTGTCTCGGTTTGGCATCCGCGAATCTCAGATTGACTCTTTTCTTCCTTAGTTTTAACTTGATGAAACCTTGCCACAAAGGTATGTCAAATAATATTTACCTAAACATTCAACACTATCTCAATTTTTGATCAGACAGAGTTTGTTTGGTCATATGCCATGCTAAAACTTTGTACGGGCCCGCGGTAGAAAGGTAAAGGTAGTTATAAAAGCGTGAGTTCGATTCCCACTACTAGAAGTTTTTTTTTTATTTTTATCCTCAAGCATTTAGCTATTCATGTATAATTGTTATTTTTCCTTATATTGCTTTGTAATGTATACTACACAATTGAAGGCTAATGTTGGAATGATTACAATTGTAGATTTCTAAATTAAAAATTCTCATGTATTCATTATACTAAAACGAAAGGAAGAGTCATTAATATATCCGAGGTGGGAAGACTAAATGACATGACGCCCAAGTCATACAGTCCAATCAGTCTAGTGTCCTTCCTGCTTAAAACTCTGGAAAGACACATACATTAGAGATAAGGTTTTATTAACGAACCCCCTCAACAAGCGCCAAAAAAATCGGTTCAGTAGTTTTTTTCTTGGAAGAGCATCAGGTAGACTCACTCTACTAGTATGGATTGCAAGAAGATATCATAATTATTGTATTTTTATTTTTTTTTTTTTCAGATGTTACAAGAGCCATTTGACGTGTATATACAAAAAATTCTGAAGAAAACTTCAACGCAACCAGTACTCAAATTACCTTCCTCAGGTGAACATACACATGAGCAGTGTTATGAGGTAATTGACAAATAGTTATTTATATGCCAAGGACGAAAAACTGTTATAATCGAGCCTGCAAATTGATAGCTGAGGCGCAGCCGAGGTTAGCAAGCAGGCGAGGCAATAGACAGTGTTTCGCCGAGGTGCATATTACATTTTTTCGTCGAGGTGCATATTACATTTTTTCGTCGAGGTGCATATTACATTTTTTCGTCGACCTCTACAAATTACCTACTAATTTCCGATTTTTAAATCAATAATCGCGTTTTTTGTAGGCAAGTATTTTTCGCCCGCAGACACTTTTCATCCGCAAACACTTTTCGTCTACAAACGCTTTTCGTTCGCTATGGTCACTACGATACGGCATAGTGATCACAGCGGACGAAAAGCGTTTGCGGACGAAAAGTGTTTGCGGACGAAAAGTACCTGCCTTCAAAAATAGTCCATTTTTCGTCCGGAAATTAGTACGTAAAATGTAATTTTTGTAGAGGTCGACGAAAAAATCATTTTAATCAAGAAAATCTCTCAGAAATATTTTTCTGTTATTCATTGTCCCAACTCGCCCAAGAACTTCTGATGATTCAAACAGAAATTGAGCCATAATAATTTTAAAAAATCACTGAATAATTACCAAAATCTCACTTTCAATTCTGTTTATTTGAATAAATATATTGTATTAAAAAAATGAAACGAACGTAATACAAAATATAAAATAACAAAAATTAATTGGCGCTCCGGGGCGACTTGATTGATTCCAGTAGTGCATTTGCTTTTTCCTGCAGCACCAAATCATCTGAAGATCCTGATCTGCCAATGCCCTCCCTCTCATAAGATAAAATGCAGGGCGTCTCCAGAGGCTCCAATAAATTCAAAACATTGTCAGAACATTCAGCGACACATCTATCATCAAACTTAAACCAGTCCTTATTGTCTTTGGCCAATGCGTAATAATGACCACATTCAACACGAGAACCACAGTGGACAATGACTGCATAAAAATTATAATAGTGGTCCGCTAGATTAAGGTGTTCATCTATAAATATTATGTTGTCTCTAATTTCATTCATTCTTTTGGTCTCTCCCGTTCCTTTCAACTGATAAATCATCAGGAATAATAAAACCATACTCGTTAAATATTTTATTATAGAATTTTTTCTCCTGTAGCTCCTTCAAAGGGCAGCACAAGCGTTCAGAGAAGACTATTTCAAAAATCATTCTAAAGCAAGAGAAGAACTTGAGAAAAGAGTACAGACCCTTTCCCTGATGAAGAAGAATCAACAAAAAGAAATTAAGATCATGAAAAACGAACAAGAAATTTTGCAAGAGAGAGCCAGCAATTTGGCCGAGAAGTATGAAGATATTAAAGATAAGCAGGATGAACTGCTTAAAAAGTAAGTAGTTATTTTAATTCAACTGAACTATTATGAAATTTGGCTTGAAATAATATAATGATTTTGAAAAAGCATTATCGAGATCTACATTCTCGTGTAGCACCAGTTCAAAAATAGCTTCTACAAGAGGGGAGTTGATACATTATTGTTTGGTACTATTGAAATACATATCCAGGTTTTATATTGGGTTTTATTCATTTATTAGTTTTTTTGAAGTGTCAGTTTCTGTCTCTGAATATTCAATTATCACATCAACGACCCCTTCATACTACTCTGTCACTCCACCTTCAGTTTCAGATTTCTGGTGGAGAGGGGTAAAGCAGTTGCTTGAAGCAGTAAATCTCAGGGAGCGGCAAAAATTTCCTTTTATTATTGTATACGTGGCCTACCCTGTATAAATCCTGATATTGAAAATCAAATACGCTACATATTCTTGCAAGCATATCAGCCCGGCTATCCAACAAGCTACTTGCTCTATGAGACAGACAAAGCTGTTGATAGTGAGGGGATCCAGGCTTGCACTTGAGAATAAGATGCTTATTTATAAGGATTAAGCCTACTCTTGTCCAGTATTTTGCAGCCTCTCTGAAATTCAAATGGTGAGATTGGAGAGGATGCAAAGTAAAGTACTTTGTATCATCACAAATAGTCACCTCTGGAAGAACATATCAAGAAACTATCAAACAAGTTTTACAGACACTTTTTGTTATTTACCAGGAACATAACAGCAGTCAAAGCCCATCGCGAGCCTAAAAGGCACTGTGGGCTCCTCTACCAGGCATTGGATATTTTCTATGAAAATCCAGGAACGACCAGGAACTAAAACCAATCTACTGAGACCGATGAATCCATGTAGCTAATATTAATGTTATATCATAATCAAAGACGTACCCGTATAAAAACTATCGCCACCACGAAGATTCTACAAGTCAGGATCGTTCGTAAACCTAATGAGGGCCCTGAAGAATGAACTTTGAGGATGAAGAAAACGTTTCTGACGACTGATAGATAGTTTGACTTTGTGTCAATTCATTCACGTGTAGAAGGAAAAGTGAAACAAATTGCCTTGATTGCCTTGACTGGTGTCTTGAAAGCTTCTTTGAATGTAAAATAAAAATTAAATATTTTGCAACTTTATTCTTTGTACTAAGGTTCGCGGTATTTTTTTCAGAAATTAGTATTCTTGCCAATGTTTGTGAATCATTTAAATTTTCTTTGTTATGTATTCATATTATTCATACTATAAGTTAATATTTGAAAAATTTTGGTGACACATAATTTTTCATATCATACATATTCTTTCAGATGCGAAAATTTACTTATGCTGGTAGCAAGGAAGAAAAGGGCACCATCAGACTCAGAGAAAGCATTCATGGAGGAATTGCAAGCCGTTAATATGAAAGTTGTAGCATACGGAAACAAAATAGACAAAAGCAAGAACAAAATGAAGTATCAAGAAGTTCAGGTACACTCACGCAAATATTTTCTTCATTATTTTGTACATAAATAAATATATTTCAACAATTTTATTGATAATCCAGAAAGGAGATAGCCTCTGTGATATAAATATAAATGAAAAAAAATTTGCGGCGTGCAGACATATTTTGAAATTCCATAAACAAGATTCTTCTCGACTAAGATTTGAACCCACGACCTCTGGATTGCTGGTATGCTGAATGCTCTACCAACTGAGCTACCGAGGGGATATGTGTTCTCCTACATATCGGGAGACCGCTTTTTTCCTAGAATTTTGATGTTAGTGAATCACCTACAAACTACGGCGTTTATAAGAAGTTGGGGAGTTACGGGTTGTAAGGTTGTATCAAAACTCATTTGCCGTAACTCCCCGACTCCTTACAAACGCCGTAGTTTGTAGGTGATTTACTAACATCAAAATTCTAGAAAAAGCAGTCTCCCGATATGTAGTGGAACGCATGTCCCCTCGGTAGCTTAGTTCCTCAAGGATAATAATAGTAATACAGGTTTATAAATACATAATACATCAAAGTACAAGGAGTATAAAAAAATTATTCAGAAGTAAAATAATATTTCTATAAACAGTCAGACAGTTACGTAAAACTGGTATGGAGACTGTTCATGAACTTTTCAAACAATTTCTGTAAATTTTAGTGAGATACTTTGAGGTACAAAAATTAAAATAACAGTTAATCAATTTAAAAAATAATAATAATAATAATAAATAAAGAAATACAGATACACAAAGAACAGTATAGTTGGTAATTTCAAAATAGAGGAGGCCTTGATTATAATCTTTTTTCTAGAATTTTTAAATTTGTCTGCACGCCGCTAGTTTTTCTTCATTTATATTTATTAATACAGTTACGTTAAAATGGTTTGAAGATCGATTGAGTTAGCAGGATCAATATGGAACAGTTATGTTGCCTAGTATGATAACTATTAATTTTTCAATTTCTATTGAATATTAATAATTATAGTATTGACAACTAAAATTCATCTGTAATGCTATAGTGTTGAATTGTTGGTGTATCATATGGAAGACGTTACAATACTTTCAATGCATTTTTATGTAAATTGGAAGTTGTTGAAATCATTGTTAAAAACATGTTTACCAAATTTTCATTACATTAGGTAATTCTACTTATTATGTTTTGTTATCGCTATAGATAGAGACCTGGAAGGCCCAAGAAGTCAAGAAAGTTGCTACAATTAACGAGACTCACACCAACACTATAAAAACCAATCTTCAAGAATCGTAAGTATCCCGTTCATAACTACCACAAAATGTGTACTTTAGTCACATGTTCAAATATTTTGATCTCAAAGATTGTTGAAGCTAGTACATGCATCTTAAAATTTAAATTTGCCTATGCTAGTAGACTCATGTTCATGTCATCTAGAGATAAATTCAATGAATAGTTCTTGTTCCAAGGAAAAATGAGAACTAAAATTGCCTATATTTTGTCATTTCTCAATTTTCATGATGATCTCCACGAAGTAATGCTATTTCTGTATACTCGTACTAATATCATTCATTTTCAATTTCAGGGCGACAAAAATCACAAACATGGTTCAGCAAGTCAAAGAGTATAAGTCTTTACTTAATTTGAAATAGGCCAGTATTTGTCTTTACTTTTCCAATGTATTTTTATACCTTCCAGTTTTATTCAATAAAGAAGCATGATGTGTATTTTATTGTTCAAATTCATTATGTCACAAAAAATAGCAAACACAGATTTGATGATGCTAGTACTGCTTTGAGTCGTAAAATCAGGAGTCGTTCTGCAACTGAAAGCTTTGACATTCAATTGCCTCAGATAATATAGGTATTGTAGGGTCATGTAGCTCAGTGGTTGAGACTTTCACGTTCGAAACCATTGTCTGCTGGTCGACTAGGTTCGAATCCTAGCGAGTACAGATCTTTATCTGATGGCCCGAGAAAGTGCTAGGAATCGCACGTTAAAAGGTAAGACCTCGTTAATCCTTGGCTCGCACAAGTTTCGACTTTTGAGGGCTGCCGTTCGTAAGGGGACGACAGCTGGTTAACGGAAAAAACAATTTTAACAACAAAAAAACAATTCCAGTAATTTAAAAAAAAAACGTGAAAACGCATATATTATTTCACCTGGTTATTTATTCTTTCAGTTCTCACATCAGTTATTGCAGCTCTTCTGACTTGACTTAGTTCATGAAAATCCTGATTCAGAAATTAATAACTAATCAAATGGTGTATTGAATATTTAACGGCTCCTGATCAATATTTCTGCTGAAAAGGGTGTTTTTTGTGTAAATTTGAAATTGGCCATATTATATCCAAAATAGGTACAAATTGAGTGTCCAAGATGAATAATAAGGAGACACATGTTCTTATCCAGTGTGTCTAAAGATCAAGCTTACGAAGAAAACTAGTTGAATACCTTAATACTTCAAGACTTCTAACTGTTGAATTCATGTAGCTGAATACTTGATGAAAATCAATATTAACTAACTATTGGTCAAGCAGCTATTCCTATACAAATTGTAAAACTTTGTCCAAAGGAAAATAAAGATTATCATCATCATTATTATAGAAATTCAAATTTTCCAGTTCGGAAGGCGCCAATACCCAGGGTTGCCAGTGAGTCACTATTGTCACTATTGGTCAGTATTTGAAAATCGTGTCACTTTTCTATTTTCGAAATTTGGAGAATGTTTCACAAATAAGGACAATTTGGTTCCTCTCACAACATTTTTGAACCAGTGTAAGGGAACATTATTCAGTTCAAGTTGCTCAGAAACATTACCAAGCTGCCGCGAGACACTCAGGAAGTCATCAGCGTTGGGTAAATGGCCTGATGAAAACGCTTGAGATGCCTTTAGCCTGATCACATCAAGGATCCTAGTAGTCCACTCAGTATTTATTACAAAATGTTGCGTCTCGACTTGGGTTTCGATGAAGATTTTCTGAAGGCGATTCCTAAAGCGATAATTTTTACTTCTTGGGCGCTTCTGCAAAACTGAGCTGGTGTCTACTAGAAGAAACCGCCTTAAAGAGAGAAAGAAAGAGAGAAAGAAAGAGAGAGAAAAAAAAACAACAACTTTACTGGAGAAATAATTTCAAAATCAGTGAAAGAAGAGAGTGACTCGAAGTCCATGAAAACCCAGACCCAGCCTCGTAGTGATAATAACTAGTATTCACCATAATACTTTAATAATAATAATAATAGCTTTTTTACATTGCACATTATTCACAGAGTAAAATTCGTTCAAAGAATAGAGAGACTTAATTAATAATAATGACTTCAGTTCGTTTTTGAACTTTTGAAATGTCCATATATGTCCTTCATACGTGATAGCAGATTATTAAAAATTTTGCATTCATTAAAGAAAAGGCCCTTCTGGTATAGTCTAGTAGCATGTTTGTTTGTATTACATTTTTATGTCTAGTAGCATATTGATGGTTTTGATGAGTCCTGTCAAAAGCAGATTTATTCTTGAAAACAAAACATCCTATATCAAAGATATATACTGATATGTCAAGATATTCATATCTTTAAAATATTCCCTACAAATATCATTATAGCTTAAACTGGCCAACGTACAAATAGCCTTTTTTTGAATGACAAAATTGCAACATCTGCAGCCTGACCCTAATGTACTATAGAATATCTAATGCGAGAATGAATTGATGCAAAATATAGTTGACGTAATATAGATCTACTGCATTGTCTTAAGGTAATTTTCAGAGCATATACCGTCCTAGCTAATTTGGCACAAAGATATTCAATATGCTTAGACCAATTGAGATTGCAATCAATGGTTAGCCCTAGCATCTTACTGTGTGTTTGGTATTCAAGTGTCTTGGTTGCATTTAAAGAAATTGTTTCATTACAAGTTATTGACTTGTTAAATAAAGTGCATACAGTTTTGTTTTCGTTTGAACAAAGCGTTTTTTTTTTACCCAAAACTCTACTTCAGTATATATTTGTTGAGTTTGGAGAACACATTCATCATAGTTTTCATGTGTGATCAAGATATTAGTATCATCAGCATATGATACTATAGTACAACTCATGTTGCTGCTGACGGAGAGGAGCAGGTCATTTATAAAGACAATGAACAATTTAGGACCTAATTTGGAACCTAAAGGTACTTCACTACTAATGACTGCGAGATCCGAAACATTACTTCCTATGTTGACCTTTTGAAAACGATCTGCAAGATATGAACCTAACCAGTCTTAGGCAACACCTCTAATTCCATTCCTTGAAAATTTGTGCAATAAATGGAGAAGTCTATGAGAAGTCCAAGAACCACCCTTGACTTATCCCAAAGTCTCAACTATTTCACAGGGCAGTCTCGGTGCTTTAATTTTTTGTACAACCGTATTGATCCAGTGAAAATATTGAATTTTTTTTTTATGATAGCAGTTGTTCACCCACAGCAGTTTCAAATACTTTCTGCTCTGTGATTCATTATATTTGATGGATCACCTTTTTGAAAAGTGGTATCACCTTCGATATTTTCGTTCCTTTCGGAAAAATACCTTATTCCAAAGACATATTGATTAGAAATGTTATTGGTTTGATTATACATGGGGCAATCTGTTCAAGGGGAATATTGGACATTTCATCATCCCCAGATGATTTGGAGTTTTTTATGATATTTAGAATGTCTTCCTCAGAAAGTGGATGGACTTTAAGTGGATGAGAGCAAAAAGACTGAAACTTCGCTTGGCTTGAATAATGATGAAATATGCACCCATCAAACTGATGATTCATAAAATGTATTGCACAAATAATTTTTTACAGATTGTTGTTCAGTTAATCAATACTCTAAAAAAATGTCTTCAGTAGTTTTTATTTACGAATATTAGATACTTCATACAAAATATGATAAAGTGATAGGTGTACGTATAAAAAAAACTATTCAATCAAAACTTGTCTAATGAAATGCTAATGATATTTTACTTCAGAATATAAAATTTAATGAAATTAAAACGTTACTAGAAGCAGTCAGCAAGAACGATACAATTATCGTTAAATCAACATAATTGTATTTCATGAAATGCCTATTATATTTGAACATATTTACAGCTTATACTAGTATTCTATCTATAGTATCAGGAAAGATACCATTTGAGTTCAACATATACCATTATAACTGGTATAAAAAGCAGTAGATTAAATAGTGAAAAGTGTTAATGATCTACTAAGGGTCCCCAGAAGTACTTGCTTATCCTATCCTCATCTTCGGTTAAGAAAAAGTCTCTGCCGTGCTTGACAAATTCTTTTTTCGTTATTTTTCCATCTCCATTGGAATCAATCGCCCTAAAAGCCAAGATAGCATCTGGTTCCTTCAGGCCTAGGACATCGAAAAATAGTTTGAATTCTTCCACCGTAATTTCTCCTGACTTGTCCTTATCAACAGCCTGAAAATTTACAAAGTTTCAAAAAGTAATCTATACTGGAAATGCATTCAACATTCAATATTTACACTCATTACTAGCGAGAGATTTATAAAGAAAATGTGAATTTTAATAAAAATTCCGAAGTATTCAGTGAATTGAAAACAAAAATTCTCATGTTAGTAGAATTCTTCTGTACTTCCATTGTCCAGAAAAAAAGAAAACAGCCGTTATCAAGTGTGTGAATGCGACAAGATATCTCGAATACTTATTTTTGTATATTGCATGCAAATAATGTACTTGCTATAAAGCTAAATATGAGCTGCTTGTGGTCTCTTAGGTCAGTGTTAATTAATGGAATAGCGCGCCCCTTCGGAAATAATAAAAATTCATTTCGAAATTTCCAGGTACACCGACCTTAATTGGCGTTTCTGGCTAGTGTTACTATTGATGACCCGCCTTGACAGGTTTTTATACAGAGTTTCATTGAAATTTCAACTGATCTAGCTGAGTGATAAGTGGCTTCCACACATTCTGAATCTCTATGCTCGGTTGACTGAACACGTCATTATTCAGAATATATGCCGGCTCTATACACTTTCTCTTATACCAATGTTGTTATTTGTGGATAACTTCGGCTTCCGACCATGCGTGATCTGCTACTCTCGACTTCGATGTCTCTCCTCGCTGAGTATTTTCTTGTGTTCACCGATTCTCACATTTAGTACCTCTTAGTTTCTCCATCGTTTTTGTGAGTTGGCTAGAAATGGTATTACTTGATATGAAACATGTTCGGATGTTGTACCTCGATCCAATTCGCCTTATCTTATCCGATAAACCTCTCACATAGAAGAGAAAGGGTAGGCTGTGATGGTTTATCTGATTTATCGGTGTGGTCTCTTCTATGTTTGTCGGAGTTCCCATTCCGTCGATAATTCCTCTCTTCGTCGCTCTGTGATGGTTCGATTCAAAATTCAGGTATTGTCCGCTGTGCGTTGGTTTTCACACTGACATTTGAAACTTACCATTCTTTGGACTTTTACATCAAGAAAGGGTAACCCGTCCTGGGTTTCCTTTTACATTGTGAAATATATGGACGGTCTAATCTTGTTTAAGAGCCGCAGAAAGGCCCAGGGTTCTTCGTCTCCATGGTTCCATATGACAAAGGATGTAGCTGAGATATGCTGATGATACTTCCAATCAAGTGATTGGTTAACAAATCCAGGAAATTCCACACAACAGTTCTTTATGGTCCAACGAAAAACAAAAAATTATCCCAAAGAATCGTTGGACGAAGCTTCTTCACCAAGACTAAACCAGAAAATACAACAGGATCAAGCAAGAACTGTATTTACGAGGTCCCATGTGAATGTGGAGATTCCTACATTATAGAGGCCATTATCCGTAAGAATAATCAAACACAAAAAGTAGACTCAACGAAGGAAACATCTAAATCGGTAATTGCTGACCACGCTGAACCAAGCACCATCGAATTGTTTGGGACGAGGCTAGTGTTCTTCATAGAGAGGTACATTGGTTCAGAGGCAAATTTATACAAACCGCCTATGTCGAAGCCAAGGGTCCATTCAGTCAACCAAGCATGGAAATTAAAAACAGATGGATACCGCCCATTGACCCTTTTGGAGGAAGAAAATGCGCGAAACCACGCGCGCCACTAGACCGCGCGTAATTACACCACACCGACAGAACATTAAAATAACACATAGCTTCTTGATTTGTCAGTATTCACCTGAAGACGATTGCGGATTCAAGCGATTGAATCGTTGTGAAAAAATTGAAAGAAATCTTTCAACCATTAATATGATGGACGTCCATATATAAGAACCCCATCATGTTACTACATCGTCAAATAAAGGTTTATACAATTCACATGTATACTGGTTTGAGAGTTATAACTCAACATCAGTGTACAGATTGAGTCCCTTACAAGTCGGAGGTCCGACATTAAAGTTGAGAGTGGGTCCGATTTCAAAGTTGGCGGAAACTTTCACGATTACGAGTACCAAATCTACGATTAGCCTGAAAGTAATTTTTCAATTCTGCATTTGCATATTATTATTGTAGCGGAATCGAGGATACAAGACTTCAGACTAAAGTGTCTGAACCAATGGAGGGACAACAATCAAGGTCACTCCAATGATTAAGAACCAACGACACATCTGAAATGCCAACGGATAAAATGACTCCAACCTATTCCTTTGATAGAGCAAACAGAACCATCTTATAAGATGAGGAAGTCATATCATAGGCCATACAAATGCTGTCAAGAGAGCAAACGGTATACGGATGGCTCTAAGACAAGCAATGGAGTAGGCGCTGGAATACACGGGGAGAGACCGAGGCAAGACATTAGTCTAAGCCTTGTGCCCACGCTTCTATATTCCAAACTGAGGTAATGGCTATTTCTGTCTGTAGGAGGGGTCCTACAAACCAACCAATAGTCATTCTCTCCGAAAGTCAGTCAGCAATAAAGGTCCTGCGATCAGGCAGGTTTTCTTCCAAACTAGTTTGGGAGACTTACAAAAACCATAGCGACCTAGGAGCACAGAACAAGGTGAAACTTGTCTGGGTACCAGGTCACAGGGTAATCAAGGGACATGAGAGCACAGATGCCCTAGCAAGAGCAGAGGTAGCAACAACTCTCATCAAACCGGAACTAGCCTGTGGAATCCTATTTGGGGATATTGAGCGGGACACGAAGAATTGGGCTTGGATCATCATCAATCTTCCTTAAGAGAACGCCTCACGGCCTCAGGCCGGAACCTTTTTTGGAAGGTACAACTCCTAACAGGCACTGTCACCTGAGATAACACCTGCATGTGCTGGAGATACACCAACACTCTTCACACTATTGTAATATAGTATAGATATTTCGTTCTCCTAGTATTTTCATTCATTTCCAATTATATGTTCTATTGCTCTCATTCGTATAAGCACTTTTGTTTCTAACAATATTTAGACTGTGTAATAATTGCATACCATAGCTGAATATGTATGGATTTTATTTCTTCATA
Source organism: Chrysolina haemoptera (assembly GCA_958298965.1). Classification (NCBI taxonomy): domain Eukaryota; kingdom Metazoa; phylum Arthropoda; class Insecta; order Coleoptera; family Chrysomelidae; genus Chrysolina; species Chrysolina haemoptera. The sequence goes on along the minus strand of OY282584.1, from coordinate 48,067,713 downwards.
TCAAAATGATGACTACACTTTTTATACGAGGTGACTTGAGTTCATAACATTGTTTCTAGGCCATAGTCTTCAACCAATAAGGAGCTGCCTTTTGGCGCGCTCGTCGTGTGACAAGTATCACGTGATACTATTCATTTAAAAGAACTTTTCAGACGAACTCAAGTCAGTCTAGTACAATAATTTTCTATTCAACATCTAACTTGTAACAATTGAGTGCTTGAATCCAATACACTTATTTCACGGATTTTTGAGTTTAATTTCACTAAGCAGCAACCTGAAAGTCCACGTTCCCGCTCGACCAAACTGACATCTTGAATACCACCACACTATGTAGGTTCTGTGATGAGGAGGAAAAACAGCCTCCCAAATTTTTTTTGAATGAAAAGCCCTGGCTCGCTCAGGATGGATATCTTCAGACACTGTAGGGCAGAAGAGATCAGAGAAACCTAGTGAGAAATCTTCAGTTCATCAGAAAATCCGGTGTACGAGATAGACTTGACAGAGTGGAGCAGAGAGGTTCTATAAAGAACTACCTGCACTTCCGCTGAAAGCCAGCCCCGCCGTACAATAATGATAATAATAATAAAACGGCAAAAATATGTGAAATCTCATCAGAATAGCCAATCTCGATGGGTTTGTGGTGACAAGAAATCAAAATCCTGATAGAGTTCCTTGCTAGTACTTTAGTGGCCCAAGGGGCATTCTTATACGGAATAAGTGACGCTGTTCTGAGAGAGGGGGTGCCATAACTGTCACTGGCCAAGGTAGATTCCTAATTTTTTCTGCAAGGTACAATTGGGTATTATATCACAAATATAACCATTATTATCAATATCAATTAGATACATACCTTGAATAAATATGGCAGAAAGGCGTGGGCTCGCCTCACCAATCTCTTGTCGTTCAAAACATGGTGCATATTTTCTAAATATCTTTCCACTGTGACTAGATTATAAGGTGTGATTTCTCCAAACTGTTTTTCCCAAAGGCTCTGAAAATAATAAATTATATTTAAATCAAATCACGCACAATCAAATTGTATAGTGTATCTGTTATATAATTACCACCCAACTATTTTGAGCTCAGCAAATTATCGAAGTCAGATAAAAACTGGATGAAATTTTATATTTCGCAGTAGTTTATACATACAGTGTGACCCACTTAAGACCGGAGCACCCTTATAAAATCTACATTTTTCAACTGATTGGAATGATTTATTTTTATTTATTTTTTTTTTCATTAGGTAGAAAAAGTCTACTAGAGCACCAAATTTCATGAATAAATCTTCATTTCCAAGGCAAACTAATCTGATTTTTCAAGGTCAAAAATATTAAAAAATTACTAGCAATTTTTGGGTCTAGGGCAATTCCCCGACAACAATTCACCGACGGGCAATTCACCGACAACAGTTCACCGACTGGATTATTCCCCGACGGTCAAAATCTTACTTTGGTTGTATTGTATGAATTTCATACAATACAACCATTCATTATTGAAAATTAGGGTTGCGAACCTAATAGAGTTATTAAAGGAAGGACCAATAACCCGAAGGTAGCAATAAAATTATTAATATTTCACAGAAACAAAAGGGTCGTTCCTTAACAACTTTATTTCAAAGGTAAAAGTTCTTACTTACTGTAATTAGTGAAAGAGCCAATTCTTCAGAGGGTCAATATTAACCCTCTCTGAGTAATAAAATTATTGATATTTTACAGAAATAAAAGGGTCTTTCCTTTATTATACTTTATTTCAAAATGGTAAAAATTTGTATGGTCACTCTCTTTAATAAGTAAGATTGTGAGCTATACCGCGCAAATAGACGGAAAGTGTTGTCTCGTCATATTTCGCAACGAGGGCTGCTATTCTACCGGCACAATCACGGTACTTCTAACGACTAGGCCTTCTACGTATTGTTCTATGGCACAGGGCACAATGAATTAGGTTCAGAACCATCAATAATCTTCCTGGGATAATTGATGCCTCATGCAATATTCACGAAATGTTGATTAAGAGGCAACCGATCTGCTATCACGACACTACTTGGTCAGATCTGGAACTCTCTCAGGAAGGCGGTAGGACTTCGAACAGAGCACTATCGGGGGATACATCAAGACTCCACAATAGACAGGTGTTGTGGTCAAGTCAGTGTCCATTCCAAGCAGGTTATCTTTAGAAGGAGCGTATTTCAGAGAGATTCCCTCAGCCATCTTTTTTTCTGCATCTTACCAATGCCATCAACCGTTGCACTCACTGCGGCACCCCCAACAAGATTTATTCAACATGGATGACCGCAAGCTACATGCCTCCGGAGAGAAGTGGGAGAAACGGTGTCCAGCTCATAGACGGAACCATCCTACACCATCTTGATACCGGAGGGACGTATACATATCTAGGGCTGGAACAACGGCGCTCCAAGAAGTAACCACTGTTAAAAACTCTCTCCGTGTGGCAAGTATCAGCATAAACTCCGTCAAACCTGGTCATCATTCTATCGGAGGAGAACAAAGTTGCTGCAACTAATATGCTTGCCGTTCCGAGCTGCGTCAACTTGACGTAGAAACTCGCAAAATGATGAATCTTTTAAGAGCTTGTATCCCAAATCGTCCTTTTGACGGTTGTACTTTCACAGACAAGACGTTTGGATTAAACTTGGATCTGAAATGAACGTCCATTGGATGTAGTGTGCTATATAGGAATACATTTGCTGTGTATGCGGTCTCAGCATATACAGTATCGGAAAGTTTTCATCTGGGGTATGGTGGTTTTATGAGAGCGTAAAGAAAACCTTGCTATATGTCGAGAGAGCATTACAATTTTCTACTCGCTCGAAGAAGGGATATCGACGTGAGTTGTTAATTCGTCGGACGAGGCAACAGGAGTGGCCCGCAGTAGTCGTCTCCTTTATTATCATATCATTGTGTTCCTTGTTGCTCCAGTAGATTTCTGTCTATACCACAGATGAAAAGTTTCCGATACTGTATATCCACACTGTATATCCATAATGCGGTGTTACGAGCATAATACTACCTTTTCCGACACTCGTTCGGTATAGACGAAACACCTATGCTGCGGCGGATAATGCGTCCATTGTGGAAAATGAGAGAATCTGTTTAATCTACCTGTTCTTCACTCTCAGGCAATGGTGTAGTCATCCTCGACCACTAAAGTAGAAAGATTTTCATCGTGGAGTTTTCCTCTCCAGGTGAAACGAATATAGTTCAAAAAGAAAAGGAAAATCGGACAAAATATGGATATTTAGTTTAAATTCCACAGGCTTTGTCCAAACCATTGTGTTGGAATACTGGTTCTGATCATAGATCATAGAGTGATGCACATACGCTACTCTCGAACATAGATTATTACTGTGTGCCGTAATGCTCATCCATAAATGTTTGACATACGAATGCGAAAGGCCATTATCCATGGCTCGGTTTGTCTTATCTATGCATATAATTCTTGGGATCAAAAACCACTCAACCACGAATGTAAGGGGTTGCTTTTTGGATAAATGAAAAATAATAAATGATAACAATATTGGCGGTTTCTTGGTACAAATAACTATACAGAGACGCTTTCAGATGTTTTTAATCATATCTTAATTATCTACACAATAGTAGCGATCTGAGGCACAAAGAATATGCGAATTTTTAAAGCTCTTAGCTGGTATGTTACATTTAGACTATTGTGAGTAACATTTGGCATCACATTGTGATACATTTGCTCGGTTAAGAGGGCCTCAAATAAAAGAGAATTGTAATGTGAGTTACAATTCACTTCACTCATGTGATTTCAATTTTGAATGTGAAGCAATCTACTGTCTTTTGTACCTGGAAATCGTCACCTTTTTTATATATTATGTTACAAAAAGTGTTAATAAACACTTACTCATTGTTTTTATATTTCATCATATCTAAATTCAATAAGTCCTGATAACACAAAGGAAACTCTTATCAAAAAACGAGATTTCCAACAAAATGAGATCTCAAAAAACTACTGAAAGAAGTCCTAGCCCACACGAGTTTCACGAAAAGAGACAATTTATGTCAATGGGCGAGACTAAGTGACCACCATTCTTGAAAATACAAAAACAATACTTTACTAATAAGGGGCACAACATGACTTCAGGTTATTTGTTTCTCTCATGTCATGAACAAATGTTGTTGACTAAACATGGTGGATATTTGTCCAAATGCTAATTGGCTAATAACAAAAATAGATATGATAAAATATATTTATGAATGATTAATTATTTTGTTGATAAGATAAAACGGCAATAATGTGAAAGCGGATAATATCGTGAATTCAATTGGTAGGTAAGGACCTAATAATTTATGGAAGAAGCCTAACAATTTGAAATCTTACCCGGAGAAGCTCCTGGAATTTCTTAACCTGCTCGGAATGTAAATGTCCTAGACTTATAAATCTATCTGCCAGTATTGTGAAGTCATCGTATGATATCACACCATCATTGTTGAGATCTAGAATTCCATGGAATGTACGAATTTTTCTTCTCCAAAAGTCCGACTCACCCTGAAAATTACAGAAATTAACATAGTTGATCACTTGTATTTTTGAGAAGAAAAAATGTATCCTCATTATCTGACACCATAGGCGTCAGAGATTACGTTTGTATCAATCAATGAGGAAGTTGAACAAGTTACAAGCAGGGTTCGAATATACAGTATCGGAAAGTTTTTATCTTGGGTATGGTGGTTCATGAGAGCGTAAAGAATAGCTTGCTATATGTTGAGAGAGCATTATAATTTCTGCTCGACTCACTCGAGGAAGGGATATCGACGTGAGCTGCGTGCGGTGTGTCGCATTGGCACGTGGTCCGTTAATGCGTCGGGTGGGGTGACAGGAGAGGCGCACAGTAGATTTCTGTCTATACCCCAGATGAAAAATTTCCGATACTGTATGCCTACGAGCATAAAACATGAGAAGTAATAATATTTTTTTATAAACATTCGAAACCTCCATTTTTTTTTGTTTCAGGTATTTACAATTGTGTGTGTGTGGCATTTGTTTGAATGACGTCCTTGGATTGGTAATTTGTCTCTTTGAATTTTTACTTTTCCAATGGAATATACAGTGAAATATCGATCAATTAGTGACCGTCAAAAAGTTTGCTACTAACAGACGGAAAAAAATTTGCATGGAAAACAAATAAAATATATGTAAATTGTCTCTACATGTGATTGCTAATGTCTTACTGACTACATATCTGAAAAAGGATAACGGAAAAAAATATCTATTTAGTATACAACCTTGGATTGTTGGAATGCAAAATGTTCCATAATTTTGTGTTGTATGTGAAGCTATTGGAAATTGTGCTTCCCAAATATCACATGGGTTCTTAGCAAAAGTTTGAACATGTTTCAGTTTTATAATTTTTTCTTTGTGTAAAAATTTAACGAATGTGATTATTTAAATTATAAATGAAAATAATAAATGCATACATAAATGTAGTTATATTTAAAAAATCGTTCGAAAATAATGGTTCGGGTACAGATAAGCTAAAATTTTATATTTAAAAATAATAAATAAATAAAGTATTGCGATTAACTCAAACCTTTTCCTCTGGAAAATTTCAAAACACTTTTATTTATTTTGTTGTTGACAATGAAACCCAAAAAAAAAACATTAATAATATTATAGTGAAGTAAAAATTGCACGATTTGCCTAAAACTGAAATGTGTTATTGGAATAATTCATAACGAATCCTTCATTTCTCAGTAATAACACGAAATTTGAATATGGATTTCAAAAATAAAGCTAAACACATTGCTATAATCAGCTACAGTTCGACAAACTAGCTAAAAACGTGAAAACGTAATGCGCACTGGGACAACAGACTTTAGTCCGTAATATATCTTGTGATAAGGACTCAACATGAACTTATGCGCAATTTTACAATCCGCTAGTTTGATTTACTGTACATTGTGGAACACCGAATTTAAAATTTCAGATATCAACAAATACAATTATATCAAAAATTACAATGATAGCTACGTGAAGCTAAAGCTGGCGACACATCAAGAAATCAAAAATCATCATGAGAACTTTTTAGGGTTGTGAAACAATTATACCTACACAATTACAAGTACATACTAAAAAGTATATCACTGGTAATAATCCAGTACGATTGGGTTTTGAGACGATGATCGATTGTAGCACCACCCTACTTGGTATGCCAGTTGATAGAACCATGACAAACATGAACAAAAATTGTTTACAGAAATTCCAGGGGTGGAACATATTTTTTCTTCAGTTTAAAAATAAATAAATATATTTTTGCTGTAATCTTGGAAACTATATGATTTATCGGAAAAACAACTCAACAAGGTGACAGACAATTCAATTCTCCACAAAAATGATTCCTAGTAATGTGTTACGAAATGCACTCGTTTTCTCAGAAAACGTGATTGAACGCCGACATCAAATTACAGGTTCACTCTTACCCGCCGCTGGAAGTTCTGGCGGAGCCGACTATTTGATTGGTCATAACTCTTCTCAAAATGATCGTAGAAAAAAAAAAGAAAAGTTTATATCGTTTCTGAAGACTCCTACCTTCTCATGCAAATTTAATATGCGAGTATTTGAGTACCTAAAATCTGTTTTGTCTCACTTCACGGAGATGTTTGCGGAAAATCATGAATTATTTACCTAGTACATATGGAATTATTATACTAAAGCAGCAACCCATACCCTCTTTGGACTATATGCAACAAGTTTAGAGTAGTGTGACAGGTCCCACTTATCCATGCCAAAGAAAAACTTTGTTTTACTCCTGCCTCATTTTCAACTTACCAATAAAACCCGCATTATCTACAGTAAATGTTGAAAATAATCGCTTATTCATATCCTGTATATATGTTCAAAAACACTATTGTGAAGCGCAAACCTCAAGCTTGAAATCACATACTTCATTTTTTTATGTAGGATGTGTATGAGCGATTATTTTCAAAATTTACTGAAGAAATTTCCGGGATTATGGGTGAGTTTAAAACTGAGGCAAGAATGAAACCCAGTTATTTCTTTGGCATGTATAAGTGAGACTTGTCTCACTAGTCTAAAATCGTTTTGCATATGATCCAAAGAGGGTACTGATTCCTGCTTCAGTATAATTATTTCATATCAACTAAAATATCCATGACTCCGTAAATATCGTAGAAGGGTTATGTGAAGTGGGATAAAACACATTTTGGGTACTCATATACTCACATATTATACTTGCATGAAGAAGTAGAAGTCTTCACTATAATTTTTAGCAAAGTTATTACTAATCTAATTTTCGGCCCTGTCGCAAATGGCAGTGCCGGTTAACTCGAGGCTGAAAGTTGATATCGGAATTCAATCAGGTTTTCCGAGAAAACGAGCGCATTTTGTGAGAAAATTACTAGGTATATTTCTTGTGGAGAATTGAATTATCTTTCACTTTGTTGAAATTGTTTCTTGATAAATCTCATACTTTCTGGAACAACAATAAAAAAATACGATTTTTTTAAATGAACCAGAACATCAAAAAAATACATATATCCAAATTTCTGATATTAAAGTTGAATTATTCATCGTTTACGAATATCAAAATATTCTTGGAGTGTTACATACGGTTGTTGAACACTCATCTGATATTCAGACTAAGGAATATTCTTTTCAGATAAGTGGACCCTGTACATTTGAAAATGTTCGTAAATGCTAAGTTAGTTACCAACCGAGTGAGTAATACGATTATAATAAATTATTAAAAAAGTATTAGGTACATATATGTAGATGTCATGATATATACATGGCGAAAATATGAATATATGAATGGATATATTGTCGAAACTACTATAATAAATCAGAAAATAACAGCTTGATAATTCGCTATTCCATATCTCTCGTCTTATATAACTTCATTCCTAATTTGCGAAGATACAAAATATCAGATCCTGTTTGATTCACGTAATACTCAAGAGTCCTTGTTATGAGAGGCAATGGGTAGGTTCTGACTTACAAAAGGTCAAGGAAACTTCGGATTTGGTATTTGTATAGTTTGCTGTCCTAATTAATATTCCGACTTTGCGACCTTGAGCGACCGCCGTTCGGCCCGCCATATTGAAAAAATATTATTGAATCATTTTTTAATCTGAAAAATAGTTCACGAGTTACAGTGGAGTCAAGCTCAGCAAATTTCTACAAATTACAAAATCGCTAAATTTTTTCCCGAAATTTCAGTTAATGCCGATTATTACAAAAACATACCACTATTTTTAATCATTACCGCTCCACCCTGTTTCTTGTTATGTGGTATCCCCAGTAGGCCCAATCCACGATTTGTTATTTACTGATGTTTTTTCTTCCGTTTCGATGCCCTAGATGGTTCAGACTCACTGATATCACTATGTTCTTGTAAATTTGTTTCCTCTTCCAAGTTTTTATCTTCGTTGTCTTCTTCCTCGTCGACCTCGTGTACCAATAATTTCGCAATAATCATTGTCGTCTTCTTCTTCTTCTTCTTCATTACCAGAGCCCGCAAAAATCTCTGCGCTATTTTCACACGCATCTCCACGGCAGCATGTGCAGATAACAGAACACTTTGAGCCTGTTTTCCTACCGAAAATGGATATTCGGAACCTTTGGTGTGAATACAATGCAAGAAATAGAAGCTACCCAAAACTATATACTACTATAGTAAGCGTATAGCTCTTGAGAATGCTAACTTTGTTAGAGAAACGCGCGTCGAATGAAAGTGACGTAGTTTTGGTGTTTTGGGTAATTGGGTATAGCTTCTATTTCTTGAACTGTATTCCTACACCCATAGGCTTGACGGTACCCGTCCTTGCACTTGCACGAAATTAATTTCAATGATTCGGGTGCCGGATCTTTTGTTGTTTTAACTGAAGTAAGTCTCTTGCTTCTTTACCAACCCCATTGCTCTGGACTCTCGTATACATCATACCAAGCCTGAACTTGGTGGTAGGTCCGAACGGAATGTTGCCGTGCACCTTCTCTTCTAGGGGGCAATACAGTAAGATTGAATTCACTCTTGGTTACGGATCTTGCGAAATTTTGATAACCTAGGGAGTCCAAACTGATGGTGTTTTCTTTGGGAACGCCGTAAAGAGCGATAAAAAATCTTTCCTCTGCGGCGGCAATGATTTCGGGGGTTTTCCCATGCTGAAAACAACCGCTGAATGCACGCAAGAACAATATGTTGTCCGCCAGTATTTCTGCATACCGTAGACTTCGAGAAGAGTACATTTTTTGAATAATCGATATTTACTGAAAGGACCCCGAACTTCTCGGATAAATTCCTTGAAATTTCAGCATCTTATAGTATGCAATCACCGTATCAAACGTGTCCATTGGCCCAACACGATCCTATGACTAGTTTTCGAGATATTGGGTGTTGAAGTTGAAAGTGGGTATTTTTATTTTGTTATTTTTTACGCAATAAGAAGATTGAATACTTTTTTTTCTGACGGTCATTATTCATAATATCAGAAACAATATTCTTATTCTCGATTAAGACCTGTTTTTCAATTATCTACAGAGTAATCTTCAAAGAAAATAAGCTTAATAGATAAGCATTATTTACAAGGTATTCAATAATATTTTTCAGTAAACACGTATGTATCAGAATATAATAAACAAACCTCTGCCGAAAATAATTCACGACTCACAAGCTTATACTGGGTGATGATTTTTTTTTACCATAAATGACTCAGTATTTTTGACTCATGCTTTATATTTCGAATACGAATACGACACAATTGAAGACCAAATCTGAATCTATATCAATTTGGAAAAATATACCGGGTGATTTAATGGACATGAGCAAAATAAAAGGACGAAATATGTTTTTTTATTGAAATCACCTTATATCTAAAAATTTCGACGGTTAAATTCTTTGATTTTCTGTTATTTCATTGAGTGGTGCTATTCAAATTTAGATCCAATACTGTATGAGCCTTCTATATGACAACTTTTTAAATTATCAGGCACCAAAGTTACCAAGTACTTAGTTTCTCGGAATACTAGCTACACAAAATTAAATATTAGAACAAAAATTATTCAATGGATCGTAATTATTTGTACATGCAAGAAAAAAGGATGTTTATATGTTACTGAGGCAATTAACTGAAGTTTTCTTGGAACTTTGGTTTTATTTTTCTTGGCAAAGGCTCTGTTTTTTCTACTCTTACTTTTGAAAAGGTCTATTTAATAATTTCTTTTTCCAAATTTACTTTTGTCTGGGTAGTATTCCGAGAAGCTAAGAACTTGGTAACTTTGGTGTCTGATAATTCAAAAAGTAGCTATAGAAGGCCTATACAGTTTTGGACTTCCATGCGAATATCACCAATCAATAAAATAACAAAAAATCGAAGAATTTAACCGACGAAATTTTGAGATATAGGGTGATATCATTTCTATTGAATCACCTGGTAGATTTCTTCAAATTGATACAGATTCCGATTTGATCTTCAATTAAATCGTATTCGTATACAGAATATACAAGATGACTAAAAAATACTGAGCCATTTATGGTAAAAAAGATTGAAACACACAGTATGAGTTTGGAAGTCCCAAGTTGTTTTCGATCAAGGTTTGTTCATTATATTTTGATACATGTTTTACTAAAAAATATTATGTGAGGCCTCATAAATTTTTTTTTATCGATTAGATTACTCTGTAGATAATTGAAAAATCGGTCTCATTCAAGCATCAGAATATTGTTTTGAATGATATGAATGACGAACGCTGGAAAAAAAATTATTGCATCTTCCAACTGCGTAAAAAATAATGAAATAAAAATGGCCACTTTCAACTTCAACACCCAATATCTCGAAAACTAGTCATATATAGGATCGTATTGGGCCAATGAACATTTTTGATAAGGTGATCAAATACTACAATATACTGAAATTTAACCGAAGGCCATTTTCCATAAGAGAAGTAAAATTGTATAAATTTGCTGAACTTGGCTCCGCTGGAACTTCAATCTTATTGAAAAATATTTTTCACACAAGTTGCATGGAATTTCACGTTATTCAATTTTTATAACAACTGTGTTTGACTTAGGCATGCAAGGATAGTAAATTTTTTCAACAATATTTCCTCTGCCTGGTTTGCGAAGGTAAATGTTTGAATTAACTAGGTGCGAATTATAGAAATAAGCTGAACTTTGCTGTAACCCGTGAACTATTCATCTAATTGAAAAATACTTCCCACAAGAGTTGCAGATAATTTTATGTTCTTGAGCTATTTTTGACCTAGGTAGTACTAAAGGGAATAATTCTCGAAAAACTGGTTTTTATTACCATTTTTTCAATATGGCGGCGCGAGCGGTGGTCGCTCAAGGTCGCAAATTCGGAATATTAATAAAGGTACCAAAATGTACGAATTTACCAAATTAGAGCTTTTCTCGAACTTTTGTAGTGAAGTCCCCTTTTATGTCTTCATTGCCTGGAGTATGTAGCGACCAAGAATTTCACCCAGTAGAATAACTTTGAAACTATTTGGTCTTTGTTATGAGACTCAAAAGACTATCACAGATGGTGTAGATTTCAAGGCTGTCTGGTTCTTATTAACATTAAACTAGTTTTATTTTCTAACCACTCACTTACAATAGACCCTGCAATAGAGCAATTTGAGATGTTTTCAGTCGATAATAAAAAAATTATATGCCTTTTTCTTCTTTGTAGTTCAGTTTAAAATTATCTGCTTGACTTATAGCTATGTAAAAATAATGAGAAATCAAATATGAAGGAGCTAACTGTTATAATTCTCCTTTGCTCGCACAAGCTCTGCTTTTGATCGGTTTTCTCCGTAAACCTGGGAGATTAGTTATAATAAATTCAATGTAATAAGGATCATAATGACTATTTTGGTAGAAGTCGTGAATATTATCGAGGCGAGGCGATAGTCGAGCCCATAATAGCGTAATGATCGTTTATGATCCGAAATATATACCAGACAATCTACTGGTATTAATGAATATATTATATATTTTTCAAATTCTGAATTCGATATTTCCGCAACTACAGATACATTCAAATTATTCCTTATGAAAAATAGTGAGTAAGCTATTCCTCGCCATTTATCTGACAGAACATCAACTCAATTATTCATTCCCTGTCAAACACACTATTGAAGTGGAAGAGTGTTTGATATTCCTACTTGTTACTTTACATATGATTTCCATTTTGCTACTAGGACTATTTGAACTTCTTCATAGTCCTAGGACGATAATGAACTTCATTGTGTCATTAAACTACAATGACATAACGATGTCATTATGACATGCCAGTAAAGGAATGTCTGAAGGAGTTTATAAACGCGTTGCATACCGCACTTTTTCCACGAAGTCATGTTGAAACGAGATAAATATATTTTTAAGTTGATTAATCTTGTCATCATGACAGTTTCAATTGACAGACCAAAATTTGATCTACAAGGAGGGTTTTTAACCACTGATAGCAAACACACCATTGTGATGCATTCAAAGAATGGAGTTGCCAAGCAGTAATTGATCTTTTTAAAAATTTGAATTCAAAACAGATTGTATTGATTGATTTTGTTTTGATATATTGATATCATTAAAGTGGGTGTTTTTGCACAATAGTTTCTATCTGATAGTATTTCTAGTATTATTTATCTAAATCTTTTTTTACTATTCTTCTTTAAACAGTAACGTTTCTTGGGTGTCTTGGGATATTTTTAAGTCTTTGTGTTAATTATTTAACCGTCGTGTTGCCACCCAAAAAAACACAGCATACGCCACCCGGGTGAAAATTAATATATGCATTCGATCAATATTTAATTATTTATATTATAGGAAGATATTCTTACTTGATAAAACAATTAAATTATGAAATGAAACCGTTGAACTCTAGACTGTTATTGACAAAGCTTTTTGAATTTCGCGAGAAGGTTACCATCTGTTCGTATGTTCCGAAGAAAAACAAAGCGGTGATTCCTCTCAGTACGATGCACAATGATGCTACGATCTCTGGCATCTCACCAGACACCAGAAATGATTTTGTTTTACAACAAAACCAAATCTGGCGTTGATACCATGGATCAAATGTGCATGAGATATTCCACCCAACGGCGAACGTGCAGATGGCAGCCAGCTTTTTTTACAATATTTTGGATTCGCCGGATATGCATAGAAAAAAAAACAGACGCAGACTTTTTCTAACCAGCAAGTCATGCGAAATCATGCAACGAAAATCGCAATCGAAAGTTACAATGGAAGACCAGTAACAGAAGTGGTATCTGATAACAACGATCAACGAGACGCAAGTGGTTATATCGGAGTTCATACGTGTTTTTTTTTTCAATTCAAAATTTTTAAGTTCTTCTTTTTTGACGTCTTATGAATCAATGAACGCCGGCTGCACGCACGAAAAAGTATGACTCATTGTCACGTTCCGCCTGAGCCGAACGTGCAAGTGAGAGCGCGGAACAAGCGATAGAGAGGCACGATCGGCCTAAGCGTTCGGCTTGTGACGCATCTATCTCTTCCACTCCATCGGCCGATGCGTCCGAGTAGAAGAGAGACAGCGGCAGCACACAACCTACACGTGAATTGTTTTGTCAACTGTTTATAAAGTGAAGTGAAAAGTTAATGTGGTTTCCATTGTTTATTACAACAACAATTGCGGCAAAAAGTTAATTATTTCTTGCATTTTAAGAATTTTATTAGCGATATAATCTCATATATTTGTTATTTGACTATTAAAAAAAAGTAGCATCGGTCGGCGAGTGCAGTAATAATAGGTTATGCTACAATTTCGACAAAAAAATTATTATGACTCATAAACGATCGTATAAAAAGTCAAATGCCTTTATTTAGTATTCATTGAAAAAAATGATCGTGCATAGCTATGGGTATGGCCCGCATATATCCTTGGTTACTCTGGTTAGTAATTAAGCGCTCCATAAATATGAAATTCCTGAAAATTTGGTGACTATTTCCTGAAACTTCGGTGACTATTTTCTGAAACTTCGGTGACTTACCTGTCACCAGAGCAACCGTACGTTTGCCTCGGTAGTTTGAAAACTGGTTGTCATATGTCAATTTAACTCATTTAATTTTTTGAAACTTTCGATTAAAAAGTTGAAATTTATCTAAAAAATGTCTTCGGATTTGAAGTCATTGGGTTGACGAAAGAGAAATATTTTCAACAAATTTATTATGAAATATTCAAATTGATGACTGAAGACAAGTGACAAGAGGTCCGTATATGTGGAATCTGAAATCTTCGGCGGTATACGACCATACCCTAGTAATGTAAGATTAAAAATTAATGTTTAACCTCACACATGTTATAATTATGTGTCTAAAATGACAAGTTGAACCGGCCAACCACCGTGCGAGAATATCTTCTTCAATATATAATCTCAAACAGGTTAAGGCGGGTTTTTTAAAAGCAGCAATTTAAAAAATTTGATTAATTTGTCCAATTTCGTCATTTCAAATTAACAATTTATTGACATTGATTTGATTTCAGTTTATTTCTACTAATTCTTCGTGGTTATATTTAAACAAATTATTTAAATTAAATTTGCAAAAACTATAAATAATATATAAAAATTAATGTTTTTTACCAAAGTTTCAAGAATATTTATGTTTTAATGAAAAGTTAACGCAGTGCAAGGAAATATATTATTATATCAAGCAGGTTTTGGCGGGCTTTTCAAAAGCATCACTTTCATGAATTTGATTTATGATTTCAATTTCATCGTAATTTATCGAAAAAAATGAACCTCTTTGCATTATACAAAATAATGATAATTCAGTGATAATAATTCAATTCAATTCATAAAAGTATGCAATTTTTCATTAATGTTTTCTTATGACGTATCACGAAAATGATCGTCCGTAAACAGACTTTACAGACAACCAATATTTTAAATATGTAGAATGCAAATTTTAGGGATTCGAGAAGGTTTTGGATAATCTTCTCTAGAAAAATAAAAATCAACAAACGTACCCAGGCGGCAACGACCACCCAAGAGTTAAATGTTCACAGCTCATGAACTGTTTGAAATAGAAAAACGTAGATTTTCGAATAAAATATTAACAGAATTTTTTTCAATCCTTATTCCTCCCTATAAACTTTTGTACGGTTCGACATACAAATATGTGAATAAAACCGGTTGGGGGGCTTTAGCGATACTGATTTTTTAAATCAAAGATATGGTGATTGCTCGACAGAGGGTGCGGGAAGCACATCAACTCAAAAATTTCAAATAGAATTCTCTCCAAAAGTATCGTATGTTGAAATATGTTCAGTTCCATTTTTCCACACCATACAGTTCAAATTTATCAAAGTATGAGTACCATTTAGATCCGCAATTATACTCGATATTTCGAATGCAAGTTGCAGAAAAATATTAACGAAATAAAAATAAATTTAGATGGTTGAAAAGAGAACTGGCATGGCCTTTTGTGGCTATAATCAAAATTTGTATAAATTCAAGTAGGTACCGGTTTCCGGCTTGCGTATCACTTTTTTTTTGTCATATCAGATCTATTCGTGAACAACTCTGAAAGAGTTGTGTTCATCTCACTTTTAGAACTCACCCTATGACCAATCCATTCCAAATCACTATCTGATTCAGAATCAGACTGATATTTTCGTTCGGCATGTGTATGTTTTGCATGTTTGCTATATTCCCTTGATGTTAGGTGATTCTTGACTGCAGCTGCTGCTAGAGGTGTGCACCTACAGGTTATCTGAAAAAAAAGGTAACCATTAGTTCTCTCAAAATTCACACTTATTTTTCTCCTGGAGTTCATCTATAAGATTTGAGACATATTAGTGGTAATGAAACAAATGATTCATACCGAGTGAGTATTTTCTTTTGTCATTTTCCGAAGACCATCAGATTGTTTAATCCTTTCAATTAATTCAACAGTCGAACAGTAGTTGTTTTATATTGGATACTTGCCATCGAATATACCTATTGTTTAGATTGAAGCGGAAGACTGGATTGATTATTCCGTTTTTCAAGGTTATCTATCAAAAAAACGTTATAACAATGGTTACAATTCTTCATTAGTAGATAGATAACATTTGATATGGAAATATATACAGTGTGTCACACACACCCTCGTATTTTTTGACAACATAATGATTAAATAAAAATCATTCTATTTGAACATTTTCAGGTACTTTGGTGACTAGGTAAAAAAGTTTCGAAATCAACCAAACTCTACCAATGAATAAAAATTATTAATGTTGTTTGTTACAGATGACACCCTGGATATTTTAACGAATCAAGCAATGAGAGTTGGGAGTTTAAGGGTGTTTTGAAACAGAATCTGATGTTATTTTTTAAATGAAAAATCTCTAGTAAGTGGATGTGAATAAACATTTTCGAGATAACTTCATTCTCGAGAAAATAAGAGGGTACGGTTGCTCTAAGAGTGACACACTGTATAAAAAATCAATTCTAGAATATTATTCTGCACCTAAAAACCAACAAGGGATCAACAAAATGATCGTCTTTGTTGGATAATCAAGTAATAAAATGTTGCTTTTGGGACAGATAACACTTCCGGTAGACATATCAAAAACAAGAAAGATAAAGTTGAAAACAAGGAAAGTGTGCAGTCTCAACATTAAAAACTGTAGAACCTTCAAATAGAGGATAAAATAGTTTGGTAAACAATAACCAAACTTTTAACCATGATTATAGCAGAAGAAAAGGTACGTACCTGCCCTTTTTTCTGAGTTAATGAGAGTTAACTGTATACGTTGTAGTTTCATTCGATCTCTTTAATGGTTTAAGTTTCATTTATACAAAGTGTCTCAAAAAAGCACATCGACTTAGAAGTTTATTGTTTTCAATAGGACACCCAGTATATCATTACATAATCGGTTAGAGATGATCATAAGGAATCAAACAATACCAAGTTTGATGCTGTTATCTGCAAAGACTATGGAGATATCGCCTATTATTTCATGCATAAGCTCAAAGCTTGTGAGAGAGAATTTATTGATCCTCCAGAGAAAGTTTCTCTCTCCCACTCATTGGTCTTGGGGATAAAATGATACGTCCTTAGTCTTAGAGATAACAGCATCGAATTTGGTATTATTGAATTCCTTATGATCATCCTAACCTATCAAGTCACTACGCTTTTTTGGGACACTGTATAAATGAAACTTAAACCATTGAAGAGATCGAATGAAACCCTATAACTTATACCTTTAACATGATAAGTCTCATATTAACTGAGAAAAAAGTGCGGGTCCATACATTTGACTAAATTTGTATAACCGAGCCTGAATTGAATAACAATTTTCGTGGTTTTGTGAACATAATCGCTTGAAGTTTAAATACAAATGATTGACTTTATTCTTGGTATCTTTCTTGTTTTCCTCATTTTTGGACTTCTCATAGTAGATAACACAGTGATAACACAGTTTTTTACGGGATTTTAAAGTGCGGAGAGGATGTATGAAAGTGACAAACTTGATTTGAAGCGAAGTACCTAGCTGATTTCTGTTCAATTTCATTACATGCTTTATATGAATTATGAACCATACAACCTACAAGTTACTATCTACAATTTAAAAACTAGACTATAGGTAAACCTTGCTGACGAGAAAAATTATTGTTGAAAATTTCGAACTTAAGAATTCTAGTCCTGTTCATTTGGTGACTGACAATGTAGAGAACTATCTGTATCAAAAATGTAGTAGTAATCTTTATTATAGGATATATCCTAATCTTTCAATAGAAATGATAAATAATTACAATTCATTAAGTTCATCTACATAGTTCAAGACGAGGGGGAAGTAACTCGTTCATTAGGTGTACATCTTGATATTTTCATTACTTCATTACTCATAATGTCCCGAGCATTAGACCGCTTAGCCATTACAGATTCACGATTGAAACGTTTACATGAAAAATTTACGCTAATAAAAATAGTCAAATCGCATATCATACCCCTTCAATAGTTTTTTAGAGAATAACCTGGCCCCTAAAACTTTTCTTATTATTTTTCATTGAAAGTAATCAGTAATTAGGTGTACAAAAAATTACTAGTTGTTTCCCCCTCGGTTCAAGATAAATCTTAATATAATATAATATAATATATCGTTAATAATGTGAATAGAAATAACAGCGATTGAGAAACAAATACAGAGGTACACACAGGTACCTAGTAAAAAATATATAAATAAAATTTAAAAATATACATATACATACACACATATAAACAAATATATTTCAACCAATTAACGGTCTAAATATTCCAACAATTTTCTTTTAAACCCTTGCACAGTATTTTCCTCTTTAATAACATTTGGTAAATTGTTAAACTCTCGTAGTCCCTTGAAGAATAAATTTTTCATAACACCAACAGTATGAATTCTATATATATGAAAGTAAGCGTTTGATCTTGTCTGGTGTTCATGAATTTGATTATTAAGAACTATAAATTCGTTAAAATATGTTGGTAGGAGTCCTTTAGATATTTTAAATATGAAAACCATGGTTAAAAAAAAAACGATTTGAAATTGACAGCCACTGCAGCATGTTTAACATTTGATCAATGGAAGTATAAGGACTGCATCTCAAAATGATTCTCATACCCCGATTGAGGTTTTTGAAGTTGGGAAACTCTGTTTTGGTTTATTAAATGCATTATACAACTAGGTATATGTTAATATTCTGGATCTTTTTCATCACATATTCAGCATGATTGTTTAAACTCAGAGTGTTGTCTATAATAACTTCCAAATATTTTATTTCAGGCACATATTCTAATGCAGTGTTGTCAATTTCAAATTTTATTTCGTTATAATTAATAGAGTTCAATTTATATTTAATTGTAATCACCATAACTTTTGTTTCATTAGCATTCAATTTTAATTTGTTTTTACGTAAGTATGTTACAATATTCTTCATAGAACATTCAAGAGTATCTACAGCATCATTCAGTTCTAGATTTGAAGTATAAAGCAATGTATCGTCTGTAAACAGATTAAGTTCATGTGCACCAGGAACATAATAAATATCATTTAAGTATATTATGAATAGAAGTAGCCCTAGTACACTTCCTTGAGGAACACCAATGCTGATATCTATTTCATCAGATATTGTAGAACTGAATTTTGTTTTCTGCTTTCTTTTTATTTAATTTAATGGCATATTACTGGACAGATATGCAAACTTTGAAATAACTCATGAACCAAGCCAGCACAGATCCTGTTACTCCATAATAATTTAATTTTTTTATCAAAATGTCTTTGTCAATTGTTTCAAAAGCTCGCTTAAAATCTAGGAAGACAGCTACAGTGTATTTATTGTCATAATATACATTTTTCCATTTGGAGTAAGTATACTGAATAGCTGATTCACATGAATGATTTTTTCTAAACCCTGATTGCTGACCTAATAATAATTTATTATGATCAAAGTATTCAACTGATTGCTCGTAAGTTGGTAGAGTATTTATTGGGCGAAATTCGTTTGCTTCAATTGTATTCAAATTTCTTTCAAAAATTTGCTGTTCAGTACTTAGGACTTGTTCTTATTATCTAAAGATTGAATAATCCTTCGCAGTTCAGTCATAGTCAATAATTTAAATTCAGAAAACGAACTGTTAATAACCAAATAATTAGTAGATGACCATTTTTCAGATTGTGGAATACTATCAGAGACATTTGAAATACTATTAACAAAATAAGTATTAAAATTTTCAGCTATCTCTTGTTCATTTTCACTAACTGTTACTGAATTGTTTTCACGAAAGATGATTTTATTAACTGTATTATTATTAACTGGATTTATTAATGATTTGAGATGTTTCCACATTTGTCTTCGATTGTTACGATTTGAGTTAATTTGCCGTTCATAGTAAATGATTTTTTTTTTATGTTTTAACATATTAACATACTGATTTCTAACAATTTTATAGTTTTCCCAGAATTGATCGCTTTGAGGTGAGTTGTAATTTATTTTAAATGCTTTGTATGTTGCGTCTCTGACCTTGGCTTCGAGTAAACAATGCTGAAAACTATATTTTTGGAACAAAATCGAAAGTATAAGAGATTAAAATTGTTTCAGATAATATTTTTCGTGAGCAGTCCGATTTATCTAAAACAAACCGACAATTTCGATAAATGAAATGTTCTCTTGTTTTATTTGCCTGCATTTGATACCACACGTTACCAAACAATGTTATTATCAGTGAAATTATCATGCTGAGTGCACGTTTAATTATAATGTTATTATCTATTTATTTAGACAATATGCCTAATCATTTCATAATTGTTCAATAATAAAGATAATACTTACTGTAAATTTACTCTGATAATCTGAAACTTCCGCAAGTATCTATTTTCTCGAAGTCGTATGAGGGCCACACGATTAATTTTTCCTTATTTTGTTGAAACTGATTTCTCATTCAGTAGAGTAATAATGTTGATCTTCTTGATTCATGTTGTTTTGAATATAAAAATGTCTTCTATGATCTTTAAAATGTGCGAATAACGTTACTTGAAAGGAATAAATAAAATAGTAAAATTGACAATGTCGAAGAACCCTTCTCTCCAAATATTTCCACCATGTCGAAAATATGAGGCGAACATCTGACAGAAAACAACCACTTTCCTGGCTAATTCCACGACGAACATTGAATTACATCTGACAGATATTTGTGTAACGTTCTTCCAAGAAGACCCCGTTGCAATTGCTTATTGTAATCATACAGCAAATTATCCTTCATTTGGCTGGGGAAGACCACCTGCAGACGCGGTTCGCGCTTCTTGCCGCTCGTCAGTGACAGGGTAGGTCGGACAACATTAGAGTCGTCCTGCCCCAGCCCAATGAATTATAATCCACTGTATAACTATTTCCTCACAGATGAAGCAGTGACTTACAGTAAAAGTCAGTCGCAGCACTACCCGCGGTGAAACCAATAACCAATCCTCGGTAGCGGACACCAGGAAGTGAACAGAGTTCGAGAATTTCTGCCGGAGAGTATCAAATAAATGAAACTAGACTATAGTAGGTATACTATATACTATACTATACTATAGGTATACTAACTATAGGAGAATTGAAATGAATAATTAACTTCTATGAATAATCATAGTTTTTGGCTTTTCACCTATTCTCTTCAATATAAAACGTAAAAATACCTTGAATATAAACGCTTGTATAGAATGAAATATTTATATATGGATATTTTTTTATAAAACTTGCCTTAAAAAGTTTCCTACAGAAAGCATTCATTATCCGTAATATCAGTGTTCCAAACCAGAATCTGCTGAAGTTTCGTGATAAAAAATATCCGATATTTTCCAGATTTTTTACCTTGTATTTGTTAATAGTCAGTCATAAAAAAGTAATAGCTACCCCGTACATTAGTAACTGATAATGCCATACATTTTCTTCGCAAGAATTTCAGTTATTTTTATCACAAAATGCAGTGAGGCATGTTACCTCTCCACCGTTCCATCTTCAAATAATGGTGTTGCGAAGAACGTGGTGAAAACCGTTAAAAATGTTCTCGATAATGCCACAAAAATATTGATTTGAGTAAAGATTACTGTAATATAAATTATTGCACTACGAGGTATTTCGGGGCTAGGAGAACCTTGGTTTAGTGAACAAGAGACTATCGCAGTTTATTAAAAATTTCCTGGTTTGAAGGTATAATTTTTCAAAGAATTGGTCGTTCTACATACCTATATAAACATTTAAATCAAACAATATTAAAAGAAAACGAAACAATCAATCACTACAGATACTATTGCTGATGAAAATTGTACCAGTCATTAAAGAAAAATGTGTTGAGCAGGAACAAGATTCCATTAAGTAGGTACTCTTAATAAAAATGAATATAACCCATGCACATGGGGTGGCAAAAATGTAATCGAATCACCAACAAGAAATAAATAACCCATTGATAGGTTGATCTCTACTCGAATGCAAAAATTTTTATAATGTAGGTATTGAAATAGTAAAATCGATAATGTCTAAGTACCCTTCTCTCCAAATATTTCCACCATGTGGAAAATAAAAGGCAAACATCTGACAGAAATCAGCTATTTCCCTGGCTAATACCACGACGAACATTGAATTACATCTGACATGTATTTGTGCAATGTTCTTCCAAGAAGACCCAGTAGCAATTGCTTATTGTAATTGTGAATGAAACGCGTCTGCAGGTGGTCTTGCCCAGCCAAATGAAGGATAATTTGCTGTATAATTACAATAAGCAATTGCAACTGGGTCTTCTTGGAAGAACGTTGTACAAATATCGGTCAGATATAATTCAATGTTCGTCGAGGTATTAGTCAGGGAAGTAGTTGTTTTCTGTTAAATGTTTGCCTCATATTTTGCACATAGGAAATATTTGGAGAGAAGGGTACTTCGATATTGTCGATTTTACTATTTACTTGATACTCTCCGGCAAAAATTCTCGAATGTACGTATTATTTTCTCTTATTTCTTCTCACTTTCAATTTTTTTCAATGCGAAGGTATATGTTATGTTGGTGATGTTTTCTGGTAAATAGGACATGCGCGGAATATACAAAAGTGGGCAGGAATGTCATGTCAACTATTCAGTGAATGTAATTTATTCGCATATTATTACTAGTGATTTTATTTTGACAATTTAGTTCATGTATAAAATCGCATATGCCACAGTGCAATTGTTACTTTGACAGCGGCAAAAGTTAATTTAACTTTTACAGCGACAAATACACTAGTGGTTTTTTCACGTATTCATTTGTTTATCAATTACCGCGGTGTTGGTTGCCAAAATGAATAGTTTGACATTGATATGTTTCTGAATTTCTTATTCATAAAATTGTCTTGCCGAATTACACTCGAGGTTTGAATTGATCGGGTAAATTTGTGTTGTTCAAATTCTAAACTGTTTCCTTTAGCAATTTGACTCGAATAACTGTCAACCTAAAAACACTCCACCTTCGGTGTCGTGTTTTTAATAGTTGACAGTTATTCTCGTCGAATTGCTAGGAAACAGTTTCTCATTAAACAACCCAAATTTACCCGATAAAATACAAACTACTTGTGCAATTATAAGTGATTATTTTTTTCATATGTCAAAATCTGACATTTTGGTGGTTTCAACTAATAGCAATGCATTATTCTAGCCAATCATCCAGTATTATACTGATAAAACTGCTTCTTCGTCGATAATACCTTGTTTACATTGAAACGTCAAAATTTTACTCTGAATTTGTCATGATTGAGTGCTTGAAAAATTAACACAAACAGATTCAGTGCCATCACCCAAGAGAATATTGAAGATTTAATACAAAATTCCACTCCACAAAACACAATCAAATCCAAAAAATGTATATGGAATTGCAAAAGTTCAGGAAAACTGGGCAGCAAATATGAAAAAATGTAACGGCGAAGATTATAAAGAGTATGCGTTGAAAACTATTTGGAATGTAACAGCCAAGTTGATACAGGAAAAATACTACCTAGAATTTAATATAAGCTTCAATCAGTTTCAAGAAAGAGCGAGAGAAAGGAATTGCAAAGTTTTATAGAAAAAAGAAAGCAAAGTGCAACAGCACTAGAAGAAGAAGAATATATGAGTATTAATTAGCATGGAGTGGAGGCGAAGGTGTTAATTGCCTTATTCATTATATCAGGGAGGAATTAAATAATGCAGGTGAAAAAACGACGATTAGAATATAATACTATATTTAGTAAAACTTGCCAGGGTGGGAATAAAAAATGCACTGACACAAAATGGTTGACACCAAACTCAGAGAATCCTGAACGGTGCCCCATAAGATTGTATAATAAGCTTGTGGATAAACGCGGTAAAAATATCAAGAAGAGACATCTGTTCTTGCTGGCCAAACTCTTTACGAAAACTCTGTATTCAATAACTGCAATTTTTCAAATAATTAATTCTTTCTCTTGTTCAAAAAGTTATTATCTTATGTATTCTTTGAGTTCAATAAAATAATAAAATGAAAAAGATAAAGCAAAATCCTTTTAAATTGCTGAAAAAAATAATCTTCCCAAATACAACTCGTTCTTAAAATTTTATCAGATACTTTTTTATTTTCATGACTTAAACTTCTTTATTTGAGGCAAAAACATTCAAACAAACCGAATTTACATAAAATCGGTTTGTTTTCATATTTTTGCCAAATAAACAAGTTTTCGTGGAAAAGAAAAAATTATCGATAAAATTTGAAGAACTCGTGGTATTACCTTTGAAAATAAAAAAATTAAACAAATTAAAATTGAAAAAAAAAATATTTGCATAAACAAGCATATATTTATGAACTATCAAACATTCAAATATTTTTCAAAAAAATATTGAAATTTTTGAAGGTTTTTATTTTCACTCTTTATAGCTTCACTTGCATTTTTGTTTGTTTGTAACTGACTCCTTAGGGCATGATTTTCACCAATTTCCAGACGTCCGAATGATTTGAAATTTGGCAGGTGTTCATAATTTCGGTGCCAATACAATATGAAATTTTTTTTGTTATAAAAAAAACAAAATGGCGGCTCCAAGATGGCGGACGAGATTTGTGATAATGGTCCGATTCCATTCAAAATTGGTATATAAGGGTTTTCGGAGTCAGAGATTATGATTTTTTTATCAAAATTCATAAATTCAAAATGGTGGCTCCAAGATGGCGGATGAGATTTGTGATTATGGTCTTATTCGATTCAAAATTGGTTTTTATGTGAGGTTTTTTTCGGTCGTATGTTTCGAATTTTCTGTCAAAATTCATAAATTAAAGATGTCATTATGGTCTGATTCGATTCAAAATTAGTGTGTGAGGATTTTCGGGGTCAGAGATTATGAATTTTTCGTAAAAATTTATGAATTCAAGATGGCGGTCCAAGATGATGGACGAGTATTGTGATTATGGTCAGATTCGATTCAAAACTGGTATGATTTTCGGGGTCGGAGATGTTTTAGTCACAAAAAAAATAATAGTTTAAAAAAATTAAAGAACACGCTTTACTTCCCATGGACTAAAAATTAAAGTATAATTGACAATTTAATTTCTCAAATGTAAAAAAAGTGTGGGGTGCTTGATAAAGTACTCTTGAGCTCTTGAACGTTCTGTATTGTTAAATTAAACCAAAAACTATGGGAATATAGATCGAAAGCACCCACGCTTTTTTTATATTTGAGAAATTAAATCGTCAATTATTTTTTACTTTTTAGTCCATGAGAAGTAAAGCGTGTTTTTTAGTTTTTTTAAACTATTATTTTTTTCATGCACTACATATTATTGTTTACTCTACAGTTCAATAGCTTATAAACAAACAAAAGATTGTTTTTAAATTACTTTCTATGTTTATTTTTTTTTTATCTATCTCATATATATAATGATGAATATATTTTGGTTTTCAAGAATAAATTTTTTTGAAAACCCATTAATAATTTTTTTATATGCTGCAACTTTTATATCTGGCACTATAAAAAAGAACAGTACCTACCTACTATGTATGTACTCGTCCCTCACTACTTTCGAATCTAACTAATTTAGTAATACTCTACAGTCCATTTATCGTTTTTTAAGTACACATCTATTAGGCAACGTTCAATAAATTGAAGGCATCTCCGGTTATCTGCCTGCGTTTCGTATCACACGTAATCCAAACGTTCACTGACCTATTTTCCTCTTTGCTATTAGCCTTGATAACTTGATTATTACGGATTGTTCCGAACGGCAGCAAGCCGTACATTGTTTTGGTCACGTTTCTGAATGGTGTATTTCGACTGTTGTTTGTTGTCATGGTGTTAAGAATTCAGTGAAAAGAGATACCGAGATTTATTGTCAATATTGTCATTAACAAGCGACACAAATAGTTAATTAATATGTACCTAGCCACCAAGGCTTATAAATATTTTTCATTTCAGACTGTATCGTACACACACTTTTACATATATAGGAATGTATGAATATATAGGATTTCCGGGTTATTTTCAGTCACAAAAGAATATTATACAGTAGCCTAACAACTATTATATAATACATTAATGTGATAATGTCAATAGGTATATAAATAAAAAAAAGTACATGTGAAAAAACTGACAATGACATATCTATAAAGGTATAAAAAAAACAAGATTTATAAATAGAAACAAATCGTCTCCTTCACATATTAGAAATCACTGTAAAATTCATCAAGTATATGGGAATTTTATGATTCAAATGGGCCACTTTAGTCCCGTGTTATACAGTGTGGCCCATTTGAAAAGGAAGCACCCTTATAAAGCAAACATTTTTCAACCTATGAGTTTTTTTTTTTTTTTAGGTAAATCTTCAAAAAGTCCATAAGGACACAAAATTCCATGAGTCTCCATTTTCAGGGACAACTATTCCCATTTTTCAAAGTAAAAAAATCTAAAAAAAATTATTAGCGATTTTTGTAGAAAAAACCTGACTACGCCACTGGATTAACGACATTCTTCTAATGATTTATGTCAAAATTAGGTGGGAATAGTCCCATCAATAAAACAGTTATATGGGAATAACATTTTAAAATTATGTCGTTAAATCAACCAGATTGATTTCAGAAATTTTAGCCAAATTCTGACTAAATCACTAGATTCAGGAAGTTTCAAAATATCACTGATTAAAAATTCATTACAATCTGTTAACAAATGAAAGTAATATAAGATAATTAAATTTGAAAAGTAAGTTGTTAAATGGAATTTCAGGAAAATTTCATTTCATTATCTCATAATTTTTTTATTCATCTACAGAATTCGAGCAAATTCAGATAATATATACAAGGGCGCCGCAATTTTTTTTTCTTGGGTGGTAAAGGCTTTCTTGCGGAGGGGTTAAGGCTTCAATTTTTTTTTCTTGGGATGGGATAAACTCTTAAATTTCATTTAAAAATACTAAAAATACTAGTACATAACTATTCTTGAGGGTGGGGTAATAACCCCCATTACCCCCATATCGACGCCCTTGCATATATTTCGAAACCTTTTTCCTGAAATTGAAATGGTGGGTTGATTTAACGACATAGTTTTCAAATTTTATTCCCATATAACTTTTGGTGCGCATTCTTACGTTGTGGTTAGATATAAAAAAAATTTGCTAATAATTTATTTGAGATTTTTTACCTTGATAATGACTCATTCATGGAATTCATTGTCCTAATGGACTTTTTTGAAGTCAACCTAATATATGTTTCGTAAGGGTGCTTCCATTTTAAATGGGTAACAATGTATCATAGACTATCAGGGCCTTGGGATGTAGGTTATACTTGACAGGTATCAAAAAAGACATATAAAATCTTATAATTCTAGTACCTAGTACCAAAAAGTCTTTATTTTCGAAGTGAGGTGAGAGTGTTAACTCTGCTTATTTTCTATGACAAAGGTAGAGGTGGTGTTAAATGGATATTACGACTTCCAAAATGGTTTAGCAGTTTGAGAAGTATTATATAATCTAACTTACTCGGGCTTAGTAGAAAAACATATAGTTCGGGACAAAGTGAATTTTTTTCGTACTTATTTTCCCAGTCGGTGTACATAAACTGATTGGTCTCTTGGTGACAAAAAACAAGTATTTTTGAGCCTGGCTAAAATTTCTGGATGGATTTAAAAAACAAATACAAGTTCACTTATTTTCCTAGTCATGAATATTTTCCTTTTAGTCCGGCTCATTCTAAATAGCGTTAAGTGAGACTGGCTGAAAATTTGCGGATTTTCAGTTTTTCACCTGCCACATAAATTATCCATTAACACAGATTAGTCAGACTATTTTTTTTTACTTACCTGCAGTATACCTCTTATTACTATAAATATTTTTCTCAACGACAATATACAGGGTGACCCAGGGTTAAACCGCCAAACATTCAGTATCGGTTTTTTAGGAAAAAATAAGATTATATTGTTGCGTCTTCGGGTTCAAAAATAAGTGTACTCTGGTATGAACTCGCCTTTATTATTCAAACTTTACTTGACAACACTGTAATACAAGTCACTGTCAAAATACTTGTATCCAAGGTAACTCAAGGTAACTTTCTAACTAACTTCCTTCATCTCACAAATGCATTGCTTTTATATACAAATAAAGTTCTAGAAAACTTAAGAAATCAATAGAACACAAATAGAATGTTCGACGATTGATCCAGAACAAAAGTTAGTGCTTCTAGATTTTTCCATCTAATTCATCGAACGATCTCGAACAATTCGAGAAGTCTTTATCAAATTTCAGGTCTGTAACAATATCTTCATATAAGCACATGTCCCAAATGGTAACGTTTTCAAGATACAGGGCGTGAAATTTTTCGTAAAAATAAGTTTTCACAAGTTTTCATAAGTAATCACCCAAAAATTAGGGTGTAATTTTTCGTATATTCTGACGCATTTTTCGCATCAACCCATCGGAACCTCCTCTCCTCCCCCGTAAAACATATGAATTTTGCTTAAAATTACTAATCGAACAATTCTATCTATGTTTACTCACTGGGAAAATAAGTATCGGAAATCGTCACTGCCTCCTGGACTAATAGTTTCAAATAGCGGAAATTTGGTAGGTTCTGGATCCAATATATGGCGACCGTACTCGAAATCGGAACGTAAGTTTAGGAATTCCGTGTGTTTTGATAATAACTTACTCACTCACAAGTGTTTTATGAGTAATAAAAACACAAGGCGGGGAAGTACCGGTTGCGCTACTCACTTTTTTAAAGCTTCCGATAGTTTAGTGTTTAGTCTTTAGTGTGTATAGCTACAAATATCTTGTTGATTTGACCTGTTTTGAGTTCTCATAATCGTCCAATTTCAGTTAATTTTTCAAGTGTTTACTGCCGATCGACCATTAACTCAGTTAAGATGTCGTCAATTGTGAATGAGTCAAAATTATACCAAAATTGTTTCAAAGTTTTAAAAAATCTTATACAAACACAAAATGACAAAACGTACAGAAATAGTTAATGGAGTTTGACGTCATTATAAGAAACAGGCAAAGTGCGAGAACGAACTGGATATTACTGAGAATCGAGGAGGAATTGCAAGTAGCAACTATAGGATTAAAAATGGAGTCTATTGAGGTTTTTGCCAAGGTAAGTTAGCCTCCCGTTTATGTACGACCATATTTGCCCTACTTTCGCATATTCAATACAATCAAAAAACGTATTGCGCCAGTATATTTATTAAAATTGTGTAATTATCAAGTTACATTCGAAGCCAGTTGTCCCAAAAACTGACAGACTGACGGCAGGCTATTAATATTAATAATATTCAACCTATTTATGACCTAATATCAAAATATCAGCCTTCATAGAACTGTTTTGGTTCCTCAGCTTTGGACTATAATGCTTTTATATCTATGAATATTTTTTTATAACTACTAACACAAAATGCGGAAAAATAGTATAAACAAACATCGTAAAAATAGTTATTTTCCTTACAAATTCGGAAAGTAATACTTTCATTTAATAGCCACCTTAGATGAATATGAGAAAAATAAATCGATTTTTTTTGAAAATTGCTATTATCTCGGAATTCTGGATATTTAGGTATAGGAACATGATATATCAATTCGAAGGGAATTCAGTCATCTTTCAGGATATTCCATAATATACAGGATGTTCCATTTAAAAAAACGCACTTTCAACCCTTTTCGTATCTAGCAGTAAGATCATGAATTTTGAACGACCCTGTATAACGCAGAACAAACTTCTCTATACAGAATCAATGTACATGATCTTGATGAACTACACACAAAATTGCAACTTCCTAAGAATCCAAATACCGCAGAAATAAACATTCAATTCGAGCTATGTTTTGGATAAAAAATATGGAAAATAACCAAAGTTGTAGAGAACTTTTCAGTCGATATCCAACCATCAATTTTATTTTTGTTTCATATTTATGTTGTATAAGATTATCCAATTCTAAATTTTTTCGTATGTAAGCTGTGGATGCTTTATAAAATAATTGTTTAACAGTTAAGATTTTATATTGTTCAAAGAGAATTTTAGAAGAATAATCAAAAGGTTTTTTAAAAATTATTTTCAAGGTATACTTTTGAATTGATGTAAGTGGTTTTAAAACTTGTTTATATAGACCTCCCCAACTTATTATACCATAGGCCAAGATAGACTGGAAGAGACCATAATAAAAACAAGAAGTTTAGTGAAACCGCTTTTCTCACGAGGTTTGTTTATACTGTTTTTTTGCATTGTGTGACTAATTACAAGTAAATAATCATAGATATAAAATCATTACAAACTTAGTTGCTTTGCTAACAGTGTAGGATTTCCGTCATCTAGTAACCTGAATGGCTTTGTTTATTTACATAACAGTTGATAAGATTAATTTTTGTAAGTTGAATTGAGTTTAAATTACACATTAATTATAAAAATGAGACTTGCTACTGAAAACAATTTAGAAAATTGTTCTGATGATATTATAAATTTCTCTCAAGAAGCGTCTTCAAGCCAACTTCCTGAAATAGTTTGTAATTTTTTGTTATTTGTAAAATTTGTTATTACGAATCTCCCAGGTTTGGCAAGGGAGACACGGGACTTACAGCTTGAAAAGTGGATTTCGAACCACTTTAGTTCCGTTATGGCGGTGGGGAACGAACCCGTGCTGCCTGGGTGAGTGCAAACGCTCTTAACACCTCGATCACTAATTGGAGGATCAAATAAACTCACTAAGAACTGACAAAAGTGTGATCCCAGTGTATTTTATATTTTTTTTAATGAACAATTTTTAGTCAAACCCTTTTCTATTAACAATTAAATAACTTATAGAAAAGTGACATTTCTATGGGAAATGAGAAAACCTTATTTATTATTTTTCTGATTGACTAGACTTGATGAAGATGCCTAGTGATTGTATAAACAGGAGACAATTCGTTCGAGACAAAACCGTTAGAGATTGGTATAGGGGAGTATGAGGCAGAAATAATCAGAAAGGAATGACAAGTTCAAAAATGCGGTAATATACAGGGTGACCCATTTGAAAGAACAAAGATTCTGCTACTTTCTGGTATAAGCGGCAACGCTGCATTGCTGAAAATATTTTAGATCGATAGACCAAGAGCAACTACTTGAGAAACAAAATTTTCAAAATGATCCTATGTCCCGTTCTCCGTAAACGTCTAAGGTACCATCGACCGTGACCCACCATGTATACAGTTATCGGAAAGTTTTCATCTTGGGTGTGGTGGTTTTATGAGAGAGTGAAGAATAGCTTGCTATATGTTGAGAGATCATTACAATTTCTCCTCTATTCACTTGAGGAAGGGATATCAACGAGAGCTGTTAATTCGTCGGGCGAGGTAACAGGAGAGGGGCGAGGTAACAGGAGAGGGGCGCAGTAGTGCGTCTCTCTTATGTATGTGGTATTATCATATCATTGCGTTCCTTGGTTGCTCGCGTAGATTTCTGTCTATACCTCAAACGAAAAGTTTCCGATACTGTATATATTATTTCAACATACAAAACATTCAATGAAAATCCACTAATTTTTATTAAAATTAATGTTAAAAACACCATTTATTGCATTCTGCAAATGAGTCAGAATAGCCGGTCCAGAGTAGTGAGTTGGTGGTAACTGGTTGTTTAGACTAGAGTAACACTCGTAGATTGTAAGGTGCATGAAGATGACGGAGACAAGGCATCGGTTGCAAGTTGTCAGTACATGAAAGAATTGTATTCGAGATGGTTTTCTTCTGTTCTGCGAAGTCGTCCATATAACCCTCAGCAAAAGCAGTTGACTTCCAGCCTCTAAGACGTTCTATGTTGGTTATCTCTTCGCCTGAATCTGCTAGAAAGTAGAAACGTTGCCGAGAATCGTCTAAAACTGTGACCCGTGTAACGTTCTGGGTTAGGTAGGACTAAGTAGGTAGCGATCTCTGCCGGCATTTTACCAAATGTGTTCACGCCTACGCACTGAACAGAGCATTTGTCTTTTTTGTAATTGAGGCCGTAAATGTGCATACTTCCTATAGAACTTCAAAAAGGTTCCATTATTTATCTTCAGATATAACAAAGGATCCTGAAGTATGGTTTTTTGAATCGGAAATTTTCACAATAATTGGGTTTCCTTTACCTTGAATATCGTTAAGCCCGATTTTCATCACTTTCAAAACTAAAATGAGTACGGGAAAGTGGGTGAAAACTCGATAGCTACCGACCCAATTTGCTCTTGAGCGTGATCGCTAAAGTCGTCGAGAAGATCCTTCTGAGACGGTTGTTGAGTCTCAAGGGGAAACTCAAAATGATCCCCGCTGAGCAGTTCGGCTTTAGACAAGGACATAGTACCACGTCTCAGGTCGTAAGGATTGTTCACGGGGTGAAAGAGGCAGCCCAACGTGGACTCAACACAGTTATGGTCCTGCTGGACATGAAAAAAGCCTTCGATTCGGTATGGGTGGAAGGTCTTATCTCTAAAATGCTGGGTGCAGGCATGCCCTCATACTTAGTTAAATTGGTGAATTCTTTCCTTGTTGGGAGGACGTTTATGGTGCGGGTAAATAATACTCGCTCCGCGGAGTTCCCGATCGAAGCAGGTGTCCCGCAGGGCTCATGTTTGTCCCCACATCTGTACTCTCTACATACGTATGATCTCCCTCAGTGCGAGAGATCGGACATGGGCACGGCGGTGTACGCTGATGACACCGCCATTTTCGCCCATTCCTTCTCAAGCGCCGCTGCCCAATACAGGATCCAAGTTCACCTGGATAGGAAGATCATACCGTATTTAGCGGAGAACAAGATTGAGGTCAATCCGGCTAAGTCGGAGACGATCAATTTCACGAAAAAGTACACTCATTAAAAACTTTATCGGAAGTTGAGAATCAATGACGAGGCCGTTGATAATGTGAACCATGCAAGGTACCTGGGGGTACACCTGGACAAGTGACTCAATTTCGGACGTCATATCACCCTTGCTATCCAGAGGGCGGGAGCTGCGTTAAAACACACCTATCCTTTGATAGCGAGGGGCTCCAAACTCTCACTAGAGAATAAATTGCTAATTTTTAAGCAACTAATTAGACCTACAATGTCGTACGTTTGTCCGGTGTTCTGCAGCCTGAAGCCAACTCCACTGGCGAGATTGGATAGGATGCAGAACAAAGTACTCCGTATTATCACCGGTAGCAGACGATACCTTCGATTGGAAGCTCTTAGGGAGCTTGCAGGAGTCGACTCGATCCCGACAGTTATAATCAACTTGTCTTACAAGTTTTATAAGTACATGCTCGATAGGAGTCCCCTCACCAGGAAAATCACTAAGCTAAGAGTGTATGATAATGAGCCCCGCAAACACAGCGAGCTCATTTATCAAGCGCTCGATATCTTTAAAGAACGAAGGGAGGAACCGGTTCCATAAGGAACCAAATCGAAAGTATAACTGAAACGTAGAGTACCTCGACCCGGTTTTTTGCTGCAGCCTTTTCCGGGATTCAACATTGAAACAACCAGCCTCATAATATGCAAAGAGCACTATCTGCATTGAATAACATTTAACAATTGCAGGAGGCGTGTATCATGCCGAACTACAACCGTGGTATAATGAAATGTCCGGCCAGCGTTACCATCAGCGCGGGCGGACTACAGCGCCCTTTCGCAGGGGTGTCTATGTTCGCTTGGCAACGCGCTCTTCTGCTCTCCTGATCGGGGGCAGAAGAGTAGCTACTATTGCGCCCATCTCTCCATCCTTCCCCTAACCCCCTGGGTTATGAAGAGCGCGAATGATGAATATATATGACATGTCATTGACCATGAAATATGAAATTTTGAAAATTTACAGTAAAAACCTTTTTAGTTAGTTAGTTAGTTAGTTAATAACAAATTTCAACATTCAATATTTCGAGGGCATTTCATTAAGTTTTCAATTTAACGTTTCGATTTTTAATTTTCCTTGAAATGAAATTAAAGTTTGGAAAAACCTGGAAAACTTTTATTTCAGTCCTCCATTTAAGCAAAGTTATGTTATGTAGAATAAAAATAATTCATTTATGTGGGTACCGGCTTAAATAATCCAGTTATAATATTTGAAGTAACGCGCCTTCAACGTGTTTCCTGAACGAGTTCAAGGCTTCACTATATTGTGCAAGTGCAGGTAGAAAAATTAATACCTGTACCTTATCTTCGACTATCTAAAGGCCCAGTGGCAGCTTAATGCTATGAATCAATAGGGTATCATCCCATATCGAGTTTCCCATTTTGAGTATGGGTTATTTTAAGGTACCCTTAGTAAGGGTGATACTCGAGACGAACCCAGGAACCAGGTCGAGATGGTACTATTTTTACTCGAAATTTGAAAATACTCGAGATGGCATGTGACCAATCAATATTAAGTGAATAACCTTCTACAGAAAGATATTTATTAGTTTCAAATGAGTGTTTAATATCGACCAATAGCCAACGAACTCTGAGAACCTTGAGTACATGTAAATTAACGTTTATTGCAATAGATCAATAAATAAAAGGCGAAAGTTATTTACGAAGGAATAAGAAGCGGTGAAATTTGTTTACATGCGTACGTTACGGCAAACCAGTTTCACAGAGTTTGCCATAACAACCAGAATTATCGATTGGAAGTTTTTTGTGGAATTGATTCGTTCCTTGATATGCTTTTTTGGGATTTTAACCTTTCACGGTCTGAAAATTAATAAATGTAAAATCAAGGAAAGTGTAGAAGAACAAATTGATTCTAAGGTGATTTTTAATAACAAACGAAGTGACTATTGATTAAAAGTTTGATTTTGTGGAGGAAATCCAGTTCTTGACATAATTTTTTGGGTTTATCACCTTCCACAATCTGAAAATGAAAACATTTTTTAATCCAAAGAAATCTGTACAAGTGTAGAAGGGCAAATTAATTAATTTGCCCGATAAGTTACTGCGTTCACAAGACTGCTGTTTTGAAAGAAATTAATTTTTGTCAGTAACGTACCCTACACTGAATTTGCCTATCTGAAAAAATGAGATCGAATTAACAAAGAATACTTCTCTTTTTTTGAAAACTGTTGACGTTTCGGAGGCTGTATCTGCCTCCGTTATCAAAACTTCTTAGAAAGACGCTGAGAAAACTGAATTTGAATTGCGATTTTGGTAATAAGACCTTTCTTTGACAGAGTCAAATGAAATCTGTCATACATTCCTTTGATTAACATTTGGTATCTTGATACATAGGGTGTTCGGTATCAATCAATCACCATTCTATTAGTTCTTATTTCATCTCTGAGGAGGGGTAACCAGGTGCGGTCCATTTCGATGGAATTGGTTGAGAAGCGTTTTCTCCCGAGTTGCACACATAGTTTTTTCTACTTTGTCTATTTTGCCATCACCTTTAATAAAGGCTTTGGTTTTTAAATTCAAAAATTAATTGTCGCAGAAGTTCAATATGAAAAATATTTGACACAGTGGCCACGATTTCAGTTTGATGGACGCAATGGTGTTTCCCTGAAGCAGGAAAACTCTTTTTTTATCTTGAGGTTCGAAGAAAATGAGATAGTTATTGACCGGAGTGAAACTGGCAAGACGTAATCACCAGCAATATGAACGGCGCTATGTTTCGATAAAGTCGTGCTTGTTATTGCGGCAGCATATGGATTTTCATTTTATCACGTTTATTTTCATCTGAGTTGGTGAAATATTTTCCTATGAATTTTCTAGGGAGATGAGAACCTATCTTATCTTCAAAGCACTATAATCAATAGCTAGGAAAGCATGTATATCTTGAACTACTGAGAGTGAATCATGAGATATAATGAAAAAAATGTTTCTTTATCTGTATATGATATTTTTGGAATTTTTTTCACGAAAAATATTGAGAAATGAGGTGATGAATACATTGAATGTGAATTCTGATTTTGTCGCATTCATTTGACCCCTTTCCTCTACTATAGAAATAATAACAATGAAAAATATGTTTCTGACTTCGATTGCCATCTTGTTGGGGTTTATTTCACAGAAAATTGAGAGAAATTATGTGTTGAATTCGTTGAATGTGAATGTTGATTTTGTCGCATCAATTTGACTCCCCCACCCATCTAAAAATAACGGAAAAAATGTTTCGAACTCGCTCTATTATTTTTTGTGGATTTTTTTTCACGAAAAATATTGAAAAATTAAGTGTTGAATAGTTACGTTGAATGCGAATGTTGATTTTGTCGCATTCATTTGACCCCATTCCTCCACTCTAGAAATAATGATAATAATGAAAAATATGTTTCTGATTTCGATTGCCATCTTGCTGGGCTTCATTTCACAGAAAATGAAGAGAAATTATGTGTTGAATTCGTTGAATGTGAATGTTGATTTTGTAGCATTCTTTGACTCCCCCACCCTCTAGAAATAACGGAAAAATGATTCGAATGACTGATTCTAAACCAAATGAACTGACATGTCCAGCTAATTGCTCTGGTAGAGCAAATATAGTATTTGTTTTGGAAAGTGTTTTCAATAGAAATTAATTAATTAATTTCGTGTAACAAATCGAACTTAGCAACAATTTCGAATTGTAGCTCGAAATTAGTGTAACTCGAAATTTCGAGCTGTAATTCGCCTTCGTAGAATTCTGAAAGAAAACTTCTCTTTATTTTCGATAACAACCTTCCATCAGCAGACGCCACCAAGAAAGGTTCTAAGAATGTCCGAGACCGACTAACTGAAGCTGCCTCCTTTTCTTCCAGAAAATGCAATGGTAAATTTTTTAGGCCAACTGGTTGATATACCGAATGTTGCGAAGCATAAAGTTCTCACCAAGAGTTTTTCGATAAATTAATTTCCTTTCATTGCCAGATTTCAATGAGAACAAGAAGTATTTTCCCCTTTACCACACAAGTAATTCCTAGATCAATTCAATAATAATTTTAGATTAAATTCCGTTATTGTTGAAATTGTTTTTGTTAAAATTGTTTTTTACGATAAAGAGCTGCCGTCCCCTTACGAACGGCAGCCCTCAAAAGTTGAAACTTGTGCGAGCCAAGGATTAACGAGATCTTACCTTCCAACGTGCGAATCCTAGCACTTTCTTGGGCAATCAGGTAAAAATCTGTAGTCTGTAGGATTTGAACCTACACGACCAGCAGTATCAATCAATAGCTTTGAACGCGGCAGTCTTAACCACTGAGCTACCTGGCCCTCTCAAATGAGAAATACGATTTAGGCATCAGAGGTTGTTTAGTGCACAGGCTCATTTCAAAAATTGAAGCCAATTTACGGTTATCAGTATCCTCGATTATAGTTTTGTAAATGAAAAGTTTTCACCAATATTACATTTCCTTTTTTTTTGGTGTATTGTTAATATTCAACTCAAAAAAAGTATTTGCTCTGTCCCTCATTTCTATAAATACTCATATGAATACAAAACAGAGGTGTTTTGAAAGTTTATCTACTTACAAATTAGTTTTTGTATACAATTCCAAAGACCAACGTCCGATAAGGAAAACTTCAACATTTTATCGTAAATAATTTGATAATAATTCTCATTCTGTGATATAATAGTAAAGCAGCATAAGGCTAGTAAAGAAATATGCATTTGATAAGATAGGTATATTTCGACATGAAGAAAAAATCTACTACATACCAACAAGGCGTTATCAAATATGTTTTACATATTATTTTTTTTTTCAAAACTGAAGCTACCGCGTAGGTTTTATTAACTGACAAGATCAAACTGGGTTCAAAATTTCGGAACTCATACCAGGGATATTTTACTGGAAAGGTTTTTTCACTTATAATCTCCCTAGTGCTTGAATTATTGCCGGAAATTTTTCGAGTACATGAATTTTTTGAAAATGACCCGAGTCGCGAGTCGAGACGAGGGTGATTTTCTTAAAAAATTCATGTACGAGATAAATTTCCAGCAATTAATTCAAGCACGCGGGGGATTCGGTAAGAAAATTTCACACCAAAATAAATTAATGGTTAATTCAACTGACTTGTAGATTATTCTGAGAGAAAACAAGTTGTAACATCAGTGGGCCATGAATGGTTTTTGTTGATATAATGACAGTTACGCGTTGGTATTAGTGGCGGTGTTTCTATGTGAGAAAGGAAAATTCATTTTGCGACATTTTCAACCTAAAATTACATTGCACATCACGCAGAACTAAAATAGTTTTGACTGGTCCATGCGGATTATCTATTGGGAAGTGCAGTGGAAAGGAATTCTTGCAAATTTCAGCCGAGTATTCACGAAAAGATAAGTTGAATAAAATTGTTTCAAATATTGAGTTCATCAAGTCAAGCATAGATAGATTTGATTGATATATATATATTTTTTATTCATCGTTGAAATGCAAGTTCTCAAAATATTTTCAGACAATTCGAAATATTTAGTGAATATATAATTATGAAATATTATCTCCTTTCATATGAAAAATAACATTCCATTTGTACATAAAAGCAAAATGTTAACTATCACATGTCAAATATTTGACAGAAAAATTTCCACTTATTAATTTCGCCCAGGGTACCCAGGGGGATAAAAATTTCCGGAAATTTTTTGGCAACTAAATAAAAACCAATTTTTTGATTGGCTGAAAAAGTGAGGTGTGAAATTTTCATGTAAATTTTTATCACGGCAATTCTCGATGAAATATTGAATCAAAAATTATTATGTATTAATTCATGCTTTTTCGCTTTTTATTTGGTAGGTATATACCGGGTGACAACGAAATTTTTGGACTGAGCGACATTTCTGGTTTTCAAGTTCAACCTTTGAAATTTGCATCGAAGATACAGTTCCTCAGAACCCATATTTTCCATGAAAAACCAATTGAATATCATTTCCGGTTATACTGGAAATAGACCTACGTCGAAAGTTTTAAATGAAACTGAGCTAAAAATGCCCCTTTCAATGACATATCACAAGTGGATATTCGTTTCCAATATGGCGGCGAATGGAGACATTTTTACTAAAATTAATATGGCGGCACTGTATTCGATCAAATTTTCATCAAGCAAACTAATAAAATAGGAATGATACAATTTGTTTAGTTTTTGATGAAACAAGCAAAAAACTTGACAACAAATGATTTTTTTAATTGAAAATAAAAAACACGAGGCATAGTGAGGCATAGTATGTCAAGAATTTATCTGTAGATACTGATTATGATTTAATGTTAATTTTTTTTATAATGTTCTCATGTTTCGTTACAGGTTTTGAGTTTTACAAGGTTTTCAATCACCAATTAATTTAGGCAAGACTAGTCGTTGCCGAACTACTTTTTGCCCTTTTTTACTTTCATACACCCACAATGCATGTATTACAAATACCAATCTGAGAACAACTACTTCCATGGCTAACACCACAACAGGTATTGAATTGCATCAAAGATGATACAATGGCAAGTGCTCCCTGTAACCAAAGAGCAGAATAGACAGAGTGATGTAGAATATTAGGATGGGACACAGCCTCAAGGCTGTCTATACAGACCTACCCTGCACTGGAGAGAGGCAAAACCTCGAAACTAGTCTATAAGTGTCCCCCCTGTCTGAATTAAAACAAAGTTCTGATATTTTTAGACG
Source organism: Chrysolina haemoptera (assembly GCA_958298965.1). Taxonomy (NCBI): domain Eukaryota; kingdom Metazoa; phylum Arthropoda; class Insecta; order Coleoptera; family Chrysomelidae; genus Chrysolina; species Chrysolina haemoptera. The sequence goes on along the minus strand of OY282584.1, from coordinate 48,028,210 downwards.
GAGCACTTGCAATTGAATTGATACTTGTGCAATGTTCCTCATTGCATGAGATACAATTGCAAATGCTCCGTGTAATCCACCTGCAGACTAGTTTCTAAGTTTTGCATCTCATCAGTGAAGGGTAGGTCACTACGGACAGCTTTGAAGCCATCTTTTTCCCGTTCGATCATCACATATCTCTGTCTATTCTGCTATTTCGTTACAGGGAGCACTTCCAAATGTACCATCCGCAATGAGAAACAGCATAATAATGGCATTGATATAACTCAATACCCGTCGAGGTATCCGCCAGGGTAGTAACTGTTTGCATACAGTTAATTATCATAATAGCCTACATGTATTGTAGGTGTATCGGCGTAAAAACTGGTTAAGACTATCGTTACTAAATGATCTTCAAAAAAAAAGTTCGAGCTTTAATTGTGTTCAGTTTTATTTTTTGAATCCCTGTCTTTGATGCGATTGATGATTAAAAAAAGAATTGCTTGAACAGTATTGCTAAAAAACGTTTTTGTTGACAAATATTTCATATCACTTAGAAGTAATTAACATTAAAGAACCATATTTTTTTGTAAAATCATAATTTGTCTTTCTTTTCGATATTAAAAAAAATGATTTTATTTAATTTTTCATTCTTTATTCAATTAACATCTTACTATGACCAAATAAATTAAAATTTAATAAAACCTATTTTTTCAATAAGGAAAGAACAGACAAATTATGATTTTAAAAAAATACTTCCTTACTATCAATTTTAAAAAGTGGAAAATAATTTTAAAAAATCGTTTTTAAGCAATTAAACAATTTTTTTAAGTATTGGTACATACTTACTACAGTTCCGGGAGTTGGAACTTTCCTGTAGGAAATTTCCTCCTCTTTTTGAATCTCATTTTAGATTTCACAAATCTCAATTAGTTCTTGAGATATTTGCAAAAAAACTAGCCAGCCCCTTTTTTTAGATAATTGCTTATAATAACTTTTGCAATTTGTGCGGAACTTTTTTTTTCAATCAACATGTTATTCCGAATCGAATGAAACCTTGTTCATATTTTTCAGATACTACCAAAAAAAATTGACCAAAAAAGCACTTGTTAACTAGACTATACCTGTGTGGTAATATGCATTTCGTTCTATTCTTCCTTTTCGAATATCATTATAGTTATACAAAGGTGGGTTTGTTTTCACGAAAATATGATCACCAAGCGTTAAAATATGATTTTTCGAACGTGACAAGAGTTAAACTCGGGTTATTGGTAGCAGTTATATACTTTTTGAATTTTAATTGTGAATTAATTTGCATAATTATTCTGGTTATAACAAACTTTAAATAATCTTTCATCGGGAAGTCTGCTACTCGGGAATTGTCCTACATTCATTCTAGGATTTGAAATTATTAAACGATAATCCCAGGAAAAAGACTATTTCACGTGAATTATTTCAAATAACGTTATTTTATTCATTTCTTGCAGATAAAATAAATGAACACGTGTACTCCGGCAAAAAATATTGGAGGGCCAATTACTTATATGTATATTTTTTCAAGTCTCGTTTGCGATGATAGTTCATCTTATTCTTATTATCTTCGTGGAAGACTGGTATCAATAAAAAATCTTACCAAACTCCTGCTCATGTCCTTGTTGGCGTTCCTCAGCATATTTTCTGCGAATACACTTTTGTTAACTGCATTCCTGGTATATCTTGCACAGTTTCTCAAAATCGAGAAGGCCATCTCGAAGTAATAATTTAACTTTTGACGAAGGTCCGCGTTTATCTGTCACAGACAAATTCCAACGAAGTTAACTGTTCTTCAGCGCACTCTGTAACATTCAACAGGTCAAACTCTTTTGCCACCACATCGAAGTTCATAAACAAGCTAACAGTCGAACGGTTTATCGCGCTGTTTTATGTTTCGTTCGTTCTCGGTCTAGCTCATTGATCTTAAGGTCTTGTGGTCGATTAGGGTTGAGTACGAGTTGCGCACGCATGTCATCCACTTTTTTTGTCTACCACCTGTCTGCTATCGAACAAGAGGGGCTGAGGAAACATTAAAATTATTTTTGGACGTGATGAAAATCACATGTACACTAATGGGTAGTTCATTCAAATGCGAAATTCGTAAAAATATATGTTTTTTCCATTTCATTTCATGGAATTGAAATGAAAAAGAGATATTATTTTTGCGAATTTCTCATTTGCATAAACTAGTCTTTACCCCGATAGAAGGTGTACTTCATCTCAAATGGATGACAATATAGGTAAAAATTCCTTACAGTACATAATAATAGAAATTGAAAAAAGTAGGTAGGTAATTTTTATTTGCAATGAATATTTGTAGATTTCGTGGTTCAAACCGCTAGGAAGGGTAGAGGGTAGATGGTAGATGGTACCCTTAGAATATTAAATATGGTCAAGTGGCACATCATTTTGATGGGTGTTCAATTCTCTTTCCAATAGTACCATGACTTATTATTTTTGATGAGCAGTTTTCGAAAAAATAGGTTCTGAACTTGCAAACGTAATTAGAACTTGCCAGCACTGAGCTGCGGTTTTCACGTTATTATAGATAGCCTCCCGTTCTTGTTACTTCTCTTAGTTCTCTTATAAAAAGCTTCTGATGTGTAGGTATAATTGCTTCTGAAGAGTCTGCTTTCCAATACTTTCTATCTCGCTGATGAACTTAGCAAAGCGAAATAGATTTTCGTCGACAAAAATGTATTGGCGATCAAAAGCGAGAGAAGCGAACCTTGATTCAATGAAATGACCGATTTCTGAGTCATATTTTTTAATTACATTCTCCCAATCTGAGTTTTTAAATAAATTTTCATTGAAAAGAAGAGGTAATTAAAAAAAGCAACTATCTGAATGAAAATGCAAATTTTCACTTTCAGGTTTTTTCTTTTCAGTTATTACAGTCTTTTCACAATCGGGTCAATGTGTTAAAATGCCATATTGCCAGATTGAAAAAAAAACTGTTTTTTTTCTGCACAAGGAAATAGTTATTTACCTAACAAGTTTCCGTAAGAGTTAGGTACAGTATTTTTCCTACGAGTGTTTTTGTCCATCTTATTTATGAAAAAAAAGGGTTTTAAATAAACAAGTTTTTATAATAATGCTACAAAATGACTAATAAAACAGAATAGTTACATAGATCATTTAGTTAGTCCTTAATATCATAATTTTCAAAAATACAAAAATCGTGCGGAAAAGTTACTTTTCCGCACGCTCGTAGGAAAATTAATTTTTCCTACGAGCGTGCGGAAAAGTAACTTTTCCGCACGATTTTTTGTTTTGAAAGTTGTACTTTTCCGTACGATTTAAAATCGTGCGGAAAAGTTACTTTCCCGCACGATTTTACTTTTCCGTACGATTTTTACTTTTCCGCACGATTTTTGTATTGTTGAAAATGATGATATTTAGGACTAACTAAATGATCTATGTAACTATTCTGTCTTATGTGTCATTTTGTAACATTATTAGAAAAACTTGTTTATTAAAAACCTTGTTTTTTTATAAATAAGATGGACAAAAACACTCGTAGGAAAAATATTGTACCTAACTCGTATAGAAAATGTCTTTTCCGCCCTTAACGGCATGCCCGAACTCCGCTACGCGTCGTTCGTGCAACTGCCGTCGTGTGCGGAAAAGTACTACTTTCCGCACTTGTTAGGTAAATAACTATTCCTTATACCTATATAACAATGACAAAATTTTCAGTGGTGAAAATCCCAGAAGAGAACAAATGAGTCAGCAAAATCTGTCATTATCTGAAGGTTATCTGCACAAAGAAAATTATTTTTCCATATTCCGTGCTGAAGCTTGGCAAAATAACTTTTATTCTCGAACGCAAAAGTAACATTTCGCATTCTAGATACAAAAATAACTATTATCGCTATATTTTATTGATCAAGGAAATAATTTATAGAATAAATGATCTGTCAATTGTCAACAGTTTCAGTTGATACGTCAAGTAGAGTACTTCGACCACGCCACTGAAGATGACTGCCGCATTTTTGGTGCATTTTTGGTGTATCTGTCGGTCCTGAAAATTTCGTAATTCTACCGTCTACGTCACAAATTACGGAAGATCGGAAGGGTTATTCCATGAGAGGTCAGACAAACTATATTTTCTATACACGTCCTACGTACTATTTGGTCAATTCCTTTTGTTTGAATCAGATGAAGTCGTGAGATTTGTCTCAGCTAGCTCTTGCAACACCTACAGAATGATCAAAGAGTCTGAAACACTTTTATATGATTGCTTTCGACATCTAAGTAGGAATTCCGAGATTTATTATGTGGGGAATTCCAACATGTATGTCGGAAAAGTCTTTAAAAAAAAAAGGGATATGTGGCCCTTCTGCTTTCGTACCAGCCTGTTCTCATCAATGTCAAACTTCATTACTCATTAGTTGAACTCGATAAGCATCGAGTGTTCGTAATCTCACCCGCTGATTCCCAACAAATCGATCACCCTGTTGCTGACTTGGTAGATAAACGAACGCACCGATTTGATCATGCGCAATAAAAATAAACAAACCGTTCATGGTCGTCGACCAATCCAAATCGACCAATTATTAGGCATTCCAATGACCTGTCAAAACAAATTCAATATGGCGGCTGAAGGCACACATTAGTTTGTTGTCATATTGTACTGTGTTAAATAAGTTGACTAAACGTTGTGAGATTTTCGTTTTTGTGACTGCCATAAATAGTTTTTATATTTCTTGGGGCTTATTAGTGGAATTCCTACGAAAAAATGCCTGTTACGTGCCTTGTAGTTGGTTGTGGAAGTCGTTACAACAGGGATGATGTAAAATTCTTTTCAGTGCCTGCGGTTTTAAGCCACAGGTTTGTTACGGATAAAAACGAATTATCTCAAAGGCGTAGGGCTTTATGGATAGCAGCAATTAAGCGGGACGATCTTACAGAATCTAAACTAAAGAACCAGAGAGTCTGCAGTAAACATTTTATTTAATCAAACTAAGTGGCCAGGTTTTACAATGATATTTACATTAAAAGTATTTTACATGCATAAGTCTGAATTACCTTTAGGCAAACCTGCTGCTTTAGAAGATGAAAATCATCCGGATTGGGTTCCATCACAGGAAATGGGGCACATATCTCAAAAAGTGCATAGGAAACGGGCTGATGTTGAGAGGAGAGGAAGAATAGATAAAAGAAGGAAATTTACTGTAAGTAATACAATCAACACGTTTATTTCATGCTTTTCAGGTCGATGGAACTTTTAAATATTAGCTGCGGTTTACAGTTTGACAGTTCTAACGAAAAGGTTCGATTCACTCGAAAAACATGAGATAAACGAGATTAATTTACTAAATTCTTCTTAACATACTCGTAATATTCTGTTAATAATTTTTAAAATATTAATAAAGAGTACTGTGTTTGTAAAATTGTATATATGTATATGATCTTAATTTGCCAAGAAAATAATTACTTATTTTTTCTGCAGGCTGAACAGGCTGACCTTGATGTTGAACTTGATTCAGAGGACCCAGACCATGATATTTCAGATACCGGCGTTGTAAAACAACCATCATTTTAGATTGTTTTGGTGTTTTTATTGAAAAACCTGCTTCTCTAAGAACACAGATAAAATGCTGGTCACATTATAAACACCATAAAACTGTAAAATTTTTGATAGGAATTACACCACAAGGTACAGTAAGCTATATTAGTAAAGCATGGGGTGGGCGTGCTTCAGACAAACAAATTGTTGAAAACAGTGATTTCTTAAATTATATTACACCTGGGGATATTGTTTTGGCTGATAGGGGTTTCTTAATAAAAGAAACATTAGGAGTTTTACAAGGCAAACTAAGTCATACCTGCCTTCACAAAGGGTAAAGACCAGTTACATCCTATGGATATTGAGGCTACAAGACATATCGCTCATGTAAGAATACATGTGGAAAGAATTATTGGTATGATAAAAAATAAATTCAATATTTTCAAAGATACCATACCGATATCTATGATAAAAAAAGGAAATGACCCTGACAATTTAAATATTTTAGATAAAATTGTAACGGTTTTTTGTGCTTTAGTTAATCTTTCTCCTCCGATTGTCCCTCTCTAATTAGTTTCGTTTTTAACTTTGCAATAATTCTTTTATATTGCATCTGCTTCGAGATACATAAATGTATCAGTTAGAATGAATTAATAAGGCCCTTGTTTGTTTTGTTTGAAAAAACTATTTATCATAATGGCTTGTATTAAATTATTAATCTATTTTTAAGTATATTACTATATAATTTAATTGTAAGTGTACTAATACTCTACACCATATATTATGTATTTAGGAATTTTTATGTCAACATAGAATAAGAATTAAAACAATTTTATTATTTTTATATGTTTTATTTCAGTTCACCTTCCAATATAAATGAGACAATATAAAAAATATCATATACACAAAATTAGAGTAATTGTTATGCAAAGTGTAATTAACTTGACATGTACCCAACTAAAAGTCAAAATCCAATGTTCATAGTCTACTGAAATTAATTTTTTCTACAATGTGTAATAGGGTTTGAAATAAACGTCAAACTTTTGAGAAAAGTGAGTTGAATTTTTCATTATATTTTATTTCCAGATGTAAATTTCATTTATTTATATTTTTTTTCACATATTATATTAGGCGACAAGTTGTGGTTATTTCAATATAGTATTTTCATGAATACAGGGTGAGGGATAATGAAAAGACTGATGGGATTTTAAAAATGTAATGAAAACCAGTGTTATGATGAATATCAGCACAAAACTGAAAATTAACAACTAATTAACAAATTATAATGTAGAAGTAGAAACAATACATTTTTTGCAATACCATATTTGGAGTGTCAAATAATCCCACACATTCAAAATGAAACCAACCTATCTCACAGTCTTCTCCATCACACTGAATCATAGGTCTCCCATCATCTACACCATGGCAAATACACCAATGATTTATTTCAGCCATTCCCTCTTTCCTTGTAAAATACTTTCCCAAGAGCTCAGGCATTATGATCTCTGAATGAAAATTTACAGCAATTTGACTTTCCTTTTCAAAAAATTGAAAATCTGGCAAAATTCGTTCTTTAAAAAAAATGTTGGGTGACCATACAACAAAATCACAATATTTTAATTTTGTTACAAACATTTGCATTTGCACTTGATAGTAGTAACTATGAGATTTTTTTAAAGTTACCTTATTATTCTCCCTAATCAAACATGAACTTTTTAAAGATACAGATTCATTTATGTCTACAAATTTATTTGTATATAACAAATATGGACACTTTACTTCCAGACATCCCCCAAAACAGCACTCACAAAACACTAGTCTATCAGGGGATGCACCAAAGCAAGGATACTTTTCACTTATCAAAAATCCAACTTCGTTGACCAAAAACGAGTCATGATTGTCACTCATATACTTTTGATACTCTTCAACAGCAGTAGCTTCATGATTTATTCCCCATAAAGTAGCTCTATTACAAAATAAAGTTTTTGTTGGATAACAAATAGATTTAATCAGCGACAAAGAAGGTTTGACTTTGTTTGTTTTGCAAACAGCTCTAAATTTGGATGCTGTGATCCTACCAGCCCTTTGTATATACCAATTTCGGTTTTCAGATTGGTTTCTAGTTGATTTTTCTATCTTCATAATTTGTTCATGATCTAAAGAAAAATTGATTGTCTTGGATATTTTTTATAAGCTCCAGGTAGGTTTTAGTTATGTGACTCTCATCGAATATATGTAGCACAGACGGAAGAATTTTGTTTACTTGTGCTGCTATACTACTAGCAAATGGTTCCACTATTCGCATAATTGCAGCATTATTTCCCAATTCCTCGATCTTCTTCAAGATATTTTGTATGTTAAGTGGTAGTGGTATAACACCCCTATTCTTCTGTTGACCAGCTGAAGGTTTTCCCCAATCCATTTCACTGACTGGTACTAAGGGCACTTGTGAAGAGGATGATGGCATCGTCCAACTACTCAGTACGTCTGTGCAAGTTATTTCAGTCTTTCTTCTATTTGCATATTCAGCTGCAAATAAAAGTGCACCCACATGACTGCAAACTTCACTATGTCCAGCCATACATGTGCAATGTGCTGTTGATACACTTCCATCTTTGGCCACAATGCACCAAACGTCCAATGGTTTTTCATTTCCTCTCTGAGAATGCTTGACCTGAAAAAATAGCTGGGTGAACAAAAATCAATAGAAATGAATACAACGTTCTTGACACGTTAAGCGCTTTGTGAATAAATATTACACACATTTGACTGGTCCCTAGCACCATGTTTATAGATATTATTCATAGTCCATGTTTGTGTTTAAACCTACAGGGATATTATTTTCCAGATAACGCTGTATCTCTTTTCGTGTAACCTTCCACCCACAGAGCTTTGGACCACCCTGTATGTGAATAAAACAAAAAACAATTTCTAATGAAAACTTAAATCACTGCTTATTCTGACAACGTCAGATTTTTGTACTTGGCAGTGAAAATTGTATAATTCTTTGTATAAGAGCCTCCCCTAAGTTCAAGCCCTCTTGTCCACCCATAGAAAGAAATGGTGTCATTATAACTATTAATGTACAAAAAGATTGTCAAGATATTTCTACGTACAAACAGAAGTAAAATATTGATGTACTAAATGCATGAAATCTAACATGAAACACTCAAACACTTGACTATTAATTCAATTCTATCTGCTCATAAAGTTCTAACGAAAACTCACCTTTCCCACTAAAATGTAGAAACCATTCACCACCTTTGTCCCCACATTTACAACAAAGCCCGACTCAAAATACTTGAATGATTGCAAACTTTTGTAGGCCGTCATTTGCTCTTTGGTGTAATAGCTATGGGTTAGCACTAAATATGAAACAATATCCATGTTTGTGACAGGTGGAATTCCATGAATTGAATTATCTAGTTCCTGAATGTTCAACGTAAAAGGGTCCACACATTAACTAACTTCAACTTCATTTGATATCTGTAAATAAATATTTTTCACAACCAGGAAACAAACTGCTGTTATGTAAACAAAAGACAAATTGGATATTTCAGCTTACCTTTTACCAATATCTGGATTTTGCAACAATAATTTCTTGAAATAAACACTCTGCATCTTAAAAAGTCTATACACAACACAAAAACTCAGGCAACTTTGGAAATAATGCCGTTTTAAATGATCAAGTCACCAGGTACCAATGGTTTTTAATGACACTTCGTAGAACTGTTTGCCTTCAGACGCCATATTGGGTCACCTGATTTGGAATGCCTTATTGGTCGATTTTCCAATTAAATTTTAAGGTTATGTCTAGGCTGTGACAGTGACATCAGAAGAGAAGTATATTTTCAGATTCAGCAAAAAAAATGTACCATATTGTCATATGCTCACATAAAAAATGATTTTATAAGCTAGGGAAAGATTTTAGGACCAAATTTTTAAAGATAACAGTATCTACCTAGCTGAAAACTCATAGGCAAGAGAGAATAATGCTTATTTTATTATGGATTTGCGTAGGGCTGGCTTATTTTGAAGTAAATGCCGCCCAAGATGAACTGAAAGCGGTTGTTGTGGTATGTAATAAATTGTAAATTGGTTATTTTCAGAAGATTTGATATTTTTTCACAGATATACAGACATGGAGACAGGACCCCTATTGAACCATACCCTACAGACCCCTACAAAAATCGGTCCTACTGGCCAGTCGATTTTGGACAGCTAACAAACGTGAGTTGAAACATTTAATTCTTTATCCTAGTTTTTTGAAGTTATTAAATTCTATGGGATATCATTTTTCGTCCCCTGTTTTTTCATTAAAAACGTTCTCGTTGTTTCCCTATTGATGAACTCTTAATTCTTAGCCTGCATGAATCGGCCAACAAATTAGGTGGACACCTATCACTAATTAATAGGCATGGAAGATATCCCCATTAGCCATAAATATGAAGAAGAAGAAAAAACTTCGTCTCACTTCCTTTGTATGGGCGTATGAGAGGTTAGGATCGAAATCTTTGGAGTTGAGAACCCCCAAGGAATTATAATGGACGGACATACTGACCTTCATGAGAAGGTCACGAAGGTTCGAAAAGGAAGACCTTCAAGTGAACCGAGCTCACTTGCTAGGGATTAGACAGTGCAATTTCTAGTTCCTTAGCAACTGAACTCGGTTCACTTGAACCATTGTTGAACTTGTCTTGTACAACTCGCCCTTAGAGGGTTTAATCTGGCCTAGCTTGAGGTGTTATTCCCATAACAGTCAAATGGGAGTAGGACTTGACTGTTCTGAAAAGGAATAAGGTGTAGTATATCATTGGCACATAAAACTCCATCAACCACCTGAGAGAAACATAAGGTGGAAGTTTGGCGAGAACTGCTTGGTTCAGATTTGGCCATAGCTTCGCCATATTTTTTTGTGTATAGCTGTTTTTTTCAGATATTAATTGTCCTCTTGCAATTTTCGAGGTGAATCTTACTTGCAAAGAACTGGTGCGAGTTCAGAAGCAAATATATACTTCTGTAGTATTTTTAAGATATAAGTACTATTTTTGTTTGTCAGGAGCGATATATTTAGAAATATACAATGTATTTATTCAATTGAAACTTTGTAGTAGTGCTATAAGTCAATTAATCCTTTTCAGAAAGGAAAACTTCAACATCTCCAATTGGGAAAATGGCTTCGAACCCGTTATGATGGATTTCTTCCTTCGATCTACTCTGAAAAGGATATTCGTATACGGTCAACAGACGTTGATCGAACACTTATGTCTGCTGAAGCAAACCTGGCAGGCCTCTACCCACCCCTTGGTAGCCAAGTTTGGGATGCAGAGATGAGTTGGCAGCCTATACCAGTTCACTCCCAGCCTGAATCAGAAGATGCCTTACTGGCAGCTAAAAAACCTTGTCCTAAGTATGATAGGTTGATGAGACAACTATTCAAGACAGAATATTTCCGAAATATTTCACATAAAAATCACGATCTCTACGCATATTTGACCAGGTACTCAGGAGAGACAATATCAGATTTGAAAACTGTTGAATTCCTTCATAACACTCTTTTCATTGAGACGTTATACAACTATACATTGCCTGATTGGGCAAGGAAAGTTTTTCCACAGAAACTTCAACCATGGGCTTTTTTAAGCTTTGCTCTTCAAGCTTTCACACCTGAATTAGCTCGACTAAAAACGGGTCCGCTTTTCGACCACATTGTTAATTTTTTCAAGAACCATTCCACAGAAACTGCAGGAAATCCAAAGTTGTTAGTTTTTTCTGCCCATGATACTACCATAGCTAACGTACTCAACACTATGGGTGCTTTTGAATACCACTCACCCCCTTATGCTAGCTCGATACTGATGGAGCTGAGAAAACGGAGCAATGGTAGGAATTATGTAAATATATTTTATAAAAATACTAGTATTCCCAGGCCAATCAACCTCAAGCACTGTGAGTTTAATTGTGATCTGGTTGATTTTACTACAATTTTGAAACCGATTATGATAAATTTGCATGAATGGGAAATTGAATGTAGGCTGAAGTGGTCTAACGACTGGCCATTGACTTTCCAATGGAATATAATTTTGTCTTGTTCAATATTGACTGTGATTCTTTTGGCGACTGGAACAATTGTTGGTCTGAAAAAAGCTCGAAAGGAGAGTGAGACTACCAAATATGTTCAGGTGCCAAATGAGGAATATGCCTGAATTTTCTTGGAGAACTTCCATTTCACTAAACACGATTGACAGTAGTATATTCAAGTTAAATGAATGGGTCGAGTGAAAATAATACTTCACAAATTTAAATTTACACAATACTAACACTTAATGCTAACAGCTGTTTCGATACTATGTCATCTTCTGATTAAAAACAAGATATTTTGTTTGTTGAGTATGTATGTTGTTTGAGCGGCAAATATTTAAAATACATACATAATATATACATACATAATTTTTCAATCACAAACCCACCCATACAATTAGAACAACAATTTACAATCAATATATGCACCCATACTCCCATAAACTCGCAGCATACCACTCCATGATACAGAGACTAATAAATATCCCGCGTACCCAGTCAAATTTCCAAAAAGAATTGAACAGAATCAAATTTTAAAACAAAAACAAAACCGCAAAACTTTGAATTTAATCTATCCCCAAATCAAATAAAAGAATGACCTTCGTTTTGCATATCTAACATATCGCAGTTATTCAACAAACAAAATATCTCGTTTCCTTTAGAAACAAGGCATAAATGTAGCATTCAAGAAATATAACAATTTGCATTCATTTATAAATGATTCAAAGTCAGTACGGGATAAATTCAAAAAATCTGGGGTTTACAAGCTCAAGTGCGACGACTGCAATGCCTTATATATAGGACAGACTGGCCGAAGTTTCAACCAGAGACTCGATGAGCATTTGATAAGTTACAGATTGAACAAACAACAAGATTCAAACTATGCCAATCACTTCATAGAATATATTCACAATTTCACACAAAATCCGGAAATTCTACACGTTCAACCAAAAACTCTAAACTTTTAGTATTTAAGGAGATGGCATTCTGTATTTAGGTTAGTTTATAACTCGATCAGAAGATGACAGTGTGTCGAAACAGCTGTTAGCATTAAATGTTAATATTGTGTAAATTTTAGAGTATTATTTTCACTTGACCCATTCATTTAAAATGAATTTACACTTATTAAATGCCGAAACTGTAACAATATATTCAGGTTAGTTATATTTCATTGAATATATTTTACAGAATCTGAGGTGCACAAAATCCAATTTGCATAGCACACTTGATTGGCCATGAGTGAACTTTGTAATTGATAGTTTGATATCTATATCTTCAAAACAAACATTTCCTAACATTTGCTTTGTAAATAAAACATCCAGTTACACAAAATCAACACGCACAAAATCCAATCACATCAAACTTGGTGTAAGTTTAACTTGAAAATTAGAGATTATTTTGTAAAAACTTTTGAAAAATTGTGTTTGTTTGACACAACCAAATCTTAGGGCACACCACTGTTTGCACAAAGATTTGTACTGGATGTTGTGGGCATTGTTGTACACACTTAATCTCGTGCTCCTTGGATGTCATGCAGTGGATCTATTATATTTCCAAAATATTCGAGAAATGTATCTAAAAATATTTTTCGGAACAGATTTGGGCATTGTTATTGTAACTACACTAGTTCTATACAATCAATATAATGTCTATAATATGTAGATATTTACAAGCGTAACCAAGTGAAATGTGATTCTGATTCACCATTTTTCAAGTTTGATTGTTTTATTCTATGCAAGATTATTGTGATAAAAAAAGTTTCATTTTTGTTATTTATTTATTTATAAGTAGTGAATGTTGAGTTGAAAGAATTTCCCAGCTGCAGTTGAAACGTTTGGAGATTTTAACTAAAGAAGACCACTGCCAAACCCGGAAACCAACCAAAACATTAACTATGATGATATGATTGTTATTTTGTTGTTCTTTTGTTGATCATAAATTTTTACATCCTAGGTGAACAACAAGTAGTTATGTTACTTTGTTTTAATATACCTATTCAGCAGAACTGAATTAAGACTCATTTATTGTATGAGTGTTTTATACGCTAATAAGACACGAAATGCAATACAGAATTTTATTCACATCTGATATGTTAACGAACACAAATACTTTTCCCAATTTGAAAGCTTCTTTGACGTTTATGACAGTTTCTGAGAAGGTTTTGATATAAAGGAGTTGATGAAACAAACATACGTCATTCTCGATGACTTGTCGAATCAATATGAGTTATAAGACACTGGTGTTTTATTGACTTCATAACACGTTTATAAACAGAAGCATTATGACTTTATAATATGGTTGGTTTCAAGGAATATTCTTACTAATTACAAACTGAACTTGAATGATCTGATTTCAGATATTCTCGAAAAAGTTTTAATTCAGAATAAAAGCAACACTTTTTGCTATGATATTGTAACGTCTATGAAATCCACTATATTGAAGATTGAATCGAAGTGATTTCGTTTATTTATGTATGTGTACGAACTCAGGATCAGAGAGATAACACTGATGGGTTTCTCAAAACAATACGTTTTTCAAAACTTGTTCTTCACATCATCTGGCTGTACTCTCACGAGCAACCCTCGGAAGTCTTTGAGAGACTTATGGGATCTAGGAATGATGAGGGCCTTACCTTTTAACGTGAGATCCAAACCATTGTCGAGAATTCCTACTGGAAAATGGTCGTCTCCAACAGTTATGATCGACACCACCCAACTTATCCACTACCGTTGTCTTCTTGACCGAGTTTCTCAGCTTGCTATTTGTTTCATCAATCATTAAATATATGGTATATCTGCTACCTTAATGCTGAACTCCAGGTAATCGAATATTGTAAAGATGTATGAAAATGCTAATTTTTGACTGAATAATTTTTTCCAATGACCTATTTTATATTAGGGTTTGCTGTTTCATACCCTATAACTCGATTTTTTGCTCAATTTTAAGTTCAAAGTGAGAAATGTAGATTGATCATTTACTTTTTTAAATTTTACCCAATTATTTTTTGTGTACTTAATCTTGTTTCGGATAAAGAATTAATTTTTATATTAAGTTAGAGCAGCATACCAAAACTTCTAATTGACTATTTGTGTGAATGAAAATATGTATCACCTTTCTTTGATGTAATCTACGTGGCTGGATTCTTCTGAAAATATAGTCACAGTATTTTGAGTACCAATATTTTCGTTTTATTTCTTAGAAAGTCTTATACTTCTACTTCAAAACCAATAAGATGCCTTTTTTGACTCATTCACATGGCAACCAGAAATAATGCGATTTTTTTTTGAAATACAACAATCCTACGAATGAGATATCTTGTGTTTCAAGATATATACAGAGTGACCGCCAAAAAGTATGTACCATATAGGAAAAAAGTTTATTATTAGAGTATTGGAAAAAAGATGAAAAAGTTTGTGCATGTCCGATAACCTAATGATCGATTTTGACACATGTCACGTGATCGGTGGTATGGCAGCAAATTGAAAAAAATTGTAAAATGGCAAGATATCGAAAAAAGTTATTTGAAAAAGTTTCTTAGAATTCAATTTTATACACATATAACAATTTTTTTTAAATATTTTCCTAGCTGTATAAAAAATATCAAATTATTTTCTCATGAATAGCTTGACCATACTGAAATATTTGTATTTCAATGATAATAACAAAACTTTCTCATTTTCTCCACACCAGAGAGCACTAAATTAAAAAAATAAATTTTGTCAGAACCCTTGCTGATTATTGCGATGATAGGGAAATCCAAAAATATCGTGTTTTCCGATTAAAATCAATTTTTGATGATAATCGTGCACGAACGGTTCGCTTCGCACATAATCTTAAAAATAGTGCGTCAAATTAAAGAGGCTAGAGTTTTCAACATTGCATGCGAAGTGAAACGCTCTAACACGATTATCATCAAAACTTGACTGTGATCTAGAAAACCCCATGTTTCTGAAGTGTCATGTCATCACAATGGTCGTGGAATTCTGATATAACTGTTAGATACGAACCAACGTAACAGCCAGCGTTTTGACAAAATCTAAAATTTAGACCTCTGGTGTGGATAAAATGAGAAAGTTTTGTTATTATCAGGGGTAATATAATAAGTGGTATGGAATTTCAAAATTCATTCAAAACTGATTGGTTGTTAGGCAAGGAAATATATTGTCATTGAAATACAAATGTTTCAGTATGGTCAAGCTATTCATAAGATAATAATTTGATATTTTTGTACAGCTAGAAATTAGTGTTATGTGGTTATTGTACAGACGAAATTATGTTGGGACTCAGGACATATCTTCGGTTTTTCTAATTTATCTCAGAAACCTCAACTTTTAGGTATATGGAATGTTATGACTTTTAGGTTGAGTATCGATGAGCCTGACTGATGTCAAACGCTTATTTGTCCATTTACTTTTCCAAAGAAAATATGAAGGAAAATATGACGCATATCAACGTAACTACGCCACTGGTTTACGAAAATAAAAAATTATAACTTCAAATAACCAAATTGATAAACCTTGATTTGTGTACCAAGTTTGATATTTTTTCCTTCAGGAGTTTTGGAGAAGAAAAATTAAAGCTAATTTTATTTCGTACTTTCGACATCCTGTATCTCAGAGGGGATGCATTTTAGGACATTACTTGATAGGAACTTTTCACCTTGAAATGAGGTGAGGAATCTGTAGTTGTAGTTTGTCGCTCTTATTCTGACTCATCCTGTATATTGTATTGTATATATTGTAACTATTTAGATGCTTTTTGAAATCTTCGTTGGGATTATGTTCGCGGTATATTTTCCTCTTTTTTTTAATCAAAGTAACGATGAATGATGGTAGTTCGTGCAGATAAGGTTTTTTCACATACCAATTTTTAAAATAATCGAAATATATTCACAAATCTGAAATGTGAATTTGGAAACCTAACCTCCGACCCTGAAAACCGTCACCTACCAATTTTGAAAAGGATCGGACCATATTCACAAATTTCGTCCGCCATCTTGAATTCATGAACTTTGAGAAAAAAATCATAATCTCTGACCCAGAAAACTCTCCATATCAATTTTGAATAGAATCGGATAGTATTTACAAATCTCTCCGCCAAAACATCCGCCAAATTTGAAGTTATTCGGACGACTAGAAGTGGGTCCAAATGCACTTGCAAAATGTGCCGACAAACAAGAAATACAATTGAAAAGTAATTCTATTCACAATAAAGTCGATGAATACGAATTGATAAAATATACCATCGAGTTTTCGAGAATAAGCTCAATTATAATTCTGAGAACAGATTTTCATTCAGAATTCTCTCATTCCCAAATATCAGGATGACGCCAATTGCGGCGGCGTTAGCATCTCGCAAAACTACACGATACCACAGGTTATAGCTTATAAACTGTGACGATACGTTATCAGCAAGCTAATCCGAAACCCTGAAGCTGAAGTCGGAGACCAAGGGATTCATAATCGCCGGCCAGGATGGTGTCTTCAACACCTTGGTCAACCATAGCTGTGTGATGGGTTATGAGATCCCTGATACTAGATGGATGGCCTGCCACAGGATGCCTGAGACCATGATGCATTTGCCGTCAGCATATCCAGCATATGTGATCTCAGCCTATATCCACAGGCATACTAACGCGGCGCTACGAGTGTTATACCACCCCTCACGACACTCGGTATAGACGAGGCACCGGTGTTGCTTTATGCTCTGAGAAATATCGAGTCCTTTGTGGGAATGAGAGGTACCGAAAACTACTTGTTCCCATCCTCAGTTACATACAAGCCGATAAATCTCATATAGTCCTCTACTGTCAAAGTAAGATGTCTTCTGAAGAAACGAACAACAACCGAAAAGAGGAGGAAAAACAGACGAAATATCGAGATTTACTTTTCTGTAGATTCACTCTGTGAAAATGGTTACGATAATAGGGTCCTTGCCAGTGTGATGTATTTGCTACTTTCGTACATAAAAATTATACC
This sequence comes from Chrysolina haemoptera, assembly GCA_958298965.1. Taxonomy (NCBI): domain Eukaryota; kingdom Metazoa; phylum Arthropoda; class Insecta; order Coleoptera; family Chrysomelidae; genus Chrysolina; species Chrysolina haemoptera. The sequence continues at coordinate 48,010,627 of OY282584.1, read as the reverse complement.
TACATGTTGCAACATATCAGAAATCATAGCCGGACGAATGCAGAAAGCTGTCATCTTCGATTCCTTACACCTGCTCAGGACACACGATTCCCGGACCAAATAGCTGCTTCTCCCACAGTTTATGGAGTGGTTATTGAAGTTATGATGAGCCCTGCGCACACTCCGAATCATCATAAACACTCATAGTGTGTACCTAAACTCTTAGTATAGTACGGTTACTATTGTTATTTGCCGTGGCGCTCCGGAGCGATTAACTGATTTTTGGCGAGCTATTAATTTTTCTGCTGAAAACCTACAGTACTATCCAGGGTGGTCGGTGCACACTCCAAGCAGGCAAAACTCGGATCACACTATCGATTCTGATACCATCAAGAAAAATTCTATAGCACTCTGAAATCAAACCTGGTTATGCGCTTGCAGAAGTTTCAACAGGTGATACTTAGCACAGCTCAACAGTGTATTTACAGAATAGAGTTGCCAAGCTGTTTGAAAAAATTACTACAAATACTATCTGTGACTAAACGATCATTTATGGCAGCAAATATGTGTACACTAAATGCCATTTTGGTTATGTTAGAAAAAAGATATTAAACAAAGGTACCCATTTGATAAATAGATCCAAATCTTTAGTGAAAAATTTATTTTGCTATAAATTTATACAAATTAAATCGAAAATATGTCTTACTACTCACTAGTAATACTTTTTATACAAGTGCTTCTCTAATAAATTGCACAAAAAATGAATTTTCCAAAACATCAAAAACAAAAAAGTTATTCACCTCAATCATAGAAAACGTAATTCTAAATTATTTACATACATAGAAATGTATGTTTTTCATCACATATAAAAACATAATATTACAAACTTTGGTACATACATAAAAATACATAAAAGCTGAATTCATTGGATTCAGCTGCTAGCTAGACAAAAATAAAGCCCTAAATGAAAAAGTATGACAGTTTTTTAGGGCTCTACTTTGTGTTTGGCTTCTACATAAACATAAAACATTTTCATTGAAAATTCGAGATAGTGTCCCAGTTGTTGGTATTTGATTTATATTTTTTGAGTATGTGCAACATGAAAAGCTGAATTCTAAGATTTTACTCACAGTGCCTATACATGGGTTACAAGTAATAAATAAGTATCAATTAAAATAAGCAATATTTTAAAAATTATAGTTATTATTATTTTCATGTCAATTAGTCTGTTGAAGCTAGTGATTTGTTTAAACAAAAAATTAACTGTTCAAGCGAGTTTCCCAAAAAATATCTCTACTTTTATGTAGAGCACAGACGTTTAGTCAGAAACCTTCATATTTTAATATTGTAGCGTGAATGGAAAAGTGTGCAGGTGCTATTAAACCACTGAAATAATTTGATACAAATACTCAAAAAATACCTAATTTGAATATATAATGTAAATTGAAAAGAAAAAATTTGTCGAATAAGGTAGTATCCTGCAAACCATCACCCATAATCAACATAATCAAAAATATGAATGTTTTAGCTGCCAAAAGGATATTTTAGAGTCAATGCAAGATTACGCATATAAAAAAATGATATATAATTATTCATGACGAAAATTAAATAACTTTAAAACCCATATATTTTTCAGCACATGCTTTTCAGAAACCGTCATAAATTTTTCATATATTTCAAAATGAAAATGTCTAATCATATACATCCTATATTTTTAATCTTGCTTGTGAAAGCACATAAAAAGTAATCTCAGAAACTCATTCATAATTATTTTTGTTTCACGAAGGGTCTGGAAGCCACACTCTTTCTTTTTGTTAAACCCATGTTTAAACAAGGGACTTTTGAGTTTCAAGTCAATAATAAAAAAAAGAAGTGATGCCTTTCTTCGGCACCTTCATATGATTTAGTAAGTTTAAAATATAAAATAAACAATGCCTTACAACTGAAAACGTTAGGACGTTCATTAAAATTTTGTCAATTTCTTATTTTTTTTTCATTCAGTCGAAATTGTTTCTCTTTCACATTCATAATCTTTTGGTTCACTTTTAAACCTTTTGCCTAATATCGACTAGTTTGATTTCTCTAACTTGAAGATTATGTTCACTTTTAGCGGCAAACTTGATGAGAGCCTGCGTAGAAATTTGTAAGGCATGTCGACAATCTAGCCTTGTCAACTTCTCACACTTTGATAAATGCTCTAAACTATTTTCCGTGACCAACTTGGAATGACTCAAGTCGAGCGTTATCAAGTTTGCAACGGTATTCGCTGGTTTGGTGGAAAGTTGCGCTATACCCGCGTCAGAAATTCTCGCACACGAACTCAAACTCAGATGTTGCAAACTGGGCAAATACTGCATAACGTATCGCATGGCTATATCGGTTATATCAGTTCCAGCAAGTTTCAAAGTCTTCAAATTACGAAAGCGGATTTTTTCTGCGGATAATCCCGACCTAGATTCGTTATTCGGTCCTAGTATTTCCCGCAGAGCAGAATCGCTGAAATCAGAAATGAAACTCAAATCTAACACTTGCAATACAGCTGAATGGTTGGTACGTAGGGATATGGCGGTCTTCACATTAACACTCACTAGTGACAGTTCCTTCAGTTGGTTTAGTCGCTGTATCAGCCAAGGTAATTGAAATTTGTTGATATGGCACCAGTCCAATTGCAGTATTTCAGGCTGCCGCCTGACGATGCCTTTCAGTATATCTGACGATATGTGTTTACGGTTAAAAACCATTCTCTTCCACAAGGAAGGATCTACTGTATAAGTGGCCCAGGTTTTACAAACTAAAGCACTGTTAAGCAGGTCCTTTGGTGACAAATACTTAAAAACTTGAAGTATGCAACGTTTGTCCATGGCGAGATTATTTGTGGGCAACGTGTTGAGCATCATGATGGGTGCAGGTCTCACCACCACCATCGGTTTTTTAAGAATTTTAGTAGAATTGCTAACTATCTGATGCGCTAGTTGCATTCTGAAGGCCGTTTTTCTCGGGGGATCACTCACTGGTACAATTTTTGTTTCGACTTCCGTAGATTCACTCGATCGTCTTTTCTTAATGGGTAACAGTTCTTTATTATCTCTTTGTTCACTTTCACTTCCCGAATCTGACATTTGTTCTTGATGGTGTTTATTGTCAAAAGCACTTGAAGCATCCGAACTTATCGACATTCTACGCATGTCTGATGATTTTTGTCTAGCACGAAAATGTCTAGGTCTATAGTCCGTGTTTTTACCCAGCTTACAACAAATTGGACATTCCCAAGAATTTGGCATATCTTCGTTGATGTATCCAGTAAATTCTGGATAGAGGCGTTGGACGCACAAGGTATGGGCGATTTCATAGCAGACCTGAAAAGCAGGAAGAATTATTAACTTTCAAATGATGAATGTAATGAATTTATTTTGCATAGATAAAATACTAGTAGCTTGAAGGGCCTCAGGAATTGAAAAAAAAAATAAAAACAAGGTTCGACTCAAACGCATCTTTCTTCAAGGATACACACACAAATGTGCAAATTTAATTACGGGAATACGAGGATGTATTGATATCTAGTTAGCCTAGAACAGTTCCATTGATAAAAAAAATATTGCTTTAGTGCAACAATCAATAAGTTATCAGAAGTGCCAGTGTAGAATTTCACGTCAAAAAGTCAAACCAGCTTTGCGCAATAAAATTTGAAAAAATGTCAACCAAAATTATGAAAATAGAAAAATTGGATTATCGATCCATCATTGAGTACCTGTATTTGAAGTGCTTAAGAGGTAAGCAGACTCACGAAGAAATGCTTGGTACCCTCGGCGAACAATGTCCTTCATATGTGACTGTGACAAATTAGATTGAAAGCTTTGAAAGAGGTAAATTTTTCATTAAAGATGAAGAGCAATCAGAAAGGCTAGTTTCTGTGTACGCGTACATCATATAGTTCACGACGATTTGGGCATGAGAAAAAAGTTCTGCAAAATGGATCCTTAAATGTCTGAAAGTTGACCAGAAGCGTGCAAGGGTAGAGGCATTGCATTAGATCTGTGCTTGGTATGAAAAAGATGCAGACTTCTTAAGCTTGTTACTGTGGGTGAAACTTCTATGATCCAGAAACAAAGCAACAATTGATGCAATGGACACACTCTGGTTCTCCAAGGCCTACGAAGTTTCGTTGTTCAAAAATCTGCTGGAAAAGTTCTTGCTTCAGTTTTTTAGGATTATCTTGGAATAATCATGATTGATTATCTGGATAATGGTAGAACAATAACTTATAATTACTATTACACGTTACTGAACCCTTTGGAAGAACAAAATAAGGAGAAGAGACGTGGAAAGTTATATAAACGTGTTTTGATTTTGCTGGACAATGCTTCTGCACACAAATCACATATTACCATGCAAACGAATCGTAATTTGGGGTACTAATTATTCTAACAACCCCCTTATTTACCAGATCTGGCACCGTCTAACCATCATATCTTTCCTCATCTGTAAAAAACGTTCAAAGAAAGAAGTTAGAGGCCTGGTTTGCAGATATTTCTCTTACTTAATTTGTGTTTCATTCAGAAATTATGACTATGTCAATGTCTACACTTTGATAATAAACATAACAATTATTATTATTACTTACAGAACACTCCATGAGGTTACTTGCACTCTCACAACGTTGTGGACCTTTCTGCAAAGGTGTGACTGGCGTCTGCATCCATCCATCTAACCCACAATAAGCACAAGCTGCTGTAACAGGTAGCATCGGTTGAAGACACTGTCTCATGTTGCATGTTTGTTTTGCTCTGCCTGGTCCCCCAAATTTCACCATGTCAAGACAGAAGCTGCATTCACCACAATCATTCCGTTGACAAGCCTCACATTTTTTACACCTGGAATAGAAATGCCAAATTTAAAACAGAAAATTATGTTAGTGATCTTGTCATTAGCTCCAGAGGTTCAACTTGGTGCTACGACAAACAGAGCAAGGCACTTCTTGGTGAATAGAGTGAACTATCTAGAAACTGAGGACCCAAACTTTATCATTTATTAACAGCATTGCCTATTTTTTACAAAAATATTTAATATTATATGTATAAGTTATAACCATCAGCTAGAAGTAAGAGGAAAACAACAATTAAAATATTTGTCAGTAATATTTTCAAATGGCTCTAAAGATTAATCAAAACGCACTTAGCCTATATAAAATATATTTGCAATTCTTACGGCCGCATGTATAGTCATTTGCCAGCGCGGCGACTATCATTCTGGCCATAATTGGTACAATAAAAAGGTACTATAAAATTCTGTTTTTAAGTTTAACAACTGTGGAATTTATACCACTATTAATTCTTTCGTGGATTAGTGTAAGATCTGATTCCCATCTTCTATGAGCTGAAGTGAGTTAAGAATGTTCAATATTGTTTTGTAGGTACATTCGCCAATATGATATCCTGGTTTATATGCAGAGTGGGTCCTCAAAAAGTTGTTTTGAACACTCTCAAGCAAATCCATAGCCACCAGAGGGTCAAGTAGCTCAGTGGTTAAGACCGTCGCATTCAAAGCCATTGATGCTGCTGGTCATGGTTCAAATCCTATTGACTACAGATTTTTATTCTGGTGAACCAAGGAAGTGCAAGGAATCGCAGATTAAAAAGTAAGACCACATTAATCTTTGGCTCACACAAGCTTCGACTTTTGAGAGCTGCCGTTCGTAAGGGGACGACAGCTGGTTAGCGGAAAAAAACAATTTATTTTTTTTAACCTTATATGAAAGAGAAAGACTCCAAATTGAGGAGTTGTAATTCAGTTGTGATCTAACAATTGAACAATATATTATTTTCAAGAGAGAGATAATTCAGGCAATTTTCTTTTTATTATCATTTTGTTTAACATGTGTAATTTTCTCGCAGAGTTTCCAACTTTGATGGTATAATTGTTAAAAGATGTTTAAAATTGTTATTTCCATCAACTGGCTGTCCCCTTACGAGAAAACCTCAAAAGTCTTCGAGACTTGTGCGAGCTAGGAAGATACAGCTATTACCTTTTAACGTGTGATGCCATGCACGAGGTCGGTGTGGGCTACCTGCGCGCCACCAAGACCAATTAAACCGTTTATAATTATTATTATTATTTGAAAATCTGAGTGAAACCCAAAAATCCACGAATATCACCGATACCTACTCCAACCTCAACATAAAAAAACAAACATTGAAGCTTTGAAAGATTTTTAGGATTTGCAGAAATTTCATCCAAACTTGCCAATCGGTTATAGAAAATCAAAAAAATAAAACACACATTTCTGCTGAGACAGAAAAGTGAAAGCCATAATCAGAAATATTTACAAAACATAGGCAATACATAATATTGTACTGTATAATTTCATTTGAGATCAAAAAAATTTCTAGAAATATTTACAGTTTCTGCTTCTTAGTTTTCATTAATCACGTAGGATAAGTTGAGAAATGATCTTTTTGGCTAGTATTAGATGTGTGAATATCACTTCCATATTTAATATTTTTACAGAAGTAGGGTGGTAATAATTTATTTAAGCTTTTATATATAACTAATGTACGGAATTTTATATAATCCTTTACTAGGAGCTAATTTGATGTTACTTGCATTAGTATTATACTACTATAATAATACCTACTGATTTTTAAGACGAAACTCTTGCAGCAGTTCTGTAATGACTGAAGTTTATATGAACCTGTATCATTACACATGTATAACACTGAAGCACAATCATCGAAATGTGGTTCCATTATAGAATCATACATTACTTGCCTGGAATACAAAGTTAAATTTCGGCTTACACGATAGGCAAAACCCATGGAAAAAATCATCAAATACTCATTTCTCCTTACCTGAAAACGAATTCAATTGTCATAGCAAATTTCTCAAGTCATACCAAGAGAATGAATTGTAATTTTTGTTAAATTATCGTCTAAAGAATAAATAATCTGTAAGGTTAGATGAGGTTCCAGGATTTGTATTGAAGAAAGTCTTGAAAGTGATTGTTGAGCCACTAATAATTCTAGTGAACATGTCGTGAGAGTGTGAAGTCCTTATACAAAATCAAATTTGGTATTTTGGTAAGACAGTTGAAAAAAGAGGTAAGATAGGAGAAGAAGATAGAAGAAAAAAGAGAGAACCCTTTTGAAGAACTATCACCCTGTAACTGTGCCTCACAATCTCGCAAAAATGTTATAGCATTCATTTTCAGAAAGATCGACACTATGTCATTCACACGATGTCATTAGCCACCAGCAGCACAGTTTCTGGTACGGAATATCTACATCTACGGCTATGTACAAGGTATATCACGATGAACTGATTCGACATGTATGTGGGAAACTATAGTTAATATTTTTCTGAAAATTTGTATACGGGAGTTTTCCGAAGAGCTCGTTTCAGTTAAAATATTTTCAATTGTTTGGGGTCGTTTGAAAAATATTGTCTATTTCGATCTCTTTCCCCGCGAGAAGTTCAGAGTGCCATACATGCCGGATTTTGGGATGTTGGGGGGCAACCAGTTCGAACATTTACGATAGTTGTTCAATTTCTTGTTTGTTCCTTTGTGTGTTTTACAATTGTGGATAGTCCGCGTCCGATGTCTACGACGGGTTTGATTTTGTTTTGCGTTTTAACAAACTGCCCGAGTATTTTGAATTTGTGAATGATCTGTGTCATGAGAGAAAGGTTTCAGAGACTCTTTCAATAACCATGTTAAATTTTCCATAAATGATTGAAAAAATTAAAGTAATGTTAATTAATAAATTCTTAACGGCCACATACTAAAAAAATATACTTAGTAAGCTTAAACGCAAATTATTAGCAAATATTGTTTGTTGATACTTCAGCATTTGTTTCTTGTCGATTCTTTCAAAAAAGCCAACTGATAATTCAGATATCTCTAATAACCACACGAAAATTTTAGTTTTCCAAAAGTTTCTATAAAAACTGTTTAATTTAGATATAAACTTCCCCTATTTTTTAGCGTTGAGAAAAAATGGGGTTGCCATTTGTTTTCAAAAAATTATTTTCTTGTGAAGAGCTGCATCTGTCAAAGATTTCAAAAAAATTGAAATAACTGATCCCTTTAGACTTGATATAATAGTGTTTTTCCGTCGACCGTTCATTTATGATGTATTTTAACGAACTCAAAATCGTTGATTAATGACCCCTGTTAATGAATGATTTTCTATTAATCAACGATTTTATTATATGCAACCAAACATGCATTGCTCTATTACATTTTGTAATGGTTAGTACTATCTGTCATTATTTATTTGTCAATTCTGAAATAAAATTTCAGAAAATCTTCAATTCACCAGATGTCAATTGTAATCATAGAGAGTCAAGTGGCGTAATGGTAACGTTGCTTGGCAGCCGGGAGATGTGACAGTGAAGTCGACAGTTCAAATCCACAAGAAATAATTTTTTTTTTTATTTCAATTTGAAAAAATAATACAAAACTACCGCTAAGGAAAATTAAACTATATTTGATTAGAGTTAATATCTAGGAAATATTGATTGTTTTTTATCGTATCGTTAAATAAATAAACATTGAAAGTAAGATATCTCTATTTTTGAAAACTACGGTAGGCGGAAAAGTTTTGTAACAAACTCATGAATTAAAATAGCGATTAATCGCCTTTATTAAATCACTTGTTGGTTGAATAACCGTTATTGAAATTCATCTTATTCTAAAAATACAATGAAAAACAAGATTGGGGTCCACGCTATACGGTTGTGATTAAATTGAACATCAATTATTTGAATCAATGCCTCTTTTGGATGTATGAACTCTGGCAACACTATTGTCCTATCTCGCAATATGACTATAGAATTTTTTGATAACAGAATAGATGTTTCCAGAATTTTATGAGAATGCTCCCAAAATGAAAACAGGCACGAACCGGAATGACAAAAGAGCTTAATCGTGTTGTGATCGAATCTTGAAGTCGAAAGTACCTGAAATAAGCTCTAAACAGCTTCTAATTAACCAATGGTACTCATGATTATACACAGTTACCCTTCTAAAAACTTAAAACAGACTATAGAAACTCTACTGGAGGCAGCTATCCTATCCTAAGCATATGATGAATAATCTCCCATTACTTGAATCTAATACAACACGATTCACTGTATACCTTTAAACTCGTTAAATAGCAAACAAATGAAAATAGTTACCTAGTTCGTCTCCTCCTTGGCCCTCCTTTATCTCCGTGTGAAGTTCTAGGTCCCTTGAACACTCCCTGTTTTGGGGACTTGTTCAATTGGTTTCCTTTATTGTATGGTCCCCTAGGGCTTATTATTTTAGTTTTGTTTTCTTGATCTTCTGGAACTGAGAGAATAATTAGTAAAAATCCAATAATAATATCATTTTCAAAACTACTACTAATAATAATAATTGTTGCCTATCGCTTCTAAAACAAGTTTACAGTAAGAAATTAAATGGGGGTAACAAAAAAAAATTATGTGATATGAGTTTTACCAATTACAATTCCAAGTTAGAGAGCAAAATATTACAGGTCAAAAAGACTAAAATAATACAGTTACTTGCTTATGATAATGATCTTAATCTAAGAATATTCCATATGTATTCTGATAATTTATTGGCATCAGTTACCAAACTCCCTAGGCAGGAAGGGTTTTCTTCCATCACTGTATAGCTGGGTCAGTCAAAAATAATATGAAAAAGTGTTTCCTTTTCGTTCATATTGCACACTGGGCAAGTAAGTTGAGAATCAACAAAATAGGAGATTCCATTGAGAGTAAATTTGATTTTCAAATCATTGGACATACGATATTGAGCGTATTGATATGATACGTTTCTTGACATTCAGACCTATATTTGCCGAGCTATAAATAATCTTAATTGAATTTGGAGTAGCTCTAAGGTATAATAAGCCTTTACTGCTTGGATTGCCCCCAAGGAGCAATAATGGACCTTGCATGAAAAAAACCCTCAAGTGAGTAAGTGATAAAAACTTATATTAGAAATCTCTCTTTTAAATCTTCTAAAGTGAATAGATAATTGAATAAGTCTTTCTGAAAACTATTGATAGAAAATAATAGAAGTGAAAAGTAGAATTAATTTGAAATAAAAAACAAATATTTAAAAAAATTATATTTAAATTTACGATTTTAAATTCAAATATACAGTAACGAACGAAAGTCCGTCGCTTACCCCGTAACTTCTTTATTTTACATATTACAAAAAAATGGTATAAACATAAGTTGAAGGGTTTCATTCGATCTCTTTAATAGTTTAAGTTTCATTTATACAGAGTGTCTCAAAAAATCGCAGCGACTTAAAAGTTTTTTTTTTAAATAGGACACCCTGTATCATAAGGAATCCAACAATATCAAGTTTGATACTATTATCTCCAAAGACTATGGAGATATCGCCTATTATTTTATCCATAAGCCCAATGAGTGGGAGAGAGAAACTTTTTCTGATGAGTCAATAAATTCTCTCTCACACTCATTAAGCTTACGAATAATAGGCGATATCTCCGTAGTCTTTAACAGCATCAAACTTGGCATTGTTGGATTCCTTAGATAGATAGAATAAGGTATGTGGGCGGACGGTGCCATAAGCATGTAGGCCTCTCAATCGGTCCCGTTATGCACCCACTACTACTGGGAGATGGTTCAGTTTTGAAGGTAGCCTATCTCGCGAGCGAAAGAGGCCAGGCCTTTAACCGATACCTTCCTCACACTCTCCGGGTCCAGTACGATGCTCCCGAGGTGTGCTTCCCGTATTGCTGCCAGTGCCGGGCATTCCGTGAGGATGTCGGTGGCTGACTCCTCATCCTTCAAGCACCACCTGCATTTGGTATCATCCGTGAAACCTAAAATGTTGAGGTGCCTGTTGAGATGGCAGTGTCCCGTCAGGAGCCCTGTCACTAATCTGGTTTTCTTTCTGCTCCGTGTGAGCAGAGTCTTGGTCCTCCTAGTAGAAGGGCCTGCGATGTGGAGTTTCGATTGCCTCATGCCCGATCTTTCCATGTGTCCTGGAATTTTATTTCCAGAATTTCCTCCATGGTTGAGACGCACCATGATCTAGAAACTCCTAGGATATGTTCTGGTCCAATTATTGCGCTTTTCGCACCTTGTCTGGCCAAATAATCAGCCCGTTCATTTCCAAGTACTCTGGTATGACCAGAGTCCCAAAGTAGCTTTCCTTTACTGGCGGAAGATAGCCTTTGCAGATCATCGATGCATTCAGACACCAGCAGAGAGGTTGGATTCCTTATGGTCATCTCTAACCGGTCATGTAATGATATACAGGGTGCCCTATTCAAAAAAATAAACTTCCAAGTCGCTGCGCTTTTTCAAGACACTCTGTATGAATGAAACTTAAACCATTAAACGAGATCGAATGAAACCCTACAACTTATGTATTAAACATTTTTTTGTAATATGTAAAATAAAAAAAAAAGTTGCGGTGTGGGGCGACGGACTTTTGGTCCTTACTATATAAATATTTTTTAATTTAGTCATGTACCTGTCAGAATGGGTCGTCCTGTAATAGCCAAATCTCTGCTGTCCTGCCTGTGTAAACCAATTAGTGTTCTGACATCTTGTATAAGAGATATAGGGTCCTTCAGCAATTCAGGCACATTTTTTTTGTTCGGTGGAAGCATATGGAGGTATAAGACAATTTCCTGTATCAAAAACAAAACTTTCTTAAAAAATCTCATTTTTGGAACTTTCATTTTACCTTGAGACCATGTAATTCAGCTTGGGTGAGGTGTATATGAGGTCTATCAGGCGGTATAGGTGCATCCTGACCAGTGGTTAGATGTGAATTCCCTAACAAACAGTGTACATATCGCTCTAGAACGTACCACAACATTTCGGTAAAAAATGGATACCGAAATTTCTGGGGAACCTAAAAATTTTTAGATATTGATATTTTACAAGAAAATAAATACTAATGGAATTGAACCAAAGGAATATTTATGTATTATTTGTCTGAAATAAGTAAAATACAATTTGAGAGACAGAGAGAAAGAGAGAAAGATATCTATCGTTTCACTCGATTTTATGAATAAATGCTAGCAAATGATTATGCTATAGGTTTGTCTCTCTCATAACTCAACAAAATGAATAGGTCTGTTTAAATAAATCCAAGTAAAAGCATTTGCCTAAGTTTTATTCATAAGGCCCATTAAGCTTCCTTTAAGTTGAATCTTCATTACAAATTATAAACATCATAACATCATAACAACACAATTAGCTACAATATAACACTTTAGTTACTTTATAATACCCTAGATACCATATAGTACGCTCAAATGACGGTAACCAAAGTTGTTGATTTCATTTTCATCATAGTTGTCATTGATACAATAAAACTCAGAATGTAACTTGATTATTATTAGATAAACCTCGGAAGTTGCATAGGCGCAAAGCTATGGCTAATAGACGAAAGTTATTAGATAACTTTCTTTAAGAAGGTTTATCAATCTTTTTTTTAATGAATATTTTCTTTATATTTTCCACGGTTCTCGAGTTATAGAAGAAAACAGGCTCTTCTGACCAAAAGCATAGCATTTTGAGGGTTAAGCAAAGTCCCTTCAAACAGATTTTTGTGGTTTCATGATATATGGGCCCTCTACTAACAGTTTATGAAGGAAAATTTCCATGCCGATTTATTGGATACATATAATGCATATTTTACTTCGGCTATTGTACTATTTGGATAGTTTTCTACTTCTCTGAATTAAAATTACTGATGAAAATGTTTTTTACTTTTCTTTTAAAAACATTACATACATTATAACATAAAAATACCTTTGTGGTATCTTCAACCTGAGCAATTTTCAGCTGTTTTTCAATCCCATAGGAGTGCAGGAAATTCCCACCAAAAACGAGAGAATCAACAGGCGTATACACAGCATGAATCCAGCCTGTAGGTATAAAAAACGTATTGCCTTCCTGAAGAACTATCCGGGCACACTTTTCAACTGTGTCGCCAAAGAAGATATCAGACTGTTTTCCAGAAAGGACCCAACGTTCATAGAGATCTAAGTTGTGTTCTGTAGGAGGTATCAACCAAAAGACTTTTCCTCCTAAAAAAACATACCATTAACATAAGTAACAGAGTTGACAGTTAAAATTACCTTTCAGAATATGATACCAAACAGATGTCCCGCCAAAATCTACGTGGAAATCTGTGTAGCATCCCTTAACGGACATAAGGCAGTATTTTTGAACTTTTGGGTATTTCATTTCTTCGAGAACATTTGTTGCTTCTATTTGACTCTCTTTTAAATGTCTGGGCCACACACAGTCAACCCAGTCAACTTGTCTGAAAATTTATAACAATCCCAATTACTAATAATAATCAATAATATCTCAATAATTATTATAATCTCTTATAAACATTCAAATGACTGCTCAAAACTTAACCCGTCTGGGCAGAGGCCCATCAAGATTGATTCACTTGTGAAAAGTTCTCAATCTGTATGGGAGAATGAACTACCTACCATCCGAGTCAGAAGCGAGAGACAGAACATTTACATGAAAAACAATACCATGCGGCCTCCTCAGATCGAAATATGGATGAAACATAAACAGTTGCACGTGCATATTTACCATAATATATTACCAGGTGTTGGAAAGAATCGGAAAAATCTTAGGAAAACAAAACGTCAAAACAGGTTTCAAGCCCACGAAGAAGATCCAACAAAGTCTCAGATAAGCCAAAGATAGGGATCCTTTATCAGCTGCCAGGTGGTAACGCATATCTTGCACATGTAGATACATCATCGGAACCACTAAAAGATCTATGGGTGCGAGGTTGAAAGAACATTAAAAAAACTGTAGGTAAGATTAAACAGAAAAATCGGCAGTAGCTGAACATGCGCTCAACGAGGCAGACCACTGGCCCTACTCAAGGGTATTCTAACTGACTCATACGAGAAGCAATAGGAATCTACAAACAAACAGGTAATTTCAATAGGAAAAAGGGAACCCTGAAACCGCCAGCTAATAGATTGTCAGCAGAATACATAGCCACGCCCTCAACTCCACCGGCCGTATATAAATATAGCCTTAGATCACCTAGGAGTTAGTTCCTTTAAGCCCGGAAAAGAATAGCTCAAATTTCGGCCACGAACGTCTTGACCAATTTTTCTTGAAGATTATATTTACCTGTTTCCAATGCATACTTGAAAAACCAAGAAATTCTTTGGTAAAATGGGGAATTTCTCAATTTTAGTATGGGGAATACTGGAGTGACCCACCCTGAAATAAATTCAGTTTCCTTTCGAAAGGTATAGAAATAAGTAAGTAGGTACTACTAAAAAAATATCAGTTTTTTTTATAACATTTGAAAAGGGCCTGTGACCAAATGTTAGGGAAGGGAACCATCACTGTTGATTAATACAAAATTCAGTTAATGAAAGTACTTCCCTCAGACAGTTTTCTTACGAAAAGGCTGACATCGATATATGACAAATGAAATATTGTTTTTCAGTCCCCCGTAGTTTGAAATCTTTCTTTCCGTTTTTGAGCAGTACACTTAAAATGTTTCGCAACGATGCGCCTACAAGAAAAGAGCAAGTACGATGTAAAATGGAGAGTTCAACAACAAGCAACGAAGCAGATTGTTTATTTTGTTCATGTAAATGTATCTATGAAGGCTGGAGGAAAGCTGCTGTCTCAAACAACCAAAAATTGTATAAGTATCCTCTTCACCACACAACTAATTTGTTTTATTTAGTTATCGATTTTGAGATATTGGGTATTGAATGAACCCAATTTGTGACCAATTCCACCATAACATTTTTTCTATCCAAAATAGATAAGCAGCTAATGTCTACGCACGCATTATTGTTGATAAACCCCGTATAAAAATTGGGGCTGACTGACTAGCGATAAATAATAAAAAGCTTAGGTACTCATATTAGTTCGAATGTTAAACCAGTTTGCGATATCTGATATTCATACCTTACTACTGTGGGACTTTGTACATAATTTTCTAACTTAGTATGGGAAAATTCTAATGATATCACATTTAGGAGTCTATCTTTCTCTGGATCTTCGTAATATTTTTGCCAATCTTTCATAGTCATTTCGCTGTTTTTTTGAGTATTGACATCCATAACGTCCAGCACTCTTCGAGATCCAACGCACATTCGGACGTCATTTATGGAAAAATTTGATGTAGGTACTCTTAGACCTGAAACAAAAAAGATAATGACAACGGGAAAAGGCGTTTGAAGAAAAAAATAGAATGGAAGATTTGGGTGTCGCGTTCCTAAATGAAAGCCACCTCGCATATTCATTTTGAGCTAGTTTATCTAAAGAGGGATATTCAAGAGGGGCCTAATGTAGCCTCTAGCTATTCAGTTCTTGTTAAAAATACAAAGTACATAAAATTGCGATATTTGAAATATCGAAAAACCAGTGATTCGCAAAAAGTTCATTTCATTTGTCCATTCATCACATATTTACCAGTTTTAATTGATGAATGAAATTATTCAACGGCAAATAACCAAAATATTCAGGATTCACGGGTAGATACTGAGGGGTTTTAGACCAGTAGAGATAAACATGAAAAATCGAAAATTTAACAATAATTCTAAAAGTTTTCAAACTTTGGTCAAGTGATTGATACATCGAGAAAGCAATAAATCTCATTTTGACACCTCTTTCGAAGTACGCAACATTCTCAAAATGGCAATTAACTTGAATTTCGCTGTATACTCGTTGATAAAATTCCAAAAGTTCTGCAAACTTGGAGTATTGAATATATAATTTCATATCACAAATCAAGTTTGCAACCAATTCAAGTGTGCGGAACATTTTTGTATCGACCTATAATGTTTTTATTTGATATACCATAAGAGAAAATTCCAAAAGTTCTGCAACACATCGGAAAAATATTCCGAACAGTTGTGTAGTTTTAGAATCTTTTACGTTGACCGGAACATATCTTTTTCTACAATTACTATGAAAAGTAGCTTATTTCTCATGGCTTACTTAGTTTCAAAACCATGTTTTGCTCATACTGTGAGAAAATAGTTATTTACCTAACAAGTGCGGAAAGTAGTACTTTTCCGCACGCGACGGCAGTTGCACGAACGACGCGGAGCAGAGTTCGGGCGGAAAAGGGTTAAGGGTTAAGGGCGGAAAAGACATTTTCCGTAAGAGTTAGGTACAATATTTTTCATACGAATCCATCTTATTTATGAAAAAACAAGGTTTTCAATAAACAAGTTTTTATAATAAGGCTACAAAATGACTAAGAAGACAGAATAGTTACATAGATCATTTAGTTAGTCCTAAATATCATCATTTTCAAAAATACAAAAATCGTGCGGAAAAGTAAAAATCGTACGGAAAAGTAAAAATCGAGCAGAAAAGTACAACTTTCAAAACGAATAATCGTGCGGAAAATTTACTTTTCCGCACGCTCGTAGGAAAAATATTTTTCCTACAAGCGTGCGTGATTCACCCTCTACCCGCACGCAATTCAGTTTGGAAAGTGTCATTTTCCCACAGTTGTGCGGGAAAAGTTTTCCCACACTAGTGCGGGAAATTTTTTCCCACAATAGTGCGGGAAAAACATTTATATGATATCCTCGTAAAATATAAGTGGTGGGTGACAAAATATGAAAGTTCAAGCTTTTTTGTTGCAATACTAAGTGAGTTTGTTCAAAATCATCCATCATTTTTACTATTTATTGACAAAATGAACAAATATTGATAAATAAATATGTATTGTTATGAAAATCACCCTATATATAGGCTTTGATTGATCTGATAACGAGTAGGTAACAATTGATGTTGTCATGCCGATCAATACACAAATTTGTTTGTAATTGTCAGAGTGACAGACAAAGCGTTACTTATATAAAATTTTCGATTCAGTGAAATTGCCACAATGGATTATTCATCTGATGAAGAACTTCCACAAGAAATCGTGCAAGCAGCTACAGATGCGAACTTAGAGTTATTGCCAACGAAATCTAAACAAAGGTATGAGAAGCAATACACGAGTTTTATTGAATGGTGCAACAATAAAAAAGTGAAAACACCAAATAAGGAAGAAGTATTCTTGGCTTATTTTCTAGAAATGTCTAAAACATGGAAGCCGAACCCTTTAGGGGCAAGATATTCAATGTTGAAGAGTGTATTCAAAGTAAAGCAAAATTTGGATATTAGCAAATTTTACAAAATAATTGCATTCATTAAAAGATAGAATGTCGGTTTTCGACCGAAAAAGGCCAAAATCTTCACTCAAGAAGACGTTTCAAAATTTATGACTGAAGCACCCGATGACATATACCTCATGATTAAGTTAGTAGCAATTTTTGGATTAGCTGGTTCTTGCAGACGAGAAGAGCTGACAAAACTCACCATTGACGACATAGACGACAAAGAAAACCTGATAATTGTTAATATCAAGGATTCCAAAAATCATTCCTCTAGATCCTTCGTGATATCTGAAGAAGCAAATGATGGTTATTTTTGGAACGTATACAGAAATTATGTACATTTACGTCCAAAAGAGACTCCTCACCGTCGTTTATTCTTGTATTACAAAAGTGGAAAATGTACTGTGCAATGTATAGGAATCAATACCATAGAAAAGATACCCTCCGAAATAGCAGTATATCTGCGCCTTCAAAATCCAGAGCTTTACACTGGTCACAGCTTCAGGCGTTCCTCAGCCACTTTACTTGCTGACTGTGGTGTGGGTATAACTAATATCAAACGCCTAGGAGGATGGAAATCGACTTCAGTTGCAGAGAGGTATTTAGAAGACTCCACCAATCGAAAAAAAGAAATGTCCAACAAAATTCTCAATTTGAACATTACATCGTCTTCCGGGTGCATTTTAGAACCATCCACGTCTATATCGATCGGCGACGATTTGATGCCTGTGCCTGCACATTCGATTTCTTCGATAATGTATTGCCCGAGTTACCTTCTTCTTCAGGAAATCAGCCATCTTCAAAAAATATGCTGGCTTCCGCTATAAATTTACATAAGGCATCAAATTGTACATTTACAATAAATATACGAATATACGAATATACGAATAATTAGTGGATAGAAAATGTTACTCTTGTTAGTTGTTTCCATTTGCATGAATAAATAATTGAAAAAATGAATTTGTTTCCTACGCTTGTAGAAAAAGTATTGTTCCTAACTCATGCGGAAAGTGATGATTTCCCGCACGCGACTGCCGTTAACCCGAACGACGCGGAGCGGAATTACTAATTTCTCACGGCAATTTCTAACGGCACTTTGCCCACACCACATACATTTATATGGAGAATCAACAAATATCGACAAAAACTAGTTGGCTGCTGTTCAGCTTTAAATAGTTGTCACAGCTGTCAAGAACTGTCAGATTACCTATAGAAGTTTTTTAAATTATTATGGTAGTTTCTATTTGTGTTTTGATAAAGAAGTAAACTATTTTCAGAATATCTTTCGCCTTTTTCCTCGAAATAACATAGCTTTTTGTAGTTGGTTTAAAGATTCTATTTCAAATTCTGTTAGATACGTATATGTACTATTTAACAAATAAGGAGTACCAAAGGATCCATGGCGTAATGGATTGTCAATCAGCCTGTCACGCAGGCGGTCTGGGTTCTACACTCGGGCTAGGCTATTTTTTTTTTTTTTTCATCTTAATTATTCAACTGTCAAGAGGTAGGATACTTTATTGCTATTTTAGTTTTTCTAACAATAAAAATGAATATTGAGTTACAATACTTGTATTCTTTAAATTTGTGCAGTTGTAGAAAAAGTATAGTGTCCAACATGTGGGGGAAAGTTACTTTACCCACTTGTTGCACAATATACTATTTCTTAATGAGTGGCCATTTTTTGATCAAGGTGGTCTCGAAATAATTGCAAAAGTTTTGAAACTTTGTTGCAAATTTTGAAAACATTTATTCTGATGCATTCATAAATTTGAAACCTTGTACACAATCCGGAACTTCATGCAATTTTCTTTAATCTAAAATCCATTGCCATTTTACCCCACTTTTTGCCTTTTCATAGTAATTTTTTAAATTTGCCGCCATACCAGCGATCACTTGACATGTGTCAAAATCGATTTTTAGGTTATCGGACATGCACAAACTTTTCTCAAGAATCTTTTTTCTATAATACTCTAATAATAAACTTTTTTCCCATATGGTACATACTTTTTGGCGGTCACTGTATAATTCGTAATAATTCGTACGAACTAGTGATTTGTGATAATCCTTCGAGGAAAGTTATAAATTCCTAAATAGTTTAATTTTGCAATAACTATTCCCTGCACAGAAATAATCATATGAACTTTCCTACAAAGACGACTAATCGAACTGACAAAGTTTTAGCAAAATTGAAATTTAATTCCGTTTCAGCGTAGCTGGTGAATGCCCTTTGCAGAAAAAATTCTGAGGTTTCTTTTACTATACAGGGTGTTTCTTAAGTACTTGCAGAAAATTCAGGAGCATGTTGCTGACGTCAAAATAAGAAGAAAAGTTCGTATAAATATATGTCCGAAAGTTATTCGTTTCTGAGATACAGAGTGTCAAAGTTGAATTCTTATTTTTGTTTTTTGTTTGAAGTTTGGTATCTAGGGGTATTTTTCAATGACAATATTAAATTTGATGTTAGCTTGTCTCTTTCGTGGGGGTGGCGCCACCTACATGTCTTTTGAGTCATTTGAAATGTCATAACTTTTTTGTGCGTACCTGTATCACGTTTTATAGTAGAAAAATAGATTTCTAGAACACTATTGTGTAAAAAATATATTCCTGGTAGAGGTCGCTGCGAGCAACTGTTTTCGAGTTATTGGGATTTGAAATAATCAATGCAAGTAATTTGGAATGACAAGAAGTGTGAATTCAAAATTGATTTAATAAGTAAGGAAAATTATTTTTCTTTAACTTCATTTTCAAATGGGAATCGGGTGTTATTACAATTTAATACTAATACTAATAACAGTAATTAAGACCAAATTAATACTAAAACAGTTAGTTGAGGGAATTGATTAAAGTAATTGTTCAAAGTGGCCACCTTGCATCATTATGCATGCGTCTGCTCGTCGTCCCATAGACCCACGTACACCATCTACTATACCAGGTGTATTTCGTATAGCGTCACATCCAGCAATGATCCGTTGACGAAATTGATCTTCGGTTTCTATTGGCACCGTATAAACTAAGGCCTTCAAGTCACCCCACAAAAAAAATCGATTGGATTTAAATCCGGGGAATTACGAATTCAGCTTTGACACTCTGTATCTCAGAAACGAATAACTTGCGGACATATGTTTATAGGAACTTTTCTTCTTATTTTGACGTCAGGAACATGCTCCTGAATTTTCTACACGTATTTAAGAAACACCCTGTATATACCTAACAGAACTAATAAAAATGGGAAGTTTAAGAATTTGTTATTAGTGTATTTACATTTTCAAGTACAGAATACGGCGTGGACGCGTAGTTCTCGAAATGCCGAATAATTTAGTCTTCGGCGGGATGGAAATATGTCGACGAGCGAATCGAAGTGGAACACTCCCACAGTTTTCGATGTAGAAGTTTATTAGGTTATACAGGGTGTTCCAAATTAAGTCGGCACCATTGCCAACTCCGTTATTATTGATGCTACGAATTCGGTTAAATGGGCAAACTAGTAGCATTTTTAATGGCCTTCTCGACGCCGAGAACAAAAAAAAAATTGACAGTCGCGTTTTCGAAATATTTCATAAAATGATATTTTTTTACATGGAACACTCTATATTTTATCATGCATTTCGGCTCGTAACTACATTCTCAATAACAAAGCTCCTATGACTTTTTTTCCTAAAGTTGAAAATAAGTCAGTTTCGTCAATAGGAAACATTTATAAAAATCGGATTTGATAAAGCGCGATGAAATATCGAGTAAATGTTCAAAAACACCGCCTTCTGTTTGGTCTAGAGGCTAAGGCTCCTTCACCTCACGCCGGCGACCCGTGTTCAAATCGTGATCAAGCCATTTTTTTTTTATGTGTTAGAGATATGGATTGTATTGCCAGTAATTTGGATACCGACTTTGGCTATATCTATTAAAAATTGTCAGAATTGTACATTCAATTTTAATCTAGTAAATAATAAAAGAAATGAATATTATTATAAGGTAATCAATGATCAATAAAGTATCGAGAATATTGTCTGTATCTGAGATCTGCGTTTGTCGAAAAAATATTGTGTGTATTTCGAGCACAAAGTGTAATTGCCGCTCTCCAAAGATTACCGCGCGACGCGAAGCAGACCGCGGTAACTCTCTTTGTTCGAGCGGCAATCCATCACTTTGCGCTCTAAATACACAAATAGCTATTTCCAACCGCATTAATATGACGCTCCTGCATTTTCTGTTCTGTACTAAAACGGCTTCAAAGTTATCATTATGGCAGAAATATTTTGATTCACAAACTAAATACGGCTAGTGGAATGGTTTTAAGATGGAAATTATCGTTTTGTAAATTAATACCAAATAGCTCAGTTGTGTCAATTGACGGGTTTCACGAGTTCAAATCCTAGCGCAATTTTTTCTTTTTACTGTTTTATTTTGCTGTTAGTAACAAAATATTGTCATTCGTATAAATACCAAAATTAGGTGTTTCAACAATCATGAGGTTTTATTCGCCAAAACAAAGAAATTTTTTGTACTAGTGAAAAAAATAAATATTTCCACATAAGTCGCTCATTTTCAACTTTAGGAAAAAAAGTCATAGGAGCTTTGTTATTGAGAATGTAGTTACGAGTCGAAATGCATGATAAAATATAGAGTGTTCCATTTAAAAAAATATCATTTTATGAAATATTTCGAAAACGCGACTGTCAATTTTTTTTTTGTTCTCGGCGTTGAGAAGGCCATTAAAAATGCTACTAGTTTGCCCCTTTAACCGAATTCGTAGCATCAATAATAACGGAGTTGGCAATGGTGCCGACTTAATTTGGAACACCCTGTATAAACGGATCAGCTAAAAACGATGATAATCGGAAAAAGGACTTGTCGATTTAGCGCTGAATAAAAGGAATTTTCGATATAATAATACTTACATTTATTATTCACTAAATGTACATACAGCAAGATTAATAATGGACAATTGGCTATAATTGGTTCACTCGTAGACGAATCCACTATTGTTTTTCCACCAATGCCGATAAATTACGATGATTCAAGGAAGAAAGATAAATTGAATATAAATATGCAAATAGAGGAAGGTTGAAAAAAGAAGAGAAAAAAAGAAATAGGGAAAGCTGATGGTAAAGTTGATAAAAACTTTATTGCATGGTAAAAAAGTATGCTTTGTATTTAGTTTTGAATGCCTGTGTAGATAGTTTCAAAAATGTTGAATCAATTTTCTACAGGTTGTTGATACAGACTGCTACGCTGTGGGAAAATGATCGTTTGAAGAATGATTTTGTGTGTCTAGGAACCCAAAATGCAGCTTTTTGACGTATAGTTAGAGTTTGAACATCAGTTCTGTAACTCAGTTTTTGATGTAAGCAAAGAGGTGTTTTTGTGGAGTATATTTTATGAGCTAAACTTGCCATATGTATGCATCTACGATTGTGTACATATTCAGACAATTCATTTCTTTGAATTTATGTGAAATATGATGGTATTTTCTTATTCCGTGAACAAGCCTTAAACAAGTATTTTGGAGCTTCTGAATTCTTCTGCTCTGGATACCATCTATACATGGTCTATATACAGTATCACAATGATTTAGGTGTGAGAGCACAAGCGAATCATCGCATAACTATTTCTTTACATTAGATGATATGAAGTGCCTTTGGTGTTTCCGAAATTGGAGCAATAAAAAAATGGGTTGTTGTATGGAATATAATGCATCAATAAATGGCAAGAATTTTCGTTTTTGAATCAGTCAAAAATTGTCGAAAATTTTTATGAAAGGACCCCGCATTTTCCTTATGGAAAATGGCTTTCGATTAATTTCCTGAATATTTTTTTTTTTTCTTCGGCAAAAGTGTTCATGGGCACAAAACTATCGGCCGACTAGTTTTCTAGATACAGGGTGTCAAAGATGAAAAGTGACGCTTTACGATAAGAATTTTTAATTCCAAGAATTGACAAAA